>QXTE01000055.1:9252271-9629152 GCA_003942145.1 Platysternon megacephalum | reverse complement strand
CCCCCCCCCCCCAGGATAGGTTGTCATTAATGCTTTCTGTACCTCTTACTGCTGTTGATAAAACCTCTTTACTGGAGATTTTAACAATCAACCTCCTTAATGCACCTTAACTACCTTCCCCTTTGTGAATTTTCAGGTATCTGGATATTCATTAATTTCATATCAAATTAAAATGTGGAGAGATGTTAATTTCTCCATTACCACTCATCCCAAATTTTAGTTTACCACCTGCTAACACATTGGTGTATATATTTTTTTCTTTTTCCAATTTCCAACTAAAAGGAACTGTGAGGCTATTAAAAAAACATGTTAAAGATGTTCCGGAAATGCCACACCACAAACTGGGAGTGCTAATGGTTCCTCGTGGCTACATCCTGATTTGATCTATAACCCTGCTCCAATAACTTTGTGCCTGTGTGTATTCATATCTTGTAGGATTAAAATGTCCTATGTCCCCCACATCTGCACTGGTTTACGATTGTTTCTCTTCCAATTCCATATTATCCTCCTCAGGTATCTCCTTAATTTCACTTAAACCATGTTGTCATTTCACATCATTAAACACTTTAATATTGATTTCCCCCCCCCCACCTTAATATATTACAAAAAGGAATCACTAATTATCTTGCATCTTTGTGTAGAATTACAATCTCACTTGTATAATCAGTCATTTAATCTAACGATGGTTCCAGTGTCATTCTAAATATTGTAAGGACCTCTCCACCATAAGAATGACAACCACAACCTTGGCACCCCTTCAACCCAAAAAATAACTCCTCCAAAAGCCCCTGAAACATATCAATCTAAAAAGCCAAACAAAAGTAAACTCATAAAATTAAACACAAACACGTGCTCCAGCCAAGTGTTTACCTTGAAACAGGAAGGAGGACTAGAGACTCTATGAAGTCCACTAGGGACTGCACTGTTTCTGATGGGATGTTGAAAGTGCCCAGATACTATGGTGATGGGTGGCAGTACAAAACTAAGATAAATAAAGTGTTTACTACACAATTTTCATACAAAAGAAATACTGCTCTTTTTTGTTGGTGCAGCTTAGTAAATATAAGAAATCTTAGCCTGTTCTTCCCCCCCCCCCCAAGTTAGTTTGTACAAGATTTACTGATTCGTGTTTGCAATGTTGATGTTTTCCTCAAATACCAAATTCGTCTTTTATTCTGACTCACGAATTGTGACACAGTCAGACATTTTATTGAATTCTGTCTCCTTGTCCTCTCCTCTTCCTCATTCCTTTCAGCATCTGATGGGCTGGTTCCCTGGTTTGCTTTTGAGGCTCATTTTCTTTTTGTCTTGCCTGCCTCCAGAGATTTTCCACATGTTCCTTCTCAGTTTCTTCCCATGTTTGTCTTCAGGACCTCCTATAGATCAAAGGACTTGATATGTAATAAAAGTTTATTCTTGAAAGGATATAAAGAACTTCCTATCTTCTCTCTTCTCCCCCCTCACCCCCCAATCCACATCGCCACATTTCCTCAGTTACTTCTCCTATTTTTCTACTAAAATAACTGGTTTCAAGACCATGACAGCATCTAATTTACTATCTTTTTAAATATACTACTATGCCTTTGGGGTAATTCCTAATACTGTGGGGGACAAAGAAGGTTGTGTGTTCTGTTCACAGAATTAAAATCTAGGTAATAATATTTAGCAACTTGGGACCTGATGCAAAGCCTATTTAAGCCAATGGAAAGATTCTGGTTGTTCTGAAATGGGGTTTTGAATCAGGCTGTAGAATAGAACAGTTAATTTGTTCCATGTTCTCAGGGTCTCCTTTTATTCTCATGTTCCTCTTTTCATGATTTTTTTCCATATCATCAGTTTTAGAGATTCTTTCTTACTCTGTCTTTCCAAAGCTTTCCAGGTTCATCCACTGTGATCATCTGGTCTGAACTCCTGTATAAGACAGGCCATAAAACTCCCCCCAAATAATTCCTAGAGCAGTCTTTTAGAAAAATATCCAACCTTGACTTAAAAGTTGTCAGGGATGAAGAATCCACCATGACCCTTGGTAAATTATTCCAATGGTTAATCACTCACTGTTGGAAATTTATGCCTTCTTTCCAGTCTGAATTGGTCTAGCTTCAATTTCCAGATACTGGATTGTGCTATACTTTCTGGTAGATTGAAGTGCTCATTACTAAATATTCCATGTATAGGTACTGTGATAGATCCAGACCGGTTGGGAACAGCAGAGTAGTCGAAGGGAGATATACTGGCCACTGGATAAGCAGTTTTCTGTTCCTTGAGTGACCAGAGCAGGTGCTGCTCCAGGCTAATGAGAACACCTGACTCCAATTAACCTGTTAAGAGTCAGGTGAGGCTGTTAAGCACCTGACTCTAATTAAGGCCCCTCTGATGCTATAAAAGGACTCACTCCAGTCAGGCCAGGGAGAGGAAGTGCATGTGAGGAACTGGGAGCAAGAGGTGTGCAAGAAGCCGAGAGTGAGTAGGCGTACTGCTGGAGGACTGAGAAGTACAAGCGTTATCACACATCAGGAGGAAGGTCTGGTGGTGAGGACAAAGAAGGTGTTGGGAGGAGGCCATGGGGAAGTAGCCCAGGGAGTTGTAGCTGTTGTGCAACTGTGCCAGGAGGCACTCTAGACAGCTGCAGTTCACAGGGCCCTGGGCTGGAACCTGGAGTAGAGGGCGGGCCCGGATTCCCCCCAAACCTCCCAACTCCTGATCAAACACAGGAGGAATTGACCTGGACTGTGGTTTCTACCAGAGGGGAAGGTCTCTGGACTGTTCCCGACCCACAGGGTGAATCTGAGGTGAGCAAATCCGCCAATAAGCGCAGGACCCACCAAGGTAGAGGAAGAACTTTGTCACAGTACATAGACTATAATCGAATAACCCTTTAATCTTCTCTTAAGCTAAATAGACTCAAGGAACTCAGTCACTATGAGGCATGGTTTCTTATAATGTAATCATTCTTGTGGCTTTTCTTTGAACCCTCTCCAATTTATCAACATCCTTCTTGAATTGTGGACACGAAAAAGGGAGTATTCCAGCAGTGGTTGTACCAGTGCCAAATACAGAGGTAAAAATAGCTTGCTACTCTTATTAGAGATTCCCCTGGTTAGGCATCCAAGATTGCATTAGCTTTTTTGGCCACAGTGTCACACAGAGCTCATCTTCAGCTGATTATCCACCACAACCCCCAAATCTTTTTCAGAGTCACTGCTTCCACAATAGTCCCCAATCCTGGAACTATGGTCTACATTCTTTGTTCATAGATGTATACATTTTAAGTTTAGCTGTATTCAAACACATTATTTGCTTGTACCAAACTTATCCAATGATCTAGGTGTCTCTGTATCATTGACTTGTCCTCTTCATTATTTACCA
The DNA here is from genome assembly GCA_003942145.1 of Platysternon megacephalum. Taxonomy (NCBI): domain Eukaryota; kingdom Metazoa; phylum Chordata; order Testudines; family Platysternidae; genus Platysternon; species Platysternon megacephalum. The sequence continues at coordinate 9,625,786 of QXTE01000055.1, read as the reverse complement.
CTCCTCCCCAATTTTTGTGTCCTGCGAGCTTTATCAATGAGGATTTTATTTTTTTCCAGGTCATTAATAAAAATGTTAAATAGTGTAGGGCTAAGAACCAATCGCCTGCCTACTGTTTTGTCTCCAGACAGGTAGAATCTGGCTGTGACCTCTTGCCTCTGTGGTTATGAACTGCCAGGGCTCTTTAACATCCCCCTCTCTCCAACTCCTTGGTGGCCAACTCCTTTTCTTCCTTAAAACTGGGTACTGATGTTTCCTGAAGCTGTCTAGGCACGCCTCAGCTTCTCTGCTTCTTGCGCCTCCAATCCAAGCATCTCCTCCTTCAGCACAGTCACCAACTTGCACTTTATGCACAGGAATCCTTTCTGGCTTCAGGTAGGAAAGAAAACATGGCACATCCATTGCAGATCACCACCAGTGCTCTGTCCCTGGCCATCTTGAAATAGCATGTAGAGCTGAAACTGGAAGGAAAGCCGCTCACTGTCCCTCAAAACTCTTCTTCTGTTAACTGACCAGAGGCAGGTAAAGCTCCAAGGATTACAGCCTCTTGGCCTTGACCAAGACCCCAACAAGCCTACCTGTCTCCACTGCTTATTCAGTGGCCCATGGCCCAGCTACACAGCCCATACACAGAAAGCAACCAACCCACAGAAGACCAAATGCAAGTCCCGGGGCCTCCAAGGACAGCTGCCTCCAAAATGCTCCTGTTAACTACCTGTTTGCAGCTGGTCAAAAACTGTAAACACTAATTTCACCAAGTTGCTCTATTTTGGAAGGGCTCAAAATAGACCCATTTTTCATTAATTTAAAACAGTAAAATTATCTTTCCCTTACAGTTTGATAATTTCCAACAAAATGGTTATTGCAAATTTACTGAGAGCCAGTAAACTTTAAATAATTGTGATATCCTTTTTAAAAGTGCTGGAGATAAATCTCTGAAACAGCACAAAATATTTAATGAAAGAGAAACCAACACTTTTTTTTTTTTTGGTTTGGTCAAATTTGATTTGAGGAAAAGGCCACTTTTTTCTCTCCCCCCCCCCTTCCCTCCCCTCCCCCCAGCAAAAAAAAACTTTGAAAAATATCAACCACTTCTCAAGTTCAAGCTGCTCTTCCTGGCTGGTGCCTCTTAGAGGCCATATTATTTTCCACGTTTATTCCCTTAGTGGTGGTTTTGAATAAAACAAGAAAAAAAGCTTCAAGCTAAAGATGTTGAGATGAATTTTTGTTTAGTATAAAATAGATTTAAAAAATGATAGTAACAAAACATTGCAGATTAATGATTACTTTAATTTGTAATGTGCCATGTTCTCAAGTATCACAGAATACAGAGCTCTTTGTCAGAGCTGCTTACACACACATTTGTATCTACTGTTCCAAAAGTTAGGGTTTTTTAGTAATATAAACTGAGGAAAAATATGGAGTTCATTTTACAGCGATATTCATTACTTACAAAATACCACTTTGTCCAATGTTGTCTTATGTAGTCTTTTAAGACACACTAGGCTGACAGAGTTTCAAAAGGAAATAATCAGAATGGGTAGCTACAAGGAAAACTCTGGAGCTCTATAATACTTTCTCAAGGCAGGTTGTCTCTTCAAGCTATTAACTTCTGAATTTTTTTTTTCAGTTTTGAGCATCATTCTCTTCCTTTGTGATAGATCCTTTGCCACTTGTATTTTTTAAAGCCAGCAAAGATAATCCTCATCCCTTCACATTAGCAGCTGTGCTAATTCCAGTTGAAACATTAGAAATGGTCTGGATAATAACAAAAGCTCAGTTAAAATGTTTAAATTTATAATAGTTTGGAAAGGAAACACTCAGAAGCCGAGAGCTAGAAGGAAAGAAGCCTGTGCTTCCATAACTCTTTCTGAAGGCAGAGTTTTTTCCTTCAAGCTATTAATGTGTGAATATCTCATTTTGAAGCATCATTCATCATCTTCATCCTCCTTTTGTTACTTAGAGGTACTGTAAAACTGAAATATTTGCTAGCACCCAGTAGGCAGTGCCAGATTTCTAAAGCTCTATTCAATGGCTGTCAGTTCATAGCGCCACAGAATTTTTTTGCTTTTATTTTCACCCCAAGATGAGAAGGGACCATTATAATCTACTTTGACCACCTCCTGCAGAACACAGGCTATAGAATTTCAGAGTGGTTCCTGCTAGAGCATATTTCTTGGAAAGACATGCGGTCTTGATTTAAAGACCTCAAGTGATGGAGAATCCTCCACGCTTAAAAAATTGCACCTTTATTGCTAGTCTTACTTTGTCTCGATTCAGCTGCTTCATCTTGTTATGCCTTTACAGGGTGGATTAAAGGGCTCTTAAGTATTGGAAATCTCCTGCTGGAGGTAGGTACTCAGACCCAGCTCCACAAAAGGACTTAAGTGTTGCAAGATGTGGGAGACCCCAGTTCAATTCTATCCTCTGCCTGGTGAGGAAAAGGAAACCCCCATGTTCATATCATACCTCTCACTTGGTCTCTGGATAAAATTAATACTTTAATGATCTGATACCAAGCAGAATGGCTTCAACTAGAGAGACTGAGTCCCACAGAATATTCTATAGCCCAGTCAGTAGGGCACTCTCACTTAAGAGTTGGGAACCCCTGTTCAAATCTTTCCCACATCAGGCAGATATGGGGCGCGAGGGGAGGGAATTGAAACAGGCTCTCCCACCTCCCAGGTGAGTACTGAACCAAAGGCTACAAGGGAGCCCACCGCTACTTTCTCCTTCCCTCCAGCTGGGTTGTGTGGCGTTGTGTGCGCTGAACATGCCTGCAAGATAGACATTCCCTTTTTATTGGACCCAATCTTCAGGGCCAACCCTAAGGGGGTGTGGGGCCTGGGACATAGGTGCTGAGTTTCTAAACTGCTGGGGGTGGTCCCCCCTGGTTCTGCCCAGGCCCCACCTCCACTCCACCTCTTCCCTGCCCAGTTCCGCCCCCTCCCCGAAGTGCGCTGCGCCCTCACTCCTATCCCTCCCCCTCCCCCCCATGCCTCCTGATGCTGTGGGCGAAACATCTGATTCTCAGTAGGCGCTGAGAGGGAGGGAGAGGCGCTGATCAGTGGGGTCCACTGGCAGGCAGGGGGTGCTGGGGGGAGGTTCTAGTAGGGTGGCTCCTCCTTGCTCCCCTGCCCGCCTCCTGTCTCACCTTCCTGCCTGCTTTCTGCGGGGTCACACAAAGTGCAGGGCCTGGGGCAGTCACCCCGATTCGCCATACCCTGGGGATGGCTCTACCTATCTTTCCCTGGTTTGAAGATTTATACTGGGGCTTAGGCATCCATATGCCTGCCTGAGGCAGCAGTGTATGTTCCCAGAGGCAAAAACTTAGGACTTGTCTACATGGAAAGTGAGTGCACAGCAAGCTGAGGTATAAATCTACAGCAGTTTAGTGTGCTGTGCACTAACTAACTGGTCCTTGAGAACCCTGCTGCTGCATGTTAAACATTTCATAGTGTGCTTTGACTTGCTACTGTTTTAAACACTGATAAGCAGGGTCCACACTGTGTGTGTGTGTGTGTGGCACACTAGAGCACTGTAGATCTACAACCTCAGTGTATAGCAAGCTGGGTAGCTCCCCATATAGACATGCCCTTAGGCAGCTAGGAGACTTGTACAGTGAACACATGGGCACCTAGTAAGTTTGGCAGCTGTTAAGTGAGGGTTTTGTGGATTACAGTGGTGCCTAAATCTGGGGTTCATATGTTTAAAGCCCAGAGTTAGGTGCCTAAATCTCTGTGGATCTGAACCTGATGCCCACTTTGTTAAACGAAACAGATTTTTTTCCTTACGGTATGTCTACACTTGAATTAAAAATACACCCTCCCACCTCGCAGGGTCCCAGGGCTCAGGCTGTTGCCTGAGCCCAAACATCTACATTGCAATTAAACAGCCTGAGTCCAAGCCCAAGTAAGCTGGCTTGGGCCAACTGTGGGTGTCTAATTGTCAAGCAGATTCCAGACCTTGAATCATTCTTACTGCTGTCTTCTAAACTGTGTCCAGCTTGTCTACATCCTTTTTTTAAAGTGTGGACATCAAAATTAGACATACTATTACACTAATGATTTCACTCGTGCTGTATCCCATGGTAATAATACCGTTGTACTTCTGCTTCATAGCCCCATAGTTATATATTGGAGCACTGCACTTGCTTTCTTAGCCACCACATCATTCTGAGAGCCTGTGTTCTTTTAGTTATGCACCATGGCTCCTACTTGCTTTTGAGTCACTGCTTTCCAAAATACAGTCCCCCATCTTAAATTCTTTGGCTGGAAACTTTTTTTTTCCTGTGCAAAGAAGTGGGTCTTGTGCTTCTAGGTCACTTAAGTGCATTTGAAAACCCCACCTTTCTGTCACACTGGTTATGGCAGGCTATGACCATACCTGTTTTCACTGCCACATTTTTTTTTCCACAGTGGAGTAACTAACGCATATTAGCTATCTCAGTATACAGCCCTGGCAGAGACTAGGCTCTATAGTTTTGACTGTGATGTAGCTCAGTGAGGTCAAACTCACTGGATATAGCGTTGACTGTGCCTTGTCTCCAAGAGGATTTTATAGCAGGATTGCTAAAACATATTAGTTATCCCAATGTAAAACAAACACACACAACACATTTTTATTGGCAGTGAAAACATAGCCTAGGTTTCACTTCTCTATTGGTGTCATAACTGGACATATCTCACACCATGTAGCTTTCATCTTCATGTTTTAGTGCTTTTGTCCTGTGAGGAAAATTGTATAAAATACTCTCATAATCAATGCAATGGTGTGAAGCTGTGATGAATGGATTAAATATCTTTCAGTAGGCAAAGAAATAATTTGGTCTAGTGTCCAATAGGTTCATGGCAGGATATTACTGCCTTTCAGTTTACTTTGAAACACTGATACAAAAGGCTGCATTGGAAGTGACCAGGGCTGCCTTTTGAAAGCATTGCTTTAAATTCTGTTTCCCTTGTACCATTACTGAAGACAGTGGACACTTAGAGGTGACTTATTAATTTCTTAAAGTGATATATTTAGAAGTAGGATTATACACAACTGTGCGTGCACGCGCACCCCTCCCCCCCAGATATATACGTACAGATGAACTGGTTCCTTCTAGCCTTGGAATCTTTGATCTAATCTCATCTCCTTTATAACAGAGGCCATAGAATTTCCTAAAAATAATTTCTAGAGCATATCTCTTAAAATCCAATTTGCTTTAAAAACGATCAGTTGTGACATTACAATTCCTGATAAATTGTTCCAATGGTTAATTCTTTCTGTTAAAAATGTATACCTTGTTTCCACTCTGAATTTGTCTAGCTTCAACTTCCAGCCATTGGATCATGTTGTTTTTCTCTGCTAGATTGAAGAGCCCATTATGAAACCTGTTCTTCATGTAGATACTTACAGACTGTAATCAAGTCACCCCTTAACCTTCTCTTAGATTGAGCTCCTTGAGTCTAACAATTTAGCTTTTGACTTGGGTTAGAAAACATGCCTTATTGATCATTCTCATGGCTCTACTCTGAGCTCCCTCCAGTTTAGCAACATTCTTCTTGAATTGTTGACATCAGAACAGGACACAGTATTCCCAGCAGTACTCAAATGAGAGCCAAATACAAAGCTAATAGAACCTCTCAACTCCTACTCAGATTCCCCTGTTTATGCAACCAAGGATTGCATTAGCTCATTGGGCCAGAGTGGTACAGGGGGAGCTCATTTTCAGCTGATTAGCCACACACCCCTGCAAATCGATTTCAGTCACTGCTTCCCAGGATAGACATCTCCCCTCCTCCCCCCATCCTGCAAAGAGAGCCTACATTGTTTATTCCTAGATTTCTACATTTACGTTTAGCAGTATTAATAATCGCATTGTTCACTTGCATCCAGTTTAACAAACAATCCAGATTGCTCTGAATGAGTGACCTATCCTCTTCATTTACCACTCCCCCAATTTATCAGTGATTTTGGTTTCTTCAGGTCATTGATAAAATGTTAAACAGCATCAGGCTAAGAACTGATCTCTGTGGGATCCCACAAGGAACTCACCTGCTCAATGATGATTACCTGCTTACAATTAGAGTTTGAGACTTGTCAGCCAGCACTGAATGTTAATTTCAATGTTAATTTGATATCTTTCTAGTTTTTAAATCAAAATATTGTGCAGTACCAAGTAAAGTATTACATCAATGCTATTGATATTTTTAGGAGATTAAAGTTAGTTTGACAGGATCTAGTTTCCATAAACCCATGTTGATTAGCATTAATTATATTTGTCAGGGTTCCTTCCCCACTCTGAACTCTAGGTACAGATGTGGGGACCCACATGAAAGCCCCCCTAAGCTTATTTCTACCATCTTAGGTTATAACCTGGTACGCTGCCACCACCAAGTGATTTAACAAGAAACAGGGAAAGGACCACTTGGAGTTCCTCTTCCCCCAAAATATCCCCCCAAGCCATTACACCCCCTATCCTGGGGAGACTTGAGAATAATATCCTAACCAATTGGTTACAAAGTGATCAAAGACCCAAACCCCTGGGTCTTTGGACAATGGAAAAATCAGTCAGGTTCTTAAAAGAAGGATTTTATTAAAAAGAAAATGTAAAAATCATCTCTGTAAAATCAGGATGGAAAATAACTTTACAGGGTAATCAGATTCAAAGAGCCCAGAGGAACCCCCTCTAGCCTTTGTTTCAAAGTTACAACAAAACAGGGATAAACTTCCCTCTAGCAAAGATAAAATTCACAAGTTGAGAAAACAAAGATGAAACTAATATGCCTTGCCTGGCTGTTACTTACAAGTCTGAAACATGAGAGACTTGTTCAGAAAGATTTGGAGAACATGGATTGATGTCTGGTCCCTCTTAGTCCCAAGAGCGAACACCACCAAACAAAGAGCACAAACAAAAGCCTCCCCCCCAAAGATTTGAAAGTATCTTGTCCCCTTATTGGTCCTTTGGGTGAGGTGTCAGCCAGGTTACCTTAGCTTCTTAACCCTTTACAGGTAAAAGGATTTTGGTGCCTCTGGCCAGGAGGGATTTTATAGTATTGTATACAGGAGGGTTGTTACCCTTCCCTTTATAGTTTATGACAATATTACTCTCCTTTTAATTCTTGATTAATAGGGTCCCTTATCAGCCACTCAATTAAATTACTTGAGATCAATGTCAGACTGACAGGCCTTCCGTTATCCTGCTTACCCTTTTTAAATACTGGCACAATATTTAGCTTTCTTCCAGTCTTGCATGTGTATCTATGTATGTCAACCTGGTTGATTTCACACATCCGCAACTGAATTGAAGGGAAAAAATAACTTGCAAGGTGTACCTCCTTATTTTCCATCATCTCCAATCTTCAGATACATACTTCCATTGTGTTGTGGGACATGGCAGTGTCCTTTTCTTAATGAGAGCGCCTATCACAGCATCCCAATGAATTCTTATGAACTTGCTGCCTTGAGCAAAGAAATCCTGCTTGACAGACACATGATCGGCTCGTGCTGTCTTGCATAGTCAGGAAAAAATGTTCACTTTTGCATGTTATTCCTGGATATTGCTGGAAAACTAACTACAAATTCATGAAGGTCATGGATCTCATTAACTCTGATTGTATGATCTATGCCTGGATCTAAAATATGAGTCTAGGATGTGCAGTGGTTGTGGATAAAACCCCTTTGAGTCCTATGCAGCTTCATGCAGAGTTAAACTACACAATGTGATTTCTCCCTTCGTTGCTTTTGCCGGTGGTAATTCTCNCACTTGGAGTTCCTCTTCCCCCAAAATATCCCCCCAAGCCCTTACACCCCCTATCCTGGGGAGACTTGAGAATAATATCCTAACCAATTGGTTACAAAGTGATCAAAGACCCAAACCCCTGGGTCTTTGGACAATGGAAAAATCAGTCAGGTTCTTAAAAGAAGGATTTTATTAAAAAGAAAATGTAAAAATCATCTCTGTAAAATCAGGATGGAAAATAACTTTACAGGGTAATCAGATTCAAAGAGCCCAGAGGAACCCCCTCTAGCCTTTGTTTCAAAGTTACAACAAAACAGGGATAAACTTCCCTCTAGCAAAGATAAAATTCACAAGTTGAGAAAACAAAGATGAAACTAATATGCCTTGCCTGGCTGTTACTTACAAGTCTGAAACATGAGAGACTTGTTCAGAAAGATTTGGAGAACATGGATTGATGTCTGGTCCCTCTTAGTCCCAAGAGCGAACACCACCAAACAAAGAGCACAAACAAAAGCCTCCCCCCCAAAGATTTGAAAGTATCTTGTCCCCTTATTGGTCCTTTGGGTGAGGTGTCAGCCAGGTTACCTTAGCTTCTTAACCCTTTACAGGTAAAAGGATTTTGGTACCTCTGGCCAGGATGGATTTTATAGTATTGTATACAGGAGGGTTGTTACCCTTCCCTTTATAGTTTATGACAATATTACTCTCCTTTTAATTCTTGATTAATAGGGTCCCTTATCAGCCACTCAATTAAATTACTTGAGATCAATGTCAGACTGACAGGCCTTCCGTTATCCTGCTTACCCTTTTTAAATACTGGCACAATATTTAGCTTTCTTCCAGTCTTGCATGTGTATCTATGTATGTCAACCTGGTTGATTTCACACATCCGCAACTGAATTGAAGGGAAAAAATAACTTGCAAGGTGTACCTCCTTATTTTCCATCATCTCCAATCTTCAGATACATACTTCCATTGTGTTGTGGGACATGGCAGTGTCCTTTTCTTAATGAGAGCGCCTATCACAGCATCCCAATGAATTCTTATGAACTTGCTGCCTTGAGCAAAGAAATCCTGCTTGACAGACACATGATCGGCTCGTGCTGTCTTGCATAGTCAGGAAAAAATGTTCACTTTTGCATGTTATTCCTGGATATTGCTGGAAAACTAACTACAAATTCATGAAGGTCATGGATCTCATTAACTCTGATTGTATGATCTATGCCTGGATCTAAAATATGAGTCTAGGATGTGCAGTGGTTGTGGATAAAACCCCTTTGAGTCCTATGCAGCTTCATGCAGAGTTAAACTACACAATGTGATTTCTCCCTTCGTTGCTTTTGCCGGTGGTAATTCTCCCCCCCCCCCCCCCCCCCCCCCCCCCCCCCCCCCCCCCCNCCAGCTACCATGAAGTGACAAGTGGCTTAATATTTCCATTGGCACTGATGAATCTGGAGCTTTCACCACAAGCACTAAAGCGTCTTATATTTTTCTCAATTGGTTGGCTTGAGCATCTACCTTGACAGAATGGTACATGACAGCAACTTTCTATTCCTGATCACTGCCTTACAAATTATTCAGCAAGTATTAGTAACACACATTTTCACCTAGAGTTTACACATTTTATTTGCGTTCTGTGTATACGGTACTTCATTGATGTGATATTTTGTGCTCAGCAATGTATTGAACACAGACATGGACGACACATGCAGGTTATGCAAAGTGTTAAATTATTTATTACATGGAAATGGGCTAAGGAGCCAGCATTTAGATGAGATTAAGGGGGAAATTTTCAAAACATGTAAGTGATTCAGGAGCCTAAGTCCCATATTCAGAAGTGATATGGGGTAGATCCAAAAAAGGACTTGGCCATCTCAATGCCACTTTAGGTGCCTAACTCTAACTTTTAGCTGCCACAGAGATTCTCAAATCCCCTGCTCAGTTGCTGCTGGAGGAATACAAAAGAACAGCGTAAGTATGTAGGGACAAAATCGGAAAGGTTAAGGTACCAAACAAGTTATACTTCACAAGGGACATAAAAGGCAATAAGATGTCCTTTAAATATATTAGGAACAAGAGAAAGAGAAAGGAAAGTGTGGGTCCTCTACTTAGCGGTGAAGGAGAGCTAATAACTGATTACTCAAGAAGTCTGAGGTGTTTGATTCCTGTTTTGCTTCAGTCTTCCTTTAAAAAGGTTAATGGTGACCAGATACTCAACACAATTAATATTGACAACAAGGGGGAAGGAACAAAAGCCAAAGTAGGGAGAGAAGAGGTGAAAGAACATTTAGATGTATTCAAGTGGGCAGGGCCTGTTGAAATTCATCCTAGGATACTTAAAGGACTAGCTGAAGCAATCTTGGACCTATTAGTAATTATCTTTGACAACTCATGGACGACAGTTGAAGTCCCAGAGGACTGGGGAAGGGTAAACATAATACCTATCTTTAAAAAGGGGAACAAAGAACCTGGGGAATTATAGACCAGTCAGCTTAACTTCAATATCTGGAAAGATACTGGAACAGTAAATTATTAAACAATCAATTTGAAAGCAGCTAGATTATAACAGGGATATAAGGAATAGCCAGGATGGATTTGTCAAGAACAAATCATGTCAAGTCAATCTAATTGACTTCTTTGACAGAGCTACTGGATAGGGGAGGAGGAGTAAATGCAATATAACTTGATTTTAGAAAGGCCTTTGACACAGTCCCACATGACATTCTCATAAGCAAACTAGGGAAATGTGATTTAGATGAAATTATTATAAAGTGGGTTCACAACTGGTTGAAAGACCATACCCAATGGTCAGTTATCAATGGTTTGGAGTCAAACTGGGAGAATGTATCTAATGGGATCCCGCAGCGGTCAGTCTTGGGTCCTTTACTAGTTAATATTTTTGTAAATGACTTTGATAATGGAGTGGAGAGTATACCCATAAAACTTGTGGATGACTCCAAGCTGGGAGGGCTTGCAAGCTCTTGGAGGACAGAACTAGTATTCAAAATGACCTTGACAAATTAGAGAATTGGTCTGAAATCAACCAGATGAAATTCAATAGATAAGTGCAAAGTACTACTCTTAAGAAGGAAAAATCAAATCCACAACTCCCAAATGGGGAATAACTTGCTAGATAGTAGTACTGCTAAAATGGAGTTGGGGGTTATAGTGGATTGTAAATTTGAATATGAATCAACAATGAAATGCAGTTGTGAAAGTCTGATATTCTGGGATATATTAACAAGTGTCATACAGAAGACATGGGAGGTAATTGTCTTGCTATACTCAGCACTGGCGAGACCTCAGCTGGAATACTGGATTCCAGAGCAACAAAAATGATAAAAGGCTTAGGAAACCTGACCTATGAGGAAAGATTAAAAAGACTAGGCATATTTAGTCTTGAGAAAATAACCCTAGGGTAGGGGAGACCTGATAAGTCTTCTGTTAAAGGCTGTTATACAGAGGACAGTGATCAATTGTTCTCCGTGTCTACTGAAGGTAGGACAAGAAGTAATGGGCTTAATCTGCCACAAGAGCAATTGAGATTGGGTATTATAAAGGTTTTTCTTAAGGGTAGTTTAGCTCTGCAATAGACTTCCAAGGGAGGTTGTAGAATCTCCATTGTTGGAAGTTTCTAAGAACAGGTTGGACAAACACCTCTAAAATATTAGTTGATCTATACCAGCTGATCCCTAGACTCTTCTTCCAGACAGAGGACCTGATCCTAAGCATTTTGTTGTAGCTTCCAGAATTTGAGACAGTTATTAAACAGGGAGACAGGGATGGTCTGGGTATACTTGCTCCTGCCTCAGTGCAGGGGGCTGGACTAGATAACCTCTTGGGGTCCCATCCAGCCCTACATTTTTTATTTTTTTTATTTCTCCCCTTGGCATTTGAAGGACTTGGAATTCTGGTTTTGTTTATGGCCCATCTCTATTACTATCCTCTGTAATGTGACTGTAAGGAAACTGATGGTGAATGACACCTTACGTTATGGTCTAGGGAAGATGTATAGTTCATAAAAATCTTTGACAACTTGTTTTCACTTTAAACTTAGGCCTTTCCCTAAAAGTATCTTGGCAGAAGCTGTTTTGACCTATTAGTTCACAAACAGCACTTTAAATTTCATTGCTGCTTTGCATCATTAAAATAACCTCTTTTTAACCAGCCAAGACAAAGGTGGCCACATAAAATAAGAATCTTTCAAACAACTGTGTAAACTCAAAATCAGAACTGAACAATTTTTGAGGTTCTAAAATGCTCTAAGTATTTTTGTCAATGTAACCAGAAATGCTAAAATACCCACAACGGTAGATGGGAGTGGTCTGACTATCTCCCTCTCCACCTTTACTATTTCAAGACTCTGGGATCCTTCTCACAGATATAATTTCCCCAAACCAGCCTAGTTTCTTACTCGTTCTTACCTTGAGGTAGGGGTGTGTGTGTGTGTGTGTGTTTTGGACCCAGTAGCCTTCCTCTTTTTTGATATTTTCAAGGACTGATTGGCTCATGCCCATGCCCATTCCAAGTACTTCAGGAAGCAGCCAGATATGCATTTGTCTCCTATTTCTTCATTGGGGTTGGTTGACAGGCCTGACTTCCCCAAATTCCCAGTCAGATATATTCAGAGGGATGAACTGCCTGCCTCTGAAGTATTCATCACTGGAACCCTCCATGCCCCATTGTTTAGTTTCTTCTGGCCCTTTAAAGATTCCAAGTGTTTGTTCAAAGCTCAATTTTCCCAGAGTACCCTGTGCTGTAATGAAATAATCCTTCTTCTTTTGGGGAAGAGTTAGAACAGTGGTTTTCAGCCTTTTTTCAGTTGTGAACCCCTACATTTTTGAATAGAGATGTGGATCCCTTTGGAAATCTTAAACACCGTCTACGGACTCCCAGGGATCTACTGACCACAGGTCGAAAACCACTGAGTTAGAAGGCACAAGCAGGCCAACTGCTACTTCCTGAAAACTGATGGGAGATGGCTAAAAAAGCTGCTGGGCCTCTTCCTTAGAAAGTCAAAGGGGGTAACCCTGGCCTGTGGAGTGGTACTTACTTATGATAGTAACCCCTCTGAGTTCAATGGCACTACTCATCTGAGCAAGTACTAGCCAGTGGTGTTGGAACAGTTTTTATAGTGGGGGTGCTGAAAGCCATTGGACAAAACTGTAAAGTCTGTATATGATGGAAACCATTTCAAGCCAGGGGGTGCTGCTGCACTCTGAGCACCCCTAGTTCCAGCACCCCTGCTACTATCTGTCCTGAGACAAGTCAGAACCTCTGTTATTAATAATAATTATTTATTTATTGGGATGGGAATGTTTCCTCAATATATTTTAATGTGCTTTTGAAATGTGCCTAAAATTTGCAGGGACTTGTTAAGTAATAGCTTGCAGAAAGTATCTGCTGTGGGTTTATTCTCTTTTGGTGCTGCTGGAGGAACAGCAGAAGCATTCGATATTGTTGACCATTACATTTTATTATATAGATTTATGGATGTCAGTTTTAGTATGCAGTTGTGCACCTATTCAACAAGATATAAACCTACAAAGCAGAGGCTCTACTTCTCATTCCTTGCTAGTGACTCCTGAAGCATCACAAAGTGTGGTGGGTTTTTTTTGGTTTTTTTCTTACAAGTCCTACAACTTTTCCATGTATTCGCTGGTGAATGCTGTGCAACATTGCTCCTGGTGACTTGTAGAAAAGGACTGCTTCAGACTTGTGATAGCTGAGTGATTATGCGGCCTCTAATTTAAAAGCATGGACAAATTAAGAGAAAATGTAATAGATGTCCAATAACTGAAGGATTAACACTTAAATTACCTCACTTGGAAGATGCTCTTTGCTTAAAGAGAATGGAAATATTATTTCTTACAGCTCAGTCCCCTATGAACCTCAAACTGTAACAAACTGCCGCATTCCTAGATTGTGTTGCCTCCCCATTTTCTAAGGGCTAAACTGTGGTATGTAGCCACAATTCTGCATTAACAATAGCCAGCATCCACTCCACCCTACTGGGGATCTGATTCAAAGCTCATACAACTGAGAGCCTTCCCATGGACTTCAATGGGTTTTGGATCAGGCCCGGATTCTGAAGCTGCATTAAAGAGACGGAAGAGTGCACTGTGCAGGTCAAGTCTAGAGGTGAGGAGTAGGGAACTAGTTAGGCCATTTTTCTCCCCCGCCTGTTGCCTGCATGCTGACTTTCTTGTGCCCCCTGCTCTTTTTATACCCACACTGCAGCTAGGCACTATTGACCATACAAGTGTAACGCTCCTTTTGTAAACAAAGTGACAGTGTTACAGGGCTACATTGCTAAATAGAAGCTTCAGGATAATCTGCAAGAAAATTCCATTCACTGAGTTTTAAAGTTGCACAGTTAGGTACTGGAAAATCAGGAAGTGATGAAAACTGAAATTAAAGCTTAGTCCATAACTTCCTCATGTCTATGCATCATCACCATATATTCTCTAATGCCATGATCACATTCTAGTTCTCTGATTAATTCAGTAAAATAGCCGACCTTTTTTTCCCCTCCTACAGTTTGGAACATGATCATTAATTTGAGTTGTTGCCCAAATGTCAGTTTTATTGTAATCTATTCTTAAATGGACATAGGTTACATTGTAACTGGGAATGAGCTTCCAGGTAGCCCACTGGTCACTTTGCTGGGGCCGCCAATAAGCAGCACCATTTAGAGACTGTGAAATTCATCGTGTGTGCTAAATGCATCCTGCTGTGAAATTGCAGTCAGTTAGACAAGGGAAGATGCCCCTAGCTTAGAAAAATGGTTTGAGAGAATATGGGAAGTATAATGGAAAATGTAATAGATGCCAGAAATAATTACACAGGTGGCTTCCACAGAGTATGACTGCCATTTCATGAATTTCTTGAGGTAACCCGGGTCTAGTTGTCAATTAAGCCACCAAAATAGGAATCCTTTGTTGTTCCTTAATCATCAGATAGTCTGCTTTCCCTTTATATACATAATTCTCATCGCTCCTAAGGGTCATTTGGCATATAATGTACTCTGTAGATTGTTGTACAATCTGCAATCTGAACCCCTTACTAATATTCTACTATTAAGCTTCTTGTTAGATGAACATTGAAACTGAAATGCTTTTTAAAAATTGTATGCAGTGCCAATGATTAGCCCAAGATAAGTGGCAGTGCTTGAAACAGTGACTCTGAAAAGCATGCGATCACAAATTCCATGTGCACTTGAGAGGAATAAGAAGACGCAGAGTTCATGAAGAGAATGGTGCAATGTGGCCTTTTTAAGTGGTTACCAGCTGACCTCATTGTTAAGTTCCTTCTTGGTAGTGCTTATCATTGAGATGTGTAAAAGAGCAATGTATAATGTACATGAAGGGCACGTTTACAACAGCAAAGTATTTGTATCCCTGTTCTAACTGTGAAATTAAATTCACTGAGTGCACATACCAATATTTAACGTTGTCTTCTGTGCCCTGACCACACCAAAGGGTCAGAAGGAAACAAACAGCACTATGTATTAAGCATTTCAGGAAATGGTTCCACCCTTTATTATTATGAAATATTGTGACTCAGTTTACCTATTTAATTTTATGCTGCTTGTGAGCTGACCTGAAGCGGTTAACTTTTTTTTCTAAAGACGTTGGCTGCAAGTGGGGAATAGGTGATTCAGTGAACTAGTTTGTGTGTGTCATGGCCATGTCTGGGCTGAGGTGAGTGGCCTGTTAAGGCACGGGCAATACAATCAAGAAAGCTGATCTAGTAACCAAATGCCAGATCAGCTGGTGGGGGGGAGGGGGGTGTCTTTGCCTGATAAAGATGATCAGAGGACCAGCTGAGACCGAGATCTGGAAGTTGTAAAGGGAAGTCTCTCGCTGGCTGTTTGAAAAAGAGTGGAAGGAACACTGTAGGGTGGCCAGGTGTCTGGTTTTCAACTGGAAAGGTCGAAAAGGGGACCTGACTGTGTCCGGTCATATCTACTGACCGGACACCTGAAGTTCAGTTACTGAGTCGGGGAGGTGCTGGGTCATCACCCACTTCAGCCCCTACTCAACTGGGTCCACCTCCTACTTTCATTGGGCGTCTGCAGCTCTCAGCCCCAGCTCCGCAGGCAAGTCCCTCCTGACCCAGGTGGAGAAAAGCAGGGAGTGATTGGGAGGGGGGAGAGGAATGGACAGGGGTGGGGCTTTGGGGGTAGAGGCAGAGCAGGGGTGGGGGTTTGTGGGGAAGAGGCAGGGTAGGTTCTGGTGCTCCTGCTGGAGTGTCTGTTTTTTAAATATTACCAAGTTGCCAACCATGACTGACAGCAGGGGTCAGCGAGAGGGGCTCCTTGACTCCGAAGCCATGAGCTGCAGGAGGGTGATCCTAGAAGACTCTGACTAAATTCCAAGGAATGCTCAGGAGAGATGAGGAGACTCAGGCAGAGGTGGTGGTGGTGGTTGTTTTTTTTCCTGGAGCTGTATCTCTTGTGCTGTCTAAAGAATAATTGTGTTAGAAACCTTTGCAAAGCCTGTATCTGTTGGCTTCAACTATTGTGTGTCCCTGAAGAGATGACATGTAAACCAAAGTGCCCACAATGGTGGAACTCTGGGAAAGAATTTACTTAACTTACTGGGAAGTTTGAGGGAGCCGGCACTAGTGTCCGGATCTAGGCATTGGACTGTGGGGGGCTCTCAACTCTCAGAAGTGGTGCTAGAAAAAGGATCTGTACCCCAACGGTGCCTAGAGACCCAGTATTGGAGGCAACACCTGGACTTCGCTCAGACTTGGGAAGCTGAAGAACACCTGGCTCCCTCGGGGTGGGACCAAACACAGCAGCATGGTGAGTGTCCAGCAGGGGGAGCTTGACCAGGGTTGTGACAATCCTGAAGTAGACTTCAGCACCATGCAAAATTATTAAATAAAATCAAACCTAAAGATCAAAATGGAAAGTGATTTTTTTTCCACCAAGAAGTAGAGGCCATGGTGGGGGAAACCTTGTTAAAAAATACAGAATTGAGCTGACTGAACTATTAGCTAATGACGAGGAAATAAACAGGAGTGAAATAAATGAAGTAATTGGGGGGGGAAAAGTGCTGCAACATCTGCATCTGGCAATATAAGACTAGGGGAACAGGTAATGATGATATGTGAATGACAAAGAAATATCTACTGTCTGCTCTGATTTATGTAATGAAATTAAGGAGTTGAAAGCAGATTTTAAAACATTTCAAAGTAATATTACAGTAATTAATTGTCTGAAGGATTTGGTTAGTGCTTTGAATAAGAATCTGTCAAAACTATCATTAATTTTAACTGAGTTAGACAAGGCATTCCACTGCGTATCATATTGATGGGCCCGCTTCAAACACTGTTAAAACGTATCCCAAAAATATACTGTAATAGAATGTACTTATCCATAATTAAGTATTGCAGTAAAAAATGATGAATGACAATGGCAATTCAGATGTGCCAGTATAATAATGACCAACATCCTTTTTCTTTAAATAATTTTCCAAAAACTTTTTAGAGATTGAACAGCATGCATGCTACAGGGCCTGCAGACAAGCAATATTTTCTGAGCACTACTCAGATTAAGTTACTTTAGTCTTTTGTACATCTCTGATTTTTCTGGGTTTTTCCGAGTAGTAGTTCCCAACTGGGCCTTTTGAATCTTTTTACTATTTGAAATGTGAAAGATTCCTCCTTCAGAATTCCACCTTCATTGGGCAATAATACTTACCACTTTTAATTATTAATCCAGATCCTTTGTCTCTGCAGCTATAATATGAAGCTGAGGCAGAGAAGGAAGAGACTTTATTCTTCTCCCATTGAAGTCAGTAGGAATCTTTCAATTGACTGACTTGAATGGGTGTAAGACTGGGCTCTAAGTGACTTGATCTGAGCCACAGAGAGATTCAGAGCCAGGAATCCAGCCTTGAAAATGCTTACTCCCAATACAAGTCAATAGGACTGCTCACATAAGTGTTTACAGGATCAGACTGTGTAACTCAAGACTCTGATTCCTTGTCCTTTGTTTAAAGCAGCAGAGAGACTCAGTGGTCAAATCATGTCCTACAAGTGGTCCAGTGATGAGGACAATCACTAACGCACAATCACTAATCACAACAGCAGCTAACACGAGAGCATGACAAGGTGGGTTAGGTATGGAACAATTTCTCTCTGTGAAAGAGGCAAGATTTTGAGCTACGCAGCTGTTCTTGCCTAGACCTCAAGAAGAGCTCCGTGAAGCTTGAAATTGTGTGTCTTTCACCAACCGATGCTGTTTGCTGATTTGCTGTGTAGCTTTAGATAAGTCCAGTTCACCTTGCTGTGCCTCCGTTTCTGTGCTGATCAGTTGCAGGTACTTGCCTGCCTGTCACAAGAATGTTTTGGAAATGAATTTGCTTGTACAGCACTTTATGTATTCAGAGTGCTATATAAGGGCTAGATCCACAAAGGGGACTTAAACCCTGTGTTGTAAAGCCTAACATTTAGGTGCCCTACTGCCTAATGGAATTCACAGCCCCATCTTAGGCACACAAGCTCTCTATGCAATGCAGGATGAAAAGGTGTCTAAGAGTGGGATCCACAAAAGCCAGCAAACTGTAGGCCACATCCCTCTCCTCAGCATTTCCAAAATCCCACCCTTCAAAGGAATTTAGGTGCCTGGGTTGGAGGGCGGAAGGAATGTGGCCTGATCTACACTAGAAAATTAGGTTGCTTTAACTATATTGACAAATCCACACACCCGAGCAGCGTAGTTAAGTCAACCTAAGTCCTCACGGAGATGGTGCCAGGTTGATGGAAGAATTTTGCTGTTAACGTAGCTACTACTTCTAGGGGAGGTGGGTTATGTACGCCGATGGGAGAATCCCTTCTGTTGACATAGGTAGCATCTATGCTGAAGTACCAGCAGGAGCGCCGCCAGCTTTTTTGCCACCCTAGGCGGCGGAAGGTCCCGCCCCCAAAATATCGCCGACTACCGGGGCGGTCGGCGCCCCCCAAATGTTAGCGCCCTAGGCGACCGCCTAGATCACCTAATGGGTTGCGCCAGCTCTGAGTACCAGAGTGGTGCCACTGTAACGTCTTAGGTACATACAAGCCCTCAGATTCTCACAGCCATAAACTCTCTCCTGCAGTTAGGTGCCTAAGCCCTTTCTTGCAAAAGTGGAGATGGTGGTGCTTTCCCTGCCCCTGTTAATTTTTTAGCCTGATGGTTAGAGCACTCACCCAGGATAGTCACTTTAAAGAGATGGTTCTTATTTGTTTTATGGAAAGCATGGTATATCTGAAAGGGTCTAGAAAGGAAAAATACCTCACACAAATGATCGCTCCCAAATCCAAAGACTGGGCAGCTTGTTTGTTATATTGTACATAATTTCTATTTCTGTGGCTATGAACACCATTTCTCAGAGACATATGAATAATATATATTTTGGCTGTTTGTAAGCAACTTAAAACAGATACATCTTTATAAACATTGATCAGATAAATATTTAAAAGATGCGATTTAGGGAGAAGAGAAGGCCTAGGTGTAACACATCTTACTGTAACTTGCAACATTTTTGAATCTCAGGGATAAAAATTCATACTAAGCGATCAGTCTTTAAGCCACGTTCCACACTGAAATCAGTGGGGTCATTCTGCTGAGACATCAATAGAATGGAATGGCTCACAATCACAGAGGAACTCACTGCTTTTTAAAAAGCCCTTTAATCTGGATAATAGGTTAATTATGATGATAAATGAAAATATTATTTGGAGTTTGTCAAGTGTTGCAGTTCTATTAAAGAAACAAATTATTAGTAGTTGCAGTGGCACTAGGAAGAGTTTGGGGTAAAAATGTGTGCCCTGCATGTTTTAGGAGAAAGGGCTTATTTTTGGTATATAATGGACAGTAAATTACACTCATGGCAACCCTATAATGTCCGGACAACCCTCCAGGATTGCCCATGAGTCTCTAGAAATTAAATATAAATCTTCAGGAGACTGCTGAGAGCAACCGGGGAGATAAATCATGGGGCATTCTGAAAGTGAATATTGAATCCCATTTATACAGTAGTCCAGTTAGTGTTTCCCGTTTTAATAACATTGGGCATTTTAATGAGCATTTGTCTGCCCAACAGTTGCACTGGGCATGCATTTCTTTATCTTGTGTGGCTATTACTTTGTCATCATGTAAAGTCCTGTGTTCCATAACTGATATATCTATGTGTAACATTGACAGACTTCAGTTATCGGTAGGTGGGAATCAAACCTGGGACTTCTGGAGCTAAATGCATATGCTTCTACTGCATGAGCTACAAGCCACATGGCTCTTAACTAAGGCTTTAGAAGACTCAATAATCTCTAAGTGGCCTCGGTGCCACTACAGGGGACGGAACACCACACCCAGGTGGTGTGTGGGTTACATATGCATGTGGGCATGTTCGTGTTGTCTCTTTAGTCTGCACTACACTGCAACTGCCTTACACTTTCAAATAAAGAGAACAAAAATGGATGATGGTGAGGGCTCTTCAAAACATAGAAGCTCAGAAGCTACCATAAAAAAGAAAATGTACTATTGTTACAATGACTGGTGTAAAGACCCTAACTATAAAAACTGGTTGCACAAAGTCAATGAATTTACAGCAGAATGTGTTTTGTGTCCTCAAGCATTTTCCATTAAATATGAAGGGAGATTCACATTACAACTGGAGATTTTGCAATATTGTTTATGCAATATGGTTAGAATCATAGCACTGGAAGGAACTGAGAGAGTTCATTGTGGCACTTTGTACCTCAAAGCAGCTCCTTGGAAACCTCATTTACCACTGTTGTATAATTATATGTTTTGTACAACGTATGTCTTGCGAGGTATCATTTTAAAAGTCTTGATCTGTTGAACATTAATATCCTATTGGATTGTATGCGCTATCATTGTATGTGAAGTTATGAAGTCTTGCTGTGTGTTACTGAAATATGTTGTGAGATTGGGAACACCCACAACCGGCCTTTCAGGTACAACATTGGAGTAGCCAGATGCGCTGATGGCCCAGTATAGGGAATTCACTCCCGACGCCCATCCCAGAAGACTTCCCAGAGAGTATATGTAGACAATGGAGACTGCTTGACCAATGGGGACTGCCTGATCCCCAAATCAAAAGATCTTTCCAGCAAGCTGGAAGAAACTATAAATGGGGGAAATGACATCATGACTTGGCCTCACCTCCCCCCCCCGCCCAACTCAAACACATCTGGAGGACAGACTTTTTGAATTGGGGAGGGTGGTCCCAGGCTGGAAAAGAGTCCCAGCCTGTGTATGAGGAACTATACCGTCTGTCAGGGTAAGATGCTGCTTGATTCGAATCCTGTTTAGTTTGTAGAACTCAAGACTGTGAATTTACTTTTTATTTCTTGGGTAACCAACTTTGATCTCTACGCCTGCTACTTATAATCACTTAAACTCTATCTTTCTGTATTGAATAAAACGGTTTTATATTTTACCTAAAACAGCGTGTTTTGGCTGAAGTGCTTGGGAAATCTCAGCTCAGTTTACAAAGACTAGTGTGTATCCTCTCCACATCGAGGGAGGGGCGGACTGCGTAATGAACTTACACTGCTCTGGCTTCTCACCAGTGTAAGACCGCACAGTTCTGGGGTCAAGACTGCGGAGCTGGGAGAATAGGCTGGAGCCTCTCTATTGTTGGTTCATGAGTGGCTGGGGAAAGCATTCATGTAACTCATTGGGTGTGTCCCAAGCTTGCCAATAGCATCGTGTGTGAGAGGCAGCCCAGGTTGGGACAGTGTGCTCAGCGGTCCCACAGCGCAGCTTGCACCCGGGGGACCCGTAAGTCCTCTAGTCCAGTCCCCTGCATTCATGGCAGGACTAAGTATTATCTAGACCAGCCCTGAAAGGTGTTTGTCTAACCTGCTCTTCAGAATCTCCAATTATGGAGATTCCACATCCTCCATGGGCAATTTATTCCAATGCTTAATCACCCTGCCAGTTAGGACATTTTTCCTAATGTCCAACCTAAACCGCCGTTGCTGCAATTTAAGCCCATTGCTTCTTGTCCTAGCCTCAGAGGTTAAGAAGAACAACTTTTCTCCCTCCTCCTTGTAACAACTTTTTATGTACTTGAAAACTGTTGTCCCCTCTCAGTCCTCTTCTCCAGACTACACAAACTCAATGTTTTTCAATCTTCCCTCATAGGTCATGTTTTCTAGACTGTTCATCATTTTTGTTGCTCTTCTCTGGACTTTCTCTGATTTGTCCACATCTTTTCTGAAATGTGGCACCCAGGACTGGACACAATACTCCAGTTGAGGCCTAATCAGTGTGGAGTAGAGCAGAAGAATTACTTCTCATGTTTTGCTTACAACACTCCTGCTAATGCATGATGTTTGCATTTTTTCCCCCCAACAGTGTTACACTGATTCATATTTAGCTTGTGATCCACTATGACCCTCAGATCCCTTTCTGCAGTACTATCTCTTAGGCAGTCATTTCCTATTTTGTATGTGCACAGCTGATTAGTCCTTCATAAGTGGAGTATTTTGCATTTGTCCTTATTGAATTTCATCCTATTTACTTCAGGCCATTTCTCCAGTTTGTCCAGATCATTTTGAACTGTAATCCTATCCTCCAAAGCATTTGCAATCCCTCCCAGCTTGGTATCATCTGCAAACTTTATAAATCATTGATGAAGATACTGAACAGAATCAGACCCAGAACTGATTCCTGTGGGACCTCACTCAATATGCCTTTCCAGCTTGACCGTGAACCACTGATAATGACTCTCTGGGAACGGTTTGCCAACCAGCTATGCACCCACCTTATAGTAGCTCCATCTAGGTTGTATTTCTCTAGTTTGTTTATGAGAAGGTCATGTGAGATGGTATCAAAAGACTTATTAAAGTAAAGATATACCACATCTACTGCTTCTGCCCATCCACAAGGCTTGTTACCCTGTTAAAGAAGGCTATTATATTGGTTTGACACTATTTATTCTTGACAAATCCATGCTGACTGTTACTTATCTCCTTATTATCTTCTAGGTATTTACAAATTGATTGCTTAATTATTTGCTCCATTGTCTTTCTGGGTACAGAAATTAAGCTGACTGGTGTGTAATTCCATGGGTTGGCCTTATTTCCCTTTTTATAAATTGGCACTATATTTTCCCTTTTCCAGTCCTCTGGAATCTCTCCTGTCTTCCATGACTCTTCAAAGATAATTGCTAATGGCTCAGATATCTCCTCAGTCAGCTCCTTGAGTATTCTAGGATATATTTCATCAGGCCCTGGTGACTTGAAGACATTAAACTTATTCTTTCCCTATTTTAGCCTCCGATCCTACCTTATTTTCATTGGCATTCACTGGCATATAAGATGTCCAATTGCTACTAACCTTTTTGGTGAAAACTGAAACAAAGTCATTTAGTACTTCTGCCATTTCCATGTTTTCTGTTTGTTGTTTTCCTCCTCCTCCTCCTTGTAACAACCTTTTATGTAAGAGGCCTACTCTGTCCTTGGTCTTCCTCTTGCTTCTAATGTATCTGTAGAATGAATGTTTTCTTGCTACTCTGTTTCTAGCTAGTTTAATCTCATTTTGTGCCTTGCCATTTCGAATTTTGTCCGTACATACTTGTGTTTATATTCATACTTTGTAATTTGACCTAGTTTCCCCTTTTTGTAGGACTCATTTTTGAGTTTCAGATGATTGAAGATCTCCTGGTTAAGCTGGAGTGGTCTCTTGCCATACTTCCGATCTTTCCGACAAAGTGGGATAGTTTGCTCTTGTGCCCTTAATAAGGTCTCTTTGAAAAACTGCCAACTCTCTTGAATTGTTTTTCCCCTTAGACTTGCTTCCCATGGGATCTTGAGCAAACTCAGGGAGTTAGCAGATAAGTTTGCCTTCTTGAAATCCATTATCTTGATTGTGCTCTTTTCCTTCCAACCATTCCTTAGAATCATGAACTCTACCATTTCATTATCACTTTCACCTAAGCTGCCTTCTGCTTTCAAATGCTCAACCAGTTTCTCCGTATTTGTCAAAATCAAATCTAGAACAGCCTCTCCCCTAGGAGTTTTCTCTACCTTCTGAAATAAATTGTCTCGAATACATTCTAAGAACTTGTTGGATAATTTATGCCATGCTGTTATTTCCTCAACAGATGTCTGGGTAGTTGAATTCCTCCACCATGTCCTGTGCTTTGGATGATTTTGTTAGTTTAAAAAAAAAAAAAACTCATCCACCTCTTTCCTGGTTTGGTGGTCTGTAGTAGACCCCCACCATGACATCAGCCTTGTTCTTTTTACCCCTTTCATCCTTACCCAGATACTTTCAACAAGTCTGTCTCCTCTTTCCGTCTCAACCTCAGTATGGGTGAGTTTTGTGTCTCAGAATGTGAAATTATGATTCATATGGTGCTCTTTATTTCCACCGAAGGCAAAATGATGGCTTGTAATGAATGAGTTTGAGTACATTAGGTCCATTCATTAATACCATTACGTCAGGTGATGAAACCTCCCAGAATAGATCCAAACAGAGTTGGCAACTCTAGAACAAACTGTGTCCCTACCTCCGGGGCAGTGAAGGGTCCAGAGGCAGCTGGACTGCTGCAGCCCTAGTATACATAGACAGGCAAGATTTGGCAATGCTGGGCAGGAGCACAGGCCCGGATCGTCTAAGGGCATGTCTACACAGTAAATTACTGCAGAGAAAGACAGTGTGAATTTACAGTGTACCAGCTTGCTGCGCAGTAACTTGCTATGTAGGCAAGCCCTAAGGTTTAGATTTCAAAGGAGATAGGTGTCTAAATACCTTTGAGGATCTTTACCACCCTTGCTGTTACATGGGTAGCATGTGACCTGCCTGTAGACATGGGGGCAAGTCCAGTAGATCAACTACCACAGTAATCAACTGGCTATTGAACTCTTTGGAGCAGGGAAACTTGGTCTGTGGAGCCTGCACTAGCCCTGAGGATGGAGTAGTAGAGGCAAAGTGGCTCTGCTGCTACTTTCCTGCATCAGATGGAGGATTCTTCTTCCAGTACCCCCTGGAGGTGCCCAGCATACAATCCAGACTGGGTGCTGGAGACAGGTTTCAGGGTTTAATGAAATGGCTATTGAGCCATGTAGAAAATGTTATTTCCAAAATAAGAGTGCTGAAGGGTATGAACATTTTGCAACTTGGATACATTGAGAAATCATTGAATGAAGGATAGAACTAATATGAGGAAAGTGAATGAGGGAACACTGTTTAAACTAAAATATGGGCGAGGAAGAGGCACACGTTCTTTTAAAGCTTTGAGGGCAATTTTGAATACAGCAGGCAGTCTCTCTGCTGTAGACACCTGTTCTTTGGATCCATGGATTTTAATTTTTAATTAATTTTCAAGATCAATAGAGGGGATTCACATGTAAAACTAAACTCTGAGAGCAATCCAAAGAATTCCACTTCCTTAACATTCTGTGCCTGGTTGCCTATGAGAGCCTTCCATGTTACATTAAGGAATAATAGGACCACATGGACAGATTTAGTACAAAAGCAGAACTGAACGTGGGAAGGCAGATGGGCTTATGGTACTAGACTAGACCTCAGGAAGTGTCAGTTTAAATCTTGGCTTTGCTAGACTTTCTGGGTGAGTTTGGGTAAGTCATTTGAACTTTGTGTCTCAGTTCCCAATTTCAAAAACAGAAATTGTTAATTACCTGATCAGAATGTTTTGAAGGTAGAATTCATTGATTCTTAAGAGGGGTTCAGATATTATAGAGATGGAGGCCATAAAATAACGACATGAAGGTTCTCAAAGATTATTGAAAGAAAAGAGCAAAGCAAAAGGGTTTTGTACATTATATTGCCATTTGTCTTATAAGATTGAAGTTCATCTTGGCTTTGATTGGAGTGCCGTCCACATGTTTTCTGTGGAACGCAGGCTGCACGGGACTTCAGGCAATTGAGCCAGCCATTTTTCTTAAAGTATAATAATTTCTTACTCCTCCACATCTGCTGGAGTATTCTTTTCATATATGAAATTTCTTCTAAAGAATGAAAAGGAACAAGGAACTTGATGAACGTTTCACTTTTGTTCAGAAACAAATGGATGATGATAATGACAGCATAATAGTACTTTGCTCTTAAAGCACCTTTCATCTGAGGATCAGAAATACTCTACATAGGTGATAAATATTGTAATCTCTGTTTTAAAGATGGGGAAACTGAGTCATGGATCAGTTAAGTACTTTTCCAAGTGCAGACAGCAAGTGGCAGAACTGGGAATAAAGCCAAAAATTAGTCAAACATAAAAGAATAATAAGAAAGTAGACTCCATGATTCAGGGATGAGAAATAAAAGCTGTAATTGGAAAATCTCTATGGGGCCATTATGTTTTCAAAGCTGAAACACATCAGGTTAAGAACTTATCTGAAGGATATCTTGAAATCCGTGCTGAGGGAATGATGAAGTATATCTTTCTTTTGTAAAATCAAGTACTTTTCCCGAGATAACAGCACTTCCAGCTGAGCAGTCTGTCAGCTTCCTAACTCCTAGTCACAGTCTCTTTCTGATCTGATGCCATCACTCTAATATTTAGAGAATTACTGATTTTGGCAATAGTCTTGCTAGAGATCTTTTCAAATTTGAAGATGATGAAATTGTACTTCTTAGTCGTATGTTTTTCTTGAGACTTTTTTTCAGTTCAAAAGTCCTCCCAAGTAAAATAGCACACTGTTCCCATTAATGCCAGTGGAAGTTTTAGCCCCTTCCAATTTTAGAGTGTCTGCAACCATCAAATCTCCTCCAGGCTTGTATCCCCACATCTATAGCTGAAAAATTAATTTATGTATTCTTGCGGGAAGTGGGGTATTTGCCAGGCCTCTTTTGGGAGTGGAAATAAGTGATTTATGGACAGTTTCAGCTAACATAGGCCTCCCATAAATAAAGACATTTTTTTTTTTTTATTCGTGGATTAAGGGCAAAGCCTCTTTCTCTATTTGATGGTATTAGAGTTCAGTTTTTGTTAGTGCCCATGATGCAGGAGCCACTGGTCTCCAGTTTGGATCATACCATTGTAGGAGGACCAATACTCCCTTTGGAGGCATTCATGGAAAACTTAGTTTTGTGTTTACTAAGTACCTCAGAACTAGGGCCTCTAACTCCTTCAGTTTCTCAAACTTTGTATTATGAATTACATCCTGTGTCCATGGGAGCTCTTTGCACAGTTGTGCTCTCAGTGTACCATGATCAGTGGAACTAGAGTCAGAGGGCCAATGTTCTCTGGAGGGCCTGTTATTGAGGGGACATTAGGGAAACAGGGAATGCCAGGGAGTTAGGCTGGAAGCAACAGCCATATGGAAAGAGCAGTCCATTTAATAAAGAGCAGGATTTAATATAGTTACTGGTTGGGGCAGCTAGATTAGGCACAAATTTCCCTACACAGTTCACCATTCCAAGGAATGCACCCCTTCCCGATCTGTTGCAGCAGGCATATTGGTGATAGCCTCAACCTCACTGTGATCTACTTGTACACCTTGCTGTGTCAACTTCTTCAAGAATGTTATTTCCATTACACAGAACTTGCATCTTTGTTTAGGTATATCCCAGCAGCTATTGCTCATTCCAAAGATGACTGGAGTTGAAGTCGTGGTATTCTATTGTTTTGTTTTTCTCCAGATCAAAATGTCCATGTATGTAAACCTTACTATACCACGAAAAATTTGTTTTATTTTCTAGTGAGACACCTCAGGAGCCAAACACAACACAAATGGCAGTCTTCAAAAAGTGTCTCCTAAAGGGGTGTGTGGAATGTGCACAAACATGGACTCTATTTTTCTAAGGGCACCTGCCAGACTACTGACCTTAGTGTAAAAAATATTTGGCATCAGCAATCTTCCCCCACCCCTCCAAATTTCTCCCCTTGTAGGTAATGTAAAATGTTCCTCTTTTATGTATTTATTTTATTATTTTGGGCTTGATACATAAGTGAAGAGTACTGACTTTTTTCAATGACCAATGAGTGTACCGATTCTGTTGGTTCTCCTATTCAGTCTATGGGTATGTCTACACTACCTGCTGGATCGGCGGGTAGTGATCGATTTATCAGGGATCGATTTATCACGTCTAGTGTAGACGCGATAAATCGATCCCCAATCGCTCTGCCATCGACTCCTGTACTCCACAGCTATTCTCGTAGCTGAAGTTGCGTATCTTAGGTCAATTTCCCACCCCCAGCATAGACCACGCCTATGATTCCCAGAGTAATGATCTTATCCAGCTCCTCTTTTAGCCTCTGCCCCAGTGTGAGGGGAACTTTCCTAGGTGCATGAATGGTAAGATGGTTGGGCTCTGTCAGCTCTATTCTGTACTCTGTCAAGCGCTTCCCTACTCCCTAGAAGATGTCCTCAAACTCTTCCGCAGTTGTTTTGGCCTCCTGCCCCTCCAAAGACTGCACCCTCCTGATGAGACCATGGTCTCAACATGCTTTGAACACACTAATGGGTGCTATTACAAACTGTGTCTCTTCCAATTGGTTATTTACCCATACATAGCCCTTTAGTGGGAATAAGCTCACCACTGTAAACCCTGAGTTTTACATGTTTACCTTGTACTACCTGTGGTTTTTCCTTTCAAGTTATTAACCATGTTTCTGGCAATGCATTGACTGGTGTACCAGTGTCCAACTTAAAAGCAATAAATGTCACATTTACTTTCAGACTGATAATCCACTCATTTTCTACTGCAACATTGTCCATTGCTCTTATGAAGAATTCATCTGAGCTAGTGGTGCTGTTGTCATCCTCTTTGCTCAGGCTGTTTACACTCTGCTAATGCTTGCAAATAATGAATCCATTGCATGTCTCTTTTCCCATATGCTGGGCATTGTCCTGGCTTGTGGTGGTTGCCACAGTGTGTACAGCTCCATGTGCTGTTTTTGCTGGACTTTGAGCGCTGCATGCCTTTCTGCCTCAGGTCCCTTTTTTCTGATATTTTGGATTTTTGGTTGTATCTACAGCATCAGAACACTGTCCGCCCTCCATAAGCTTCATTCTGGACTAAGTGACTTCTGTTGCTTGCATGTTGGCATGCATCCGATGAAGTGGGTTTTAGCCCACGAAAGTTTATGTTCAAATAAATTTGTTAATCTCCAAGGTGCCACAAGTACTCCTCATCCTTTTTTTCTGTTGCTTGGCAAATTCTAAATGCTTTGTCAAGGGTTGATTCTTAAACTTTCAGTGTGGGTTTTTTGTTCCAGATTCTAATCAGCATCTGGTTTCTTATCAGGGACTCAGTTATCCCCTCAAAACTGCAAGATTGTCTCTTCAGCCTCAGATCAGTCACATTCTTTTCTATAGTTTCACTTCCTTTGATCAAAAACATACCTTTCATATCCCTCATTTTTAAATGAAGTGCTCTACTCAAATTTCTGTACTTCAGTTTGATAGTTATTCAGGTAGAAGAGGCTAACTGAAAACTATTAAGTGAATGAGGTGCTTCAGAACCAGCTATTGTCAGAAATAAGGCTGCTTTCTGCCTGTCTTCCTTCTTGCTGGTACCCATTGTTTGCATATACAGAGTGAAGTGCTATTTAAACCTTCTCTAGTTGTCTTCCACATATACAGACCGTTTCAACTCTGGTGGGGCTTTTAACTGCTTCATTTTTCCACTCAGGGTATTTTCTTAATTTATTTTTACTCCTGGTACCATGTCATGTCCAGTGATCACTCAGTGCTTAAGTGCTGCCAGATATCTGCTTTATTCCCTGTCTAGTTCCAGCTGGCTGTGTCCTGCCCCCACTCTGGAAAGCTCAGCTCGCACAGGCACAGGCCCCAGTACCACACACTGCGCCCATCCTTCTAGCCTATTTCATGTGTACAAGACATCTCCGGCCTGTCTCACAAGAGTGCATATGACCCTGAAGGCCTCTGGCCTGTATGGTCTGGGTGGAGATGGAGGACGCTGATCTCTAATCTGTGTCTGGCATCTGGAGAGTCTGACTAGTGCTAAGAAGAAGAAGAATGTGACAGAGCTGGGTGTCTGTCCCATGGTGGGGTGATGGGCAGGAATACCGTTTTGAATAGCCAATGTGTGGAAGGCAATGTATGAGGTGTGGTGTCTGGCCTGTGACATGAAAGCAGTGATGGGATTCTTCTCCGGCCACTAATGAGTGTTTAGTTTCATTGCATGTAGGCCAGTATGCAGAATTTCCTATGGGACGATGTGAGTAGGGGTGTGTTCTGTAGCTCATAGCTGAAAGTTAAATCAAGGACAGAGATAAAGGGGTTAGGAAGTCAGAGTTAAACTTGGGGCTGGAACCTCCACTGAGTGTTCCCAGACCTTCCAGTGGTAGGGCTTTGAGTACAGTTCCCCTGTCCTGGATGAGCTCCAGGAGCAATTCTGATTCAGGGAATTCCTCCTGGAGCTCCCTGGTGCACTCAGTTTGAGCTCCTTCTGCTATGTCCCTTCATGAAATGCAGCATATTCTTTCCCTGTACAAGTAACCTACTGTGCTTGCTGGGGGTAAGGGAGAATGGGGTCATAGCCCTGCCTCCTTCCTACCTTCTTTAAGTAATCTTCAAATGCAGGGAGTACATGGAGGGACTGTAATTGTGACCAACTGCAGCACAGTAGTGCAAAGGGGGATGGTGGGGGGAGATTTCATAGATTCCAAGGCCAGAAGAGACATTAGAATATCTAATCTGACCCCTGTATAACACACAACATATAATTTTACCCAGTTACCCCTGTATTGAGCCCTATCCCTTGTGTTTGACTAAAGCATGTTTTCATGAAAGGCATCCAGTCTTGATCTGAAGACATCCAGAGATGTGGAATCCACCACTTCCCTTGATAGTTTGTTCCAATGGTTAATCACCCTCCCTGTTAAACATTTTGTCTAGCTTCAGCTTCCAGCGCTTGGTTTTTATTACACTTTCTCTGCTATATTAGAGAGCCTTTTAGTACCTGGTATTTTCTCCGTATGAAGATAGGATTACTTTTTCCCTCTCCCGTTCACCAGTGGAGCATCCACCATAATGTGGCACTTTGTTAGTAAGCTTGAATTTCTTGTTAAAGGGCCACAGTGTACCCTATAATCACACTTTTAACTTTTTTAAACTACTTTTGTTACAAGTAACACCTCAGATTACTGTGGCTGAAAATGATTTAAGGGGGGAAAAATCTTTTTGATCTATGTACATGTATTTACTTTCTGCATTTGCCAGCACTTCATATGTCATAGGTTTCTCTGTTTCCCCTGTATTGTCAATTTCCCGGATTGTGAGGGTTTTTCAAAAATAGCAGAGAACCTTTTTTAAAAAGAAAGTTATTGTAGCATTATAAAAATTGGCAGGGAGACTCAGGGAGAGAAGTATCAAATCAGCCACAAATTTTAACTTTTAAAACAACCACCAGAACGCAATGTTATCATGCCCTATTAATTAATATATCCAGAGGCAACTATACTATTTTTTTTTTCAAAAGCAGAACATTCAAATGTACCAAGAAATATGTGTGTTCCATGTTCTTCAGTTTGTGTTATTGTCTGAAACAGAAGATTGTGAAATAAATGTTAGTATCCATAACTCTTCTCTGGACTATTGTATTTTTGTCCATTTACGTTTTGCACCTGTGTCTATTGGATTACAGAGCCCTTGAGCCATTCAAGTCAGTTTTAAAATCCGTTAGTAATGACTTTTTTTCAAATTGATTTTCCGAAGTCTGCTACATTGTGTTTCCCTGGATCTTGACTTTAAATTGCTGTTCAGCTGACAAAGTGATATATGTTAGCAGTATATCCATTGGCATCCAATAACCATTACTAATAAAAAAAAAACCCTTCCTTTCTTATTTGTTGTGGAAAGAACATTATAAAATGATCTCTGTGGACTGACCATTAGCTCAATGTTCTAAGATTGAGCTAAGGGGACAGAGGTCCATTGACTCGAGTGACAACTGGATTGGGCCTAAATTAACAGGCATTGCAAGTTGTGATGAAAGGACAGCAAGGGTGCTTGCTACTATTTGGCACCATGAATAGGATGCTAAAGCTGGTGGGTGTCAGGTCAGCTCTCATAATACAGCAGGGTCAGTAAAGCACTTAGGAACTTGATAAATCAATGCACATTTCACAATGTACTGTGGTATTAATTTAGATGGAATATATGGGCCTAAGTTTGGTATATGGAGACCCCAGCCTGCTTAGCACCTTGGCAAACACACCATTAAACACCCTTTTAATCTTATATTAAAGGTTCAGAAAGGAAGGAAAAACAATTGAAGCATTTGACATGTAAAGTATTAAATAAGGCTTTCATTTTAACTACATCCCTTGTTCCCTTTTCATTAGCTGGACAATGTTTTTGTAAGGAAAAAGCCCCTTGTTTGACAATCTTTTAAATGTACCAAAGATACTAAACTGTCCACTTCTCTATTCATTACCACCCTTAATGTGTATATAGATAAATATAAATATATACACATGCATAAAGTTATTTTCCCTCCATTTTAAATCAGACAAAATTCAGAAGGTTCTTT
Source organism: Platysternon megacephalum (assembly GCA_003942145.1). NCBI lineage: Eukaryota > Metazoa > Chordata > Testudines > Platysternidae > Platysternon > Platysternon megacephalum. Next base: position 9,593,570 of record QXTE01000055.1, on the reverse strand, counting down.
ATGTATGAAAAAACCCTCTTATTGACAAATTTTAATTGAAAAGAAAGGATTCACTTTCATTTTTACTGATATACAGTTTTATACTCAGAGAACTACATATATTCATGCTTCAAAATGCATTATCTCCCCCATTTCTGTCCCTGCTTACTCCCTTGTATATTATCCCACCACAAATATATAATGCCAACCATGTCATAGGTTTATTCTTGCATTAATGATAATGGACTAGATTTTTCCTTGTAATTTCAGTTGAGTTACATCAGCAGGATACTAGAGTAAGACACAGGTGAATCAGGCCCAATATCTCACCCATGAGAACTGAAACAAAATGTTTATAGTTCTCATGGGAATAAGTGATTTGGAAAAATCAGTGAGAGAGGAGAGTAACAAAAGTTCAATACCATGAAAAACTGTGCTCAATCATTTGTAATATCCCTTTTAAAAATAGGTTCTGAGGCAAAACCAAACATTTTTCTCATAATGTGACTATTTCTGCAGTGCATTGCATTAGTTTTACACCTGTGTGTGATTCTGTTGTTTACACAAGAATAAAGCTGGGGTAGTCCAGTGGGGAATGAAGCCAAATGTGTCTAAATTCCACAGTCTGAAGGTGTGAAGTTATTTATAATTCAATCTTTCCCAAGGCTGTCAATTTACCAAATTACTCAATAATCCTTGGAGATTTAAAGGCCACCGTGTTGGGGCAACAGTGCACCAGCAGCACTGTAAGTGTATCTGTTCATAACGTCAGCAAGAAGAAAAAGATCACCTTACAGCAATTTCAGAATTTAATAAGGTAGCTGTGAAGTTGCCAAGTTCCAGCAATGAGTGGGTAACTGCTAGGTAGTGAGAAAAGCCCCGTAGGATAAGTTAGAATAAGGGAATCATTGCCTGATTTTTCAGAGTTGCAAAATTAAAAGCCACTTCCTTGAAATATAACAAAATTATGTCTATAATTTCCCCCTTTTGGGGAACATGCTAATGAAAACAAAAAATATGTACAAAAAGATAGGGTAATGAACATCGTGGATGAAATCAAAGTGAACAGAGGTCAGTGCAATAAGTGTATGTCCATTTGGGGCTGTAATGGTTTAGCATTCCGAGACTGATCCCACAAAAGCCTATTGTGTTAGATTGGACCCCTCATCCGGGATGCCACCTGGTGTGCTGGGGTCCCACTGCATTCACCCGTTCCACCAGCCTGGGCTTCCTCACCCTGTCCTTGCTGGGCCAGGCCCTCAAGCCTTCTCTAGCACACACAGGTAAGGCCACACCCACCTGCAGACACAGACTGAAATCAGTGTGTGGGAAGAATCAGCTCGGGGATTTACTCAGCACTCACATACACACCCCCTTTGGGGAGTAAACCCAAAATAATATTGTCTTGTGCTATATAGAAAATTCTGCACAGCGCAAGCTCACAAAAATTGCCCTCTCCCTCAATGTGGAGAGAGAGATGCACATCTTCTTGCACCCCCACATATGAATTGCACAAACTGGGTTATGTTATAAACAATAAATAAGTTTATTAACTACAAAAGGTAAATTTTAAGTGATTATAAGGGGTAGCAAACAGAACAAAGCAGATTACTGAGCAAATAAAACAAAACATGCAAACTAAGCTTAATACACTAAAGAAACAGGTTACACATAGTAATTTCTCACCCTGAAGTTGTTTCAGGCAGATTGCAGAGTTCCTTGAAGACAAACTGCTTTTGTTGGCAGCATAAAGTTCCAGATATTATTCTTCATAGGCCAGACGGCTTCTAGCCTGGGTCCAGTTCAGTCTTTGGTCTTCCCAGCAGTCATCTTGGTCAGGGATTCCGTGAAGAACCGGAGACCCTGATTGACTCACTGCTCACTTTTAAATAAGATTTACATAAGGCGGGAATCCTTTGTTCCCAGTGGAAAAATACCAGCAGTGTCCAACGTGGCACTCCGTACCAGGTAATAGGGTCACCTGACCTTGCAGTGTCAAAGCAGCATCCCAGGAAGCTTCTGAGGAAGGTGGGAGATTAGTATCTTCAAAGTCTTATTGGTTTTCCTGCTGGCCCATTCCAGGCTGATTGCTTACACTCTAGTGGGCATTTCCCAGGTGCAAATACAGTTGTAATTGTTACGTAGTCAATATTCCTAACTCCAGATACAGAAATGATACATGCAAACAAATTGGATAATCACATTCAGTAAATCATAACCTTTCCAATGATATTTCACATGACCCATCTTGCATAAAATATATCTCTAGGTATGCTATATTCTTATAAGCATATTTCTATGAAGAATATGGGGTGAAAGGTGACACCTATCTTAAGTTATATCCTCACAGCTATAGCTCCATTGACTTCAGTTACATTACGGTGATTTGCACCAAATATCTGGCACAGTTTATCTTCTGTGAGGGCAGTAAATGAATTTTAAATTAGTAGAACTGAAGAAAGAGAATGTCTATGTATATATGATGTAATGGCACTAATACATAAGAAAAAGACAAATAAAAATTAATACTACAGCTTCTCCAAGTTTTCCATCACAGGAATATGGGAAAATAAGGACTATAAACAGAAGAAAAACTCCTCTCTAAACAGTAAGTTTTTGATAGACATGAATATTCAAGCCTTATATCCTTCTTTGAAATCACTTTCAATGTGGGTCTTATTATTAATTGACCTGATGTTCAACAAAGCTATATTTAATAAAAAGAGCTATCTATGTTCTCAATCAGTGGACCATATGGAATTTAAATTAGTTAATTTCACAGATTTCAATAAAGAAGAATTGACTCCACATTTATAACTTATCAGGAGCATGTTATTTATTCATAAAAATATGGAGATTCTGAGTCAGTGCATCTTCAGCCATGATGAGAGCAGCAAAGGGTGACATAGACCTGATAATAAAAAGGCACTTCATCTTTGATTAGCAGAAAAGGTCCAAAAGGTGGAAGAGCAATTAACTTTAGAGAAGTATTGTACATGTGTTTAAAGACAACAACACATGTTAAAGATAAAACTAATTCCCCAAATCATATTGACTAGTGCTTTCATCCAAAATGAATGCCTCACTACAGTCTGTAGAGTAGCTGCAATGTTCTTTAAATACTCCTTGCAAACATTCCTGAGGAATTCACAGACTGAAACAGGGCTCCGTGGAAGCTGCATACGATTCCTTTTGAAAAAGGTTGTGTGATGCTAAATAGACCCCGATTCCAATTCTATTAATGGAGTTAACCAAATGTCTTGAGGTCTCCAGAAAGTGTAATGCAGGGCAGAATTCTACTGGAATACTCTGTATTGATTCAGTGGCAATGGACTTCAGTGACAGACCTCAAACCCCACAAACAGATTGGGCTTTTAAGAAGTGCCTTTATTGCTTGGGCTGAAACTCCATAGGGTCTAGTCTCTGAGAATGGACCAATAAAATAGGTCCCTGGCACTGATGAAAGAAAGGGTAAGCCTGGACCTTAGTCTGCAAAAAAATGATCATCTGGCTGTGACAAAGGGTCTAACCATTGCTCCTTTTATTTCTATCCCCAACCCCAAAATACAATCCAAGTAATTATACCCACCAGTTTAAGTCATGTACTCTCTTGACCCACATTCATCTGATGCTTTTGATCTCTGACATGAGAATATTGTTTCCCCTTCCTAATACTTGGACGTTTGTCTTTCCAGGGCTAAGTTTAAATTAGCTGCTGTTTATCCATCTGATTATCTCTGCCAGACCTTGGGACATGGTGGTGATGGAGGTGGAGTCTGTGTGGATGGAGCAGAAGTACAGTTGAATGTAATCCACATATTGGTGGCATATGAGCTTCTAGCCCATCATGATCTCTCCAGGTGATCCCATACAAGTGTTAAAAGATGAACAAGGAGAATTGTACCTTGAGGGACATCACACAATAGGTACCTGGCCACAGGGAGGCAAAGAGCAGGTGCCCATCACAATTCTTGGGAATATGACTCAGAGTAATGACTGGCAGCCAAATAGTGCCATCTCATTCATCCTCACAAGATTTTGTAAGTGTAACGTTCCCATTGGGGTTGCTAATCAGAACACTTGTTTTTGAGCAGTAATTAGGCTCCATCCCTGCCAGCATCGGTAGTGAGAGACCAAGGCCTTGATTACAAGTGGACAGAGCACTGGATTGCCACTCAGGAGACCTGGGTTCTAGTCCCAGTGCTATCACTGGCCGCCTTGGTGATTTTGGGCAAGTCACTCTGCTACTCAGTGCCTTGGTTTACCTATCTGTAAAATTAGGAATGTGATGTCGACCTCCTTTGTAAAATGCTTTGAGATCTACTGATAGCTCTGTATGAAATAGGCAGTATTATTACAAATTGAACTCGCAGCAGCTCAGAGCGGTACCACTAGAATACTAAAATAGCCTCTAACCTGTTGTCCTTTCCCAAACTTTTTGAGTGGCTAAAACTTCCCGAGGAGGGCTGCGGACTGTGAAGATTGGTTGACTGGAGAAACCTGGCAGGTTGTGGTGACAAACACAATTCTCTTTCTTAAAATGAAACAAAGGGAGCATCTCGTATCTGAGCAAGTTGATATCAAGTCGGCTTGAGGCAATCAAGTAGTACAGAAGCAGCCACAACCAATAATAAGGCACTGTCTGGAGCAACAACCAAACAGATGGTGCAATGAGTCCCTCGTCCACTCCAGAGAACAGACAATTACTTACAGGACAAAGTCCATCTGCTTCTTTAATAAAATGAGGATTCAGCATAACTAAAGCTGCAGTGGGCTTTTTGCCAGATATTTAATTTAACAATCCCCTATAGGCTCATGTAAAAATCTAATATATGCCTCTTAACCTACTGTACTGGGTTCAATTCTTGGTTCACAATTGTAGTAATGAAAGAAATCAGTGCTTCCTGTTAGATTTCTGAGAAATGGCACCCATGCACCTGAACTGTGAAACTGCTGTAAATTAAGAACGTGAGGAGTGAATAATTTGTAGCGGGCATCTTGTTAACTTGTTCAGAACATTGGCAACGTGACACTGAGGATCAGAGGCCAGAAGGAGAAAGGCGATGGTGTGTAAGGGGTTATAAAAGAAATTGTCATTGCAAAGGTGCAGTAGCTTCAAATCATTAACCTGAGGATTGTTATCGCACCCAAAAGGAGTGCTAGAGAGAGGGGGATCTGCTTGTGGAGAGAGTCCTTTGGACTAAGATAGCATTGGGGTGGGTTGGGGAGGGGTTGGAATAATATAGAATGAGGATGACATTCTGGAGGGAAGGTACTTAAAGTCCAGTTCTCCATTGCCTTATGCCGTGTTTAGTCATTTCCACCTGAGTGCAAAGTGGGTGCAAACATTACCAAGTCAGAATGGAAGTTTATAACATCCACTTTTGCACCTGTGTAAATGCACAAGGTGCAAATTGGTGGAAGATCAGGCGCTGAATGATGGGACAGTGCTGCTGGGGCAGAGGAAGAGACTTAGACTGGGAGAGAGTTATGAGGTTCCGGAACCCAAACACCAGCAGCAGAAGGAGAAGCAGATATCCTACCCTTTCTGGAGGTAAGAGGCTTGGGTTCTTGAAGAAATGAAACATGCACATCTCCAGCTCTTCCAGAGTCTAAGGAAGAATTACCCTGTACAGTGGGTGCTCTGCACAGGCTAGATTGACCTGTGTCTCCAGCATTTTCAGCCAGAGCTACAGGATGTGGCCTGGAGCAGCCACCTGGAATGGGGGAAATAGAGATTGCAGGAGATAGTGACAAGATAGACTTTGAGGTATGGAGAAAGAAAAGGCCAATCAATTAGTGCTTATTAAACATTGTGCCATGTTCAACCCCGTTGTAGCTTTATTGAAGTCAGGGATGAATCTGGCCCATTATTATTTAAAAATCGTTGCCCAGTTTCTTTCATCATCTTACCATTTCTTTCCTTTCTCTCTTGCCTTGGCTCTAGGTGATTGGGTCCTGAGTTTGCAACTTCATGAAAGTATATATACAATTAACACACTCCTGAAAAGCAGAGATTATATTCCCATTCAGTCACACTGTGGGTAAAGTACAGGTAAGAGTCCCTGCTTTACACCATATGGTCAGTGTCATCTAGGTCTATAACTGGCTTAACAAGGAAGAATGCCACAACCTTTAGTCCAAAAGAAACAAAAACCAAAAAAAACCCTTGTATACCACAATCCTGGCTGCCAATATAGCAGCAGAAATGGAACGTGACTAAGAGCAGAACTGGTGAAAAAAATTCGATTTAAACTATTCTTTGATGGAAAATTGGGGTTTCAACTAAATGACATATTTCGTGAAAAGAAATGTGAATTTAGCTCATGATGTTGAGGTCCTAGAGATTCATTTTGTAGGCTGTTTGGGGAAATAAGTAAATAGGCTATTATTGGAGCTGGATGAAATTTTTCATCAATTTTTTTGGGGCAAAAAAATGCAGATTTGGTGACACCAAACCATTTTACGAATTTGTGTCAGTTTTGTCAAATTGTTTGGAGTGCGGGGGAGGGGAAAGAATTCTGAAAAAGTTGAAACATTTCTCGGGTGGGGTGTACCAACCTCACACTGGCCAGGGAAGGGTTAACATGTGGGTACAATCCTTGTGACACCTGCAGTAGGCTTGAGGGGGGAGGGGTCGTAAAGGGAAAACCCAACTCAGCCGGGAGCTGCTTAGTAGGGAGAGTAGACCTCCAGTGCTCCATGCTGCGAGAGATGCCTAACTGGGACCAGGAACTGACTGGAGACTGCCAGGGCCGGCTCCAGGCACAAGCGAAGGAAGCAGGTGCTTGGAGCGGCCAATGGAAAGGGGCGGCACGTCCGGGTCTTCGGCAGCGAGTCCCTCAGTCCCTCTCTTCCTCGTTGAGCTGCCGCTGAAGTGCCGCTGAAGAGGAAGAGAGGGAGCGAAGGACCCGCCGCTGAAGTGCTGCTGAAGAATGAAGCGGCACGATTGAGCTGCCGCTGAAGTGCCACCGGTCGGCTTTATCTCTTTTTTTTTTTTTCGCTTCGCCGCTTGGGGTGGCAAAAAAGCTGGAGCCGGCCCTGGAGACTGCTGCTTGCCAGAGCCTCCATGAGGGAAGGCAGCCTTGATGTGAGACTGTTTGGTTTGCTTGGTGCTGCTGACTGAGACTGCTGCAGGCCGTGCCCTGCCTGAATAGGGGCAGCCAAATAAAAGCCTTTGTCTTTGTGCTCTTGACCGGGGATTCAGCAATAGTTTGGGGCAAGCCCAGGAGTGACCCTGTCAGTTTGTTTTAATTCTGTTGGTTCAAAATGACTGTTCTGAAACTTTATTCAATTTTATTATTATTATTATTGTAAACATTCAACAATGCTCAAACCTGAAATGAAATTTTATTTTGACTTTTTTGTTTGTTTTTGGAATTGCCGGTGAACTAACAAAATCCATGGTTTGCACAGCCTTAGTAATACGAACTGAGGAGCATGGTCCCAAAGCAGATCCGTTTATTCAGCACCCGTGGCACCACCATGAGCCTTGGCGATTTGGAAATTACTTGTTTTGTTGTTTTTATTTTTGGAGCCATTCCTGGTCTGGTTTGGCAAAACTGAAGTACAGCTGGTGCATTTTTGCAAAAATAAATGGCAAACCAGCCCCAGTGTCTATTTGTCATTAATTGAATCTGTAATTAGAGAATTGTATGAGCTGAGTATTACATTTGCTGAAGATTTAGGTGAGAAACCCTGCTCATTTGGAACAGATGTGAAAGGCTTGAATTGTAGCCAAACCACCATCTCTCCACAGCATTGAAAGAAGATAAGTCCTGGAAGAGGCAGCACTGGGGGACTATGTACCACACTCTCCTATGAAGCAATTCTGCTCAGGTTATTGCTCTGTGATGGTATGGATGTTATTAAGGGGAAAATAGGGCAAGAGCATGTCAGATCCAGAGGTTCTCATGGGGAACGTGGGAGGCTGTGCTCAGGACTACAGTCCAGGGGCTGTAACAGTGCTTGAGAAGTGGCTGTGCCAATGTTCCATAGTTTGGAGACAAGGATTCTATTGCCACCCATCCTCATGTTGGTCATCTCTACAAAAAGCAATTTACTTGAGCTGTGTGGGGGCTATGAATAGAGCAATGTGAATGGTGCAAAAGAGAATTTGTAAAAAATAATGATCTCCATGAAACCCACAAATTCACATCCACACTATTTAAAATCTCTCTAATTCATTTTTTTACAAACATTCATACAAGTCAAATTTTGTTCATGAGTTAAAAGTGAAAGAATCACAAATATTCAGGCAGATCCATATCCATGCATAAATACTTGGATGAAACTGCATCCACAAAGTACCCACCCTGGAGGGGGTCATTCAACCTTCTTGTGAGTTTGGGAGACATCCAATAAGGGAACAGAGACAAGACGTGACTTATAAGACCAGTCACCCACCTCATGAAGAGCATGAGAAGGAGTCGGCACCATACATAAGCTGTATGGGTCTTACCTAAAGTTCACTGAAGTCTCTGGAATGGCTCCCATTGCCTTCACTGGGCTCTGGATTGGACAACATATGCATCCGTAGGCTTAAATGTTTTTGCGTAAACCGCTCATTAAACAAACTTGAATAACCGACATTTCTAAAGCTCTAAATCAGTTTGTTAATACTTTAGTAACAAAGGGACTACATCTGGTTTTTTTCTTTTTTAAGTGTTCATCTTTAGTGATGAGTCATTGACCCTTGAAGCCTTAAATTCTTTCACTCCTTTCCCTTGGTGAATGTTTAGAGCACTAAAAACACAGTAGGGTCACCTTTATTCAAAATTAGCTCATCCCACTCTTACACCAAATTCACTAGTAAATGAGGAACAGTCATTCTCTTAGTTTCCTGTGGAAAGCTGTGTTTTCTATAAAATGATATCCTGTCTCTGAAACAGGATTTAAGTGACAAGTTGTTCCCTTAGTTAGCTCAACAAGACCTAATTGATATGTAAGGAAGGGAATCTTTAGGTTGCCAACAGACATATGGGCACTAGTTATCTCTGAAGGAGAGAGCAAGCTAATATTCTATCAAGTAGTTAATTTTTGTTATTACTGTTTCTATACCCTATTGTAGAGAGCTTGTTGGAGAAATGTTGCTGGAACCATATTCCATTGGAATATACAGTTCTGTCTCAATTGAAATTGGGTCATTTTGCTGGCATTTTGTTTGAGAAAAAGTTCTGACAAAGTAGAAACGTCTCATTGATTTTTAATTTTGAAATGACTTCTAGGTTTTATTTTTTTTTTTATTTTGCATTAAGTTATAATACAATACAAACAACTTTAAAAGTCAAAATCAAAATGTGTCTTTTTGAATGACCCTAAACTAATTTTTCCCTCTGAATTTTCTTTGGTTTTCGCTCTGATTTGCAACAGTCAAATTTCAAAATCTCTAAATCCTTCATAAAAATGGAACTTCTGTCCTTCACACAGCTTGTTCATACTGTCACTGTAAACTGTGTTTTTAAGAGTATATAAAAGAAATGGTCACTGTCCCCAAAAAGCTTGCAGCTTATAGTAACTGAGAAAAATACAGAACCTGAGGCAACACTTCAAGCACATGAAGTTATCACCCAAAATGTAGACTTTTCAAAAAGAGCATGTTTGCAAAATATTTTCATTATTGTTTCAAACATTTAATAAAAAGGAGGAAATAAGATGGTCCAGTGGATAGTAGGATGCCCTGGGATGTTAGAGGCCCAGGTTCAAATCCCAGCTCTGTTGTCAACTTCCTGTATGATGTTAAGCAAATTGTTTAGGGCTAGATTTCTAAAGGTATTTAGGTGCCCAATGATGCAGATAGGAGTTTGTGAAAATCCCAGTAGCTGCCTATGTGACTCTGCCTCTTTAGGCACTTAAATACCTTCTGGCTGTGAACCACTGATAACTAATCTTTGAGTGTAAGGTCTTTCAACCAGTTGTACACTCATCATAGGGCAGGTCTACGCTATAGGGTTAAGTCAAACACAACTCCAGCTATGTGAATAAAGTAGTTGGAGTTGACGTACCTTAGGTTGACTTATTGAGGTGTCTACACCGCATTGGGTCGACTCTCCCGTTGACTTACCTTATGCTTCTCGTTCTGGTGGAGTACTGGAGTTGATGGGAGAGCAATCAGAGGTCAATTTAGTGGGTCTTCACTAGACCCGCTAAATCGACCCCCGTGGATCGAACACCACAGCGTCGATCCACCGGAAGTGGAGACAAGTCCTTATAGTAATTAAATCTAGACAATATTGCCCTAGTTTGCTTATGAGAATGTCATGTGGGACTGTATCAAAAGCTTTACTACAATCAAGCTATATCATGGCTTCTGCTTCCCCCCATCCACTAGGCCAGTAACCTTGTCCCAGAAGGGAATTAAGTTGGTTTGGCATGATTTGTTTTTGCAAATCCTTGCTGGCTATTCCTTATAACCCTATTATTCTCTAGGTGCTTACAAATTGATTGTTTAATAATTTAACAATAGTACTTTCCTACCCACTGTGAGGGTAAATACATTGAAGAGTGTGAGGTGCTTATGTTCTGTGGTTTGGCTATATAAAGGACACAACAAAAATTATCCTGATTAGTTTATTTTTTTAATCTAAACATGAATGAAGCCGTTTATTATCCAAACATTTATTATCCAATAATGAAAGATTAAAAGTAAATTAGATATTAAAACTGGAAGAATTTTTAACAATGTAAGGTTTTATTAGTAATACTGGTAGGGAAACTTGGTTTTAAGATTAAAGGGATAAACTTGTCCCTAGAATAAGTCCCCTGACTTCAGTAGAATTACAATCAAGAAGGGATATGCATCCTGATTTTTAACCAGATTGTGTCTCATTAAAATAAAGTCACAGCACCCTGGCCTTTTCACATGGAAGGAGTAGATGTTGGTGTATATTTGTCTTTTAGAAAAAAAATCTTATCCCCTTCTTTGTTGCTTTAACTTGGTGACTTTTAGCCGTACTTGCTTTGCTCTTTCATATTCATTGGGTCATTCAATATAAATCTCTCTGTAAAAACAACTAAACCCGAAGATATTTAGTTAACTCTTCACTAAATTGCACACTTTAAGGATGCTGTTCCCTTTAACATTGGTTTTTCCACCTTCATGTAAGAGCCCAATTGGTTTCATCATATGCCTAGCTGACAGCAACATACTCTATCCTCCCAGCCATCTGAGGGTCAGAGGAAGGCCCTTGAGGTAGATGAGTGAAGAGTACATCCCCACCACGTCTAAACAAAAATAAAACTGTGCCAGAAATTACAAAGGAGGCACAACCCAGAACTTCCTTCCTCTATCTGACCTCCAGTGCTAAGAGGGTTACCCTCCCACTACACAGGTCCCCAGTCCGACCCCAGTAGCACTCTCATAGCCTTGTTACAATTGAATACAGTAACAGTCTGCAAGGGACATAGGCATTGAAATATGTTTTCAGGAACTATAATATGTTTCAGGGTGTCTGGCTCAGTTTCAGGCATTTTGACAGGCTATAATCTGTCCTTCTTGAAACAATTGACGATCGTGCAGACTGGAGCTGTGAAAATAGCCTGGAAAACAGACATCTGTTATTTTCAAAATATTATTAAAAGTGGAAAAACTACCATTAAAAAGTGCAGGGGGCCATTGGTTCTCCTAGAGGTGTTTTCATTTTGAGAGGTAGCTTCAGAGTGATGTATATTTTTGTAGCCCTAAAGGTACAACACTAACTAAGACTACAGGCTTTCAATGACACAAGTTGCTAATAATTCCATTATTCGCATATGATATGCAGATGCCTATGGGAATGTGAAATAAGGTTGAAAATTATCCCCCATAAAAAGCAGGAAATAAAATGTTAAAAATCTAACAACAGTGTTAACTTAGCTTTAGTGCACAAACATCAATTACAATTAACATTTAACAACCTCAGTAATAATGAAAAATACCACCATATATGAAATGGGGAGGAAATTTAATGTTTTGAGAAATTTAACTTCTTATCCTGACTTGTGTATTTTAAAACTCCACTAGCTGGATAGTTGCTGGATATTTTTGTCTTTTTTTTAATCTTCTCCATTTTTTTTTCTTTTAAAAACACCGACGTGTGATGGGGTGTCTACCCCACACCAGTGAACAAAGGGTTAACAGGAGTCTGAGAACTCTGTTAGACCACCTTGCTGAATCTGATGTGTGTGTGTCCAGCCTGATTTTTTTTCTGAGACCCAGCTGGGGAGGAACTGAGCCGCCTTCATAAAACAAGGAAGTGAATGCTAGAGGGGAGGTTCAGGAGAGAGGAAGTCGGGAGTTCCCTCTTTCTGGGAAGAGACTGGGGAAGGCAGACTGAAGAGAGCCACCGGGATGGAATTAATCCCTGTGTGGGCCTTGAAAAGGGGGCAAGGCACTAAGAGGGAGTCCTCAGGGGCTGGTGGTCTAGCAGAGAAAGAAGAAGCTGGGAGGGCCTAGGGAGAAGCCAGAGGCCTAGGAACCAGAGGAGAGGCCGTATTAAGCACAGGCAGCAGGGAAATACCATAAGGGCCTTGGAGGTCAGAAGAGGCCCAGGGAAACAGCAATGTGGTGGAAGGATCAGACATAGCTTGTTAATACAGGGTACCTGGGCTGGAACCCAGAGCAGAGGGTGGGTCTGGCTTCCCCTACCTGCCCTGTGAAAGAGATGTACAAGCCTGATATAAGGACTATTGAGCTCAGGTGGGGCTGAACACTGAGCCTCAAGGTCATTCTGAGGAATAATCCAAGAGGGGGTAGAAGGATCTCTTGTGTTGGGACTTTTTGACTTTTCATTGTGTTCTTGATACCCCAGAACAGGAGAGACTTTAAAGTGGTCTGTCCAGATGGCTGAGTCACAAGAACAGGTGGCTCACTGTGGGACTGGAGTGATTGCTGGCAGGAGGTGCTACAGAGGAGAGAGCTGCCATGAGGGGGCACTCTAATGGTGAGTCCACCCTGCTATCCATAAGTTTAAGCTTGAAATTAAATAAAGGTTTCTAACCATCAGAGGAGAGAATTTCTGGAACAGCCTTCCAAGGAAAGTAGGTGGGGGAAGAGGGGGAAACCTATCTTGTTTCAAGACTGAGCTTGACAAGTTTATGGAGGGGATGGTATGATGAGGTTGACTGCAATGGCATATGGTCCATCTGCGACTGCTATTAGCACATTTCTCCTACGGCCAGAGATGAGACAGTAGATGTGGAGGGCTCTGAGTTACTACAGAGAATTCTTTCCCAGGTGTCTGGCTGGTGGGTCTCAGCCGCATGCTCAGTGTCTAACTGATCCCCATATTTGGGGTTAGGAAGGAATTATCCCCCAATTCAGACTGGCAGAGACCCTATGGGTGGCTTGCCTTCCTCTGCAGCATGGGGCTCAGGTCACTTGCTGGTTTGAACTAGAGTAAATGGTGGAGTCTCTGTAACTTGAAGTCTTTAAATCAAGGTCAGAAGACTTCAGTAACTCATCCAGAAGTCACAAGCCTACTACAGGAGGGGTTGGCTGAGGTTCTGTGGCTTGCGATGTGCAGGAGGTCAGACAATTAGTCTATATCAGTTGCAAGTGAAATAAAAGAATTAAAATGCATTTACACAATATTAAAGGTATATGTAAGCAGGGTCTAATGAGCTCTCCCCTGACATCTAGTGATGAGCTGGGTGAATAGACTTCAGGAACAGACCATGTTTGATTAGACACACCTTCTCTGCCTAGGCGCACAGCATGATGGAGCTGCTTTGCCAAAATGATCACTTTTAGCGGTGTTGGGTTACAAATCACTTGAGTGTGGGGGTAATGAATTGTTGTTATCCTTAAGTGTATGAGTAAAGGGCAGCAGAACTGTACTTAGCCTGCCCTGATTGATGGGGTCACCTTAAATTGAACCTTCCTAGCTAAGCACGGGGAAGGGATGCCAAATCCTTGTAGGGGGAAAAACAGGTGTTCTGACCCAGTGGTATGGCTTGTGCTCAAAGACTCCTAGACAACATTTGGATTTTCCTTCTTCAGTATTTAAAGACAGAGCTAATTAGATTAAATTGAAAGTTTTTATTTCTGTTCAGTGATTACCAAAGCTGAATCACTGCTAAGTATGTTTAGGGGCTATGCCTTAGGCCTGGTGTAGGGACAGTGATGAAAGGAAAGAAAATGTAGAGGCTGTACTGGCAGTGAAGGTCCCTGCTACCCAGTGATATCATTAAAGACCTGGGTTAAGCAGTGGAACTTCAGACCATGGCATCCCAGAAGTGGCAGTGAGCATCCAAGAGTGACAGTATATGACCAGTGGCAGCAGAGAAAAGCAGTGGCAGCATATGACCAGCAGTAGAAGAGACAAGCACTGGAGGCAGCAGCAGCAGCAAACAGCCAGTTGCAGAAGTCCACAGGGACCACAGGGTCATTGCTTGATTTCTCCCGCCCTGTTTCTGGGAAGGGAAGTGACCCCCTGTGAACACACCTGCGAACTCTGGGTCTTCACTAACCAAGGACAGCCAGCTGTGAGTGGGGTGCAGCGGAGGGAGAGGGGAGTGCTGTGTTAAAGGGACATTCGTTCGTTGAACTTTCCCACCACAAGGTGGGAAACCGAGGCAAAGGACACTGCCCAATGCACTGTGGGGTCAGGTTTTGGTAATGGCTGCATGCTTTCGAATGTGGTTGTGGTGTTTTTCCAAACTAATAATTAGTTCCCTTTCCCTTTAATAAAAAAGTTCTGTTTTGTTATTCCCAGACTCAGTGCTAGTGGAGGGGAAGAATTGCCTCTTAGAGGCACCCAGTGGTGGTGGTAAGTTTTTTCCAGATGAGTGGGTGGGGACTTGAGCTGATTCTGTTTTGTATTGTTAAGAGGAACCCCCTAAATACTAAATCTGGCCCTTGTTGCTGCCGACCCCACTTGATAGAGGTTACACATCTCTAGTGGAAATTACAAAAACTCAGGAAATGCAAAGTTAAATTTTCAAAGGCTGCTACAACTTTTATTTGTATGTCTGAGGTGTTCTGTTCTGTTCCTGTTTTCTTGTCTGGGAATAACAAACCGCCAATGCACTTGTTAAATATTGAGCTTAATCGTGTGTCTCTTTGCATTTCTTGTACACCCCAAATTCCCATTTAAATTAGCTGAGGTTTTGGGTGCAGAAAGACTGCAAAACTGGGCCCTGTATTAAGCAATACTGGGCCCTGTATTAAGGTTCCAGAACTGCCTGGTGGAGTGAAGGATTCTGTTCTCCACCATTGCAGGACCCACAACATCAGTGCTGGCTTCTTCCGGCTGTTGTGTGGGGAAGATTTGCCCCTTTGCATGAGTTTAAGTGGGGATTAAGTACTCCCTACACAGGACTGAGTCCACCCAAAAGGTGAAATACAACATACAGGAAGCTAACATTGCTGTTGGATCCTGCATTTTTTAATTTCCTGACTTAGGTACTGATCCAAACCCACTGAAATCAAGGGGAGCCTCTCTCTTGACTTTAGTGGATTTTGGATCAGGCCCTTTTTGAATTTCAAGTGCCCAGTCCTGTGTCTAGGATCAAGGTCTAGCTATGCAACCTTAATGTTGCATTTACAACAGGTTTTTTTTTATTTTTGCATTTATTGTGCCAGATTCTCAGTTGGAGCTTAGTCTTTCAAAGTGCTGAACAGTCTAACTCTGATTCAGCAAAACAATTAAGCACATGCTTAACTTTAAGACCCTGAGTAGTTCCATTGACTTGCAGTGGAACTACTCACATGCCTAAAGTTAAGCACATGCTTAGGGACCAAATTCACTCATGATGTAGCTCCTCTGCAGTAGATGGAGTATCATTAGAGATGAATCTACCCTTAAGTGCTTTGCTGGAGCAAGGCCAGAGTGCTCAGCATTTTGCAGGATGGGACCCCTGGTGCTAATCAGTATTACTCCATTGACCCAGGCTTATGAGATGGCCTAATGTATTTCATTCCTGTTATGTGCAGTATGGAGAAACAAGCTATTCAGATTCAAGTTAAACATTGCATCTGTATTTTTATTTTACTGACACTATGTGTATACAATTATGGTACACATCATCATGTTGCAATGATCTTTCCAGTTCTAGTAATCTGTAAATTTTTATATCAATTACATGTTCAGGAGTAAAAGTAGCTCAGCTATTGCACATATACTGACAGAACGAAAAACAATTAATTTTTGCTATCTCTTCTTTCAATCTTTCTCAGTTTACTTCCTCCTTGATTCCTCTTCAACACTTGAAAAGAACTAGACATATTTTGTCATGTACTAAGGGGGAAATTTACTCCTCTGCAGAGGACCTGCCCTGGGCATATGCAGCAAAGGCCACATAAGTCCTTAAAATAGGGTGTATATGTGATTTAAGGGCATTCTGCACAGGGGTGAATTTCATCCCATCAAGTCCCACAGGAGGGTTAATGGTGCATAGGGCTGATGTGGATTTAAGGACGTTCTGCACAGAGGTGAATTTCATCTGAACTGACTACTGTGCAAACATCCAAAAATACAAACCTAACTACTGCGAAGCAGATTAGGCTCTATCAATACTATATGTGACACCTTAAATCTACTGCATTTACAATTTGTTGCAAATTGTTCATTAAGTTTTCTATATATACCTCCTGTTGCCACAGCACAGGAGGGACAGATTAGGATAAAATAAAATAGTTATAAATAAGCTTTAGGAATTAAAACAGTGGGGTGCAAAATGACTACCTTCAGGTTGAGAAAAATAAGATTTTTAAAGGATTTATACAACGTCTAACATATCCTCTCCTTAGTGGTTTATTGGTTTAATTCTCAAACCAGGTGTTTTTGGTGCATGTATAGGTAGCTAAGCTGAGAAAGTAATTGTCAACAGGTTCAGGATGCGTGAAGAACTCAAAATTACTGCATCCGCCCCCTACAGAGAAAATGGATTAATAATTCTTCCTTCCCCCCTGAATGAGCTTGATGTGACTTCACCTATTTGTCCTCCCTTCGTTTCAGAACATAAAAAAAGACAAATTTCAGTTTAGTTCAGGTCAGTGAATGTTATGATTATTGTTGGTATTAAGTAATTTATTTTCCTTGGTACATAATTTATTCTGTATTCAGAGAAGTACACAACATAGTTCCCTTTGCAGATTTTTGGGAAGCTGCCATCAATTCCTTTAGCACTATGAGTTCCTACTCGCTCTGGGTGAAATTCACACCCACACAAGGCCTATGTACCATTTAAGTTCCACTTAAACTATATGGACTTTCAAAGCTATTTTTCTTGCTTGAATTCTGAGAGGGTGAATTTCACTCCTGTGCAGCACAAGGTCAATGCACCATTTAAATTTCACTTAAGCCCTAAGCCATTAGGTCGTTGGCTAACTTCTGGGAGACATAATGGTAGAAGTGGGTTAAATGAGGTTTAAGTGCCACATAGACCTTGTGCTGCCCCTTTGCCCAGGTGTGAATTCCACCCATTCAGAATTCAAGCAAGAACGACAGCCTTAAAAAGGGAACTGAATTACAAGAGAGGAAATAGATATTCCGGTAGAAAGGCCCTCTGTACAAATTGTAATCCTTTCACCTCTTCATCCACAGGGTCTGGAATCATCTGTCCTTCTTAACTTGAGAAAACCCCATGCGCCAACCAACTGGAAATGTAACCTCTTGCTTTGCTCTTGTTTAATTGATTTGAGAAAATAATTAAAAGCAGAATATTGCATATAAATGGTAGCACTCTCTCAAACTAGCGAATGACTCTGAACGCTTATGGTGAATCAAACGTAGGCAGCTCAATAGTCTCAGAGGGAGGTTATTTATTTGCAAAGCAGTTAATCTTTTAGGCTGTCACTTCTAAGTCTTTTTGACAGTTCATGCTGTACTGATACTAGCACAAATCCCGAGTCTGTATTGATTTATTGAAGATTTAAAGTAGATTTGTTTCCAAAAGCTATATTCTCAAACAGCAAGAGGCACAGATATGTTGGTACATTTGCAGTCAGACTCAAATTCAGATTTTTCTCGTGGTGATGAAGTTTTAGGATATCTCCAAAAGTGATTTAGGCACATTGGAAAATTCCACCCTTAGGCTCCTAAGTGTCATGCCTAGCCAGCCAAGTTGGAAAGCACAGAGTATTATACTGAAGTGCACATCCATTAGTGCAGGGTATCTTGCCACTGGCAAAAGCAGTGAGCAGTACACAGCAGTACAGTATGCTACACATGCATATTTGAGGATTTAGAAAAATTGTATATCATATTACTTTATTTGATAAACAGTACATGATCATGGAATTAGAGCGTATCCTAATCCATAGGTACAGTGGGAAGAATTAACATTCTCATTCGCTGACTTTTGTACTCATCAAGATGCAAACGTAACATTCTCTTGTTGCGGGATTATTTTAAATAGCTGTTACAAAGATTAAAGAGCAGCCACCATATTATAAATTCTTCTAGAACATACAGGTTTCGAAGGTCTCCGCTTTCCCTTGGTTTGGCAGCAACCCAGAAAGGAGCTCCTGTTTTAAGAGCAATGTAAGATGNCATACAGGTTTCGAAGGTCTCCTCTTTCCCTTGGTTTGGCAGCAACCCAGAAAGGAGCTCCTGTTTTAAGAGCAATGTAAGATGTCAAATTCAAATATGTGCCATGTTTGGTGCATTTACTAGACCTGGAAACTTTTATTTAAAGCATCAGAGAAACACTCAAAATGATGAGGCTCCCTTGTTTTTGAGAGGAAAACATGGCCAGCCTTGACTATAAGGGCTGTCAAATACTGAAGCTGTTCTTTATTGCATGTATTCTGAACACATTTCCAGTGCTTCTGTTAGCAACTACTAGGTCTGCATACTAAGAATGACTGACATTGTTCAAGGTCAACATCGAGAATTTGACCCTGGGAGTCTCGAAAGCAATATTTTTGGCATTTCTCTGAGTGATATACAGAAAGACAGGAATTAAGCAGTAGTACTACATGCAAAAATTTGTTATAAGAAAATGAAAAATTTAAAAGCGGGGTTTTTGGAGGGGCTGTATCCTGAAATTGGAACAAGTATCTTTTTTCATTATTATTTAACCTATATGGCACCTAGAGGCTGAGCAGGTCAGGGCCCTATTGTGCTATGCGTTGTACGAATATAAAGAAAATGCAGTCCCTTACAAGAGTTTATAATCTAAAAATACCTACCTCTTGGCCGCCACTTCTCCATTTCTGCTTGCCTTGTTACTGTGAGTAGTAAGGGAAGGATTTCACCCTAATTTAGTACCTCATATGTGAAATCACCTGGTATGTAACAGAATTTTGGAGAATCTATTCACATGCTATAGTCTCATACAGAGAACACCAGTAGATGCTGAAGAAGGGCATTGAACTGTTGCACTGTATGTCTTAAACAAAGTAGTGTTCAGTCAGACCTATCTATTACTGAAGATATTACAAAACTTAACATAGTGCAGCACCTGGGTTTTACACATCTGGCTAACAGCATTTTGGCATACTTCATCAACAGTTCTCCCCAGACCTAAGTCTGTAATTTATGACCTTGGAAAAGTTCTTGAAAATGGATATATAAATATGATTTTTTTGATGTTCAACTTGACATCTCAGGACATGTTTGTGGCAGACTAGGCTAGAATTTCTCTTCCATGCAGACTCTTACTCCTTATCCGGCTACATTTTTAACAAATGCAAGAGGCCTCTAAATATCCTTCCAGAACTGCTAAAATTGGGTCATATTCTGATACCTTTACTTACCTTTATTAGTACTTCATTGGCCATCTGTGCCATTGATTTCAATGGGGATGTTCAAGGAGTAAGATACTACTCAAAGTGAGTACAAGTATGTACAGAATATGAACTTCAATTTATAGGGGGCCTTTTCTCATTGACTTTAATTACCTCAGAAGAATGTCTCTAGAGAAAATCTACTATTTACGAGTCTTTCTCTCTTTCTTTTGTAGAAGATGTAAAAAAAAAATTGCACTGACCATCAGTACATTTAGGGCGAATTGCCAACCCTTCTTTGCCTTTTCAGGGATTTTAAAGATATCTCTAATTAGTATTTTTTCCCTTTGCTTTAAGAAATAATAGTGAAAACATACACCATTCATTCTAACAGCAGGTGATACAGTATGACATTAGTTGTAATAAATTGGATTTGTGGAGTTTAATTAATTAATGTGTGTAAGATTTAAGATCTTCAGCCAAGTTGCTATGTGAGTCCTAAAAAAAAAATATTGTTGGGTTCTGTCTCAATGCTATATGGATTCAGATTTACTGATTACCATTATGTCTGTATATGTACATTATATATTTATAGAATGGAGTCTACCTGGCTATTGGATTTGACCTCCTATGAACCCCAGGCACTTGAGAATAATCTTTGCCTGTCTGGGGCGGGGGGTGCATGCGCTGCACCAGCTAGTGTGTGTACATTCGTGTGTGCGCCATTGCCTTATGTTGGGCGGAAAGTCATACTTGCTCATTTGTGCGTGATCATGTTGCACTGTGCAGGTTGGCCCACATAGTCTACAAGCATACTATTACTACTGCTAAAGGAGATCCTTCCTTAACTAAAGCCATGGAAATCTTGGAGTTCAGGGTCCTGGGTTCTCTCCCTAGAGTGACGTGTGCAGTTTCCCTGACAACCATGCTGTCTGAATGTATGAAACCATGAATATATTACAACTTCTATCCATGGGTCTCAGTCATCCACCTTCTTTTCATCCCTCTGTCTCCTCCACAGTCACTCCTTCATACTGTATCTCATGCCACTTGATCATGCTTCTATTCCTCTTGGCACTGCTTCCTTTCACCTGCACATTGCTCACTTGGCCAGATCCAGTTCTTTTTAAGTCAATGGAAAGACTCCGAATTGACATATGCAGTCCTGGGAGCAGGCCTAAAATCACCACTGCTTTTTCACTGTTTCCCTCCCCTTTATTACACCCCCACTTAGCCCCTAACACTGAAACTTGGCTGTCTGGAAGGAATGGTCTGCAAGGGAACTGTAACTCAAAATCCTCTCTAAACAGCACATAAACCTTTGACCATAACCTAGAGCAAATCAACATCACCATCCCTGGATACCATCATACTTGTCAACACATCTTATTAGAGGTTAGGAAAACTCCTAAATATTTCAGTAATGATTTTTATTGCAATAAAGAATTGTGTATTAAACCATTTTGTATTGCCCTTGATAAAGGGTTTATTTCATGAACGACTGCACAAGCCTCCGGTGAATTTACAGGGAACCTGGACACATCAGTGTGGTACTAGTAAATTCTAGTAAAAGAGAAGGGGAGGTTGGAAGCTGATAAGAGGTGATGACTCTGGGAAAGAAGATAGTCCAAGCAAGAATAAGCAAAGAGCATTGAGTCGTGAAAGAAACACCTAAACATTTTCAGAAAATCTGATGCAAATATTAAAGCCATGGATCAGAACTTTAAATAATATGATGGGACATAAGCAGTACTATGAACACCACTGATTAGGGATGAGTTAGGGGGTTTCATCTCTCTATAACTGGATGTATTAACCCTGATATTTATGTAAGGATGAAGTCTTATGATTAAAAATCTCCAACATGTTATGGATAAATCTGCATATGTATTTTCCTTCTGGGGGTTCTAACACAGCTGTGACTAAAAATAATAATAATCCTTGCACAATATACAGAAAGATGGTAAACAGGATAAATTCAGCTCCTTTGAAAACTGCTGAGCTGGCAAGAAATGGACTGAGTGTTGGTGGTGGGGGAAGGGAGGGATCTGGTGGTAGGGTAGGAAATGTTAATGCTTGTGAAGGTGAAAGACTGGAGCCAAGAACACCATAGGCAAAAACTTTGGAATTTTCCCACATGATCTGGCACTTTAGTTTTGACCTCCACCACCTCTACTGTTCCACTCTTGAGAGCAGACACTGCTGATCATTCCAAATGATGGGGTATTTTGTGGTACATGGGCTCATAGCCTGTAATGCAGACATCTTAAGCACTGCTGTTGGCAAAAAGGTCTTTTAGCACCATCTTAGAGCAATGTTCCTTTCACTGCAAACGATACGTACCCATGGACGAGGCAGGTTCCCTTGGCAACAAAACAGGTACAAATAAGTATCTAATAAGGACATGGCTCAAATGTTCTGTGCTGCTCTGCACTGCAGAGAAGGGGGAAGTTTGGTGTGAATGGGCTAGGGACAGAGAGGTGAGACTGAAGTTTTCTTTCTTACTTCCACTCTTACTAACAGAACAGGGGAGAAGGAGCTATTATTATCATGGCAAAAGAAAGAAGGAAAGGAAAAGTACTTAGCTAGATCAAACAAGCTGAGGGAAAGGGAAGAAGGAAATCTGTTTATTTTTTTTCCAAGGGAGTTTCTTTTAAGGGATCTAGTGATGAGAAGAGCCTAATTAGACCAAGGGCCACTGTTAAGTGGATTAAGTGCTTGTAAAGCGAAAGAGAGGCAGGTAGCTTGCCTAATGAAAGGAGGCCAGAGACTGATTGTGAGTGTGTGAGAGAGAGTGACAAAAGCAGAGAGTCCATCCAGGCTCCAAGGGGAAAGCTAATTGTTAGTGGGGTCAGAACACGTGCAGATTAGATCAGGATCAGAGAGTGCACTAAACCCAAGATTAGGACCAACCTGTACGGATTTCCCAGTAAACCCAGCATGACCTTCTCTTGTTAATAGTAAATGAAAGAGCAGCACCAGAGACTGGAGGTCTGGGGAGCTTGTTTGGCATGTTAAGAGAACATCTGCGTGTTAGGCTGGTGTTTAACATTGTATCTGCTTCTCTCTATTGGTGTTCTCATTCACCATACTTGCATTTCTTTTTAGTTGCAATCATTATTAGCCCCCTTTTTTAGGGGTTCATCCACGGGGTGCCAACATTACATTTTCATTCCTGGGTAGTGCCTGCATGTCCCAAGGCATAGAAAATTATGGACTGATTGGAAATCATCAAATTACTAACCCCAGACAATGTAGCCTGAGAAAAGTACCCCACAAAATCTAGTGTCACAGTCAGGTTAAGTGGATTTCTCCTTAGCTTTCACATAAGTGGGATGTCTCCAGATTTCCTTCTCTGCTAAGCTGTTTTGTCTCTCTTCAAGCAGCAGGTGTTCTAGATTTTCTATGAAGTCAGTGGGATGCAATGCATTCTGCGACACTCTTTACCTAGAAATTCCCAGAGCATGTGATGTGAGATTTGAATGCAGTAGCTAGCTCAGCAGAGACTGCCAGAGTGGTCTGATACCTCACTGAGCTCCAGCCATATCTTGACACTTAGGCCAAATTTCCAAACTTGGTCTGATTTCAGAAATGCTGAGCGCCCAGAGTTCTCTAATTTCACTGGGTGCTGCTGCGGCTCAGCATCATTGAAACAAGGCCACTTGTTTAGCAGACTATAAGTGAGTTCAGGTGCTGAACTTCAGGCATGTAGGTCTGAAAATGTTAGTCATAGTATTATGTATGTTTTCATGTACACCGTATGGTCTTTCTCCTACAGCAAGGGGAAGTTATGGAAGAAAGGAATATACTTACGTCAAATACTAATATGTAGGATTAAGTCTATATTTAATAGCTTATGCTTTCTACTGCACCTCCATAAAATCACATCTTTATTTGCAGTGCTTCCTTTAAAAAAAGTTAAATATTGGAAGAAGTTATGGAGAGAAATGTATATAATGTTTTTCATGTGTAATGAACCAGCTTTTATAAATACCTGAAGGAACTTTGCAGTGTACTCGTAATCCTCATCACTGTTACATTGTATTAAAATACTTTTTAAAGCACTGATGAATTTTTCATGAGTTGAAGAATTCCTGATTTATGAGCACTCTATGTAAAGAGAGTCATTAAAAAGTTGCATATTGGTGAAAGAAATATAATAATCAGAATTCCCTGTGGACGTATTTTACTTGTTGTGTGGGAGAATTTTTTATGAAAGACCTAGATTCTTTTTTTTTTACTTGAAACAGCATGTTGTCAAAGTATTATAGCTCAGCTGTTACCTCTATACATGCTGAGAATATTATAGTGCTGAACACGTATGGTACCTATATTTTACTTGGCTTTCTGCATTACGAAGCCTACCTTAAATAGATTTACTCAAAAATTTACTTGCATCATATGTTTAAAAAGCTTGCTAGAGACATATCTAAGCATTAGATTTAGAAATATTAGACAATGTGAAATCTGAAGAAATAAAAGCTGCAATATTAACTAGATCAAACTTTAATTGGATAGGTAATATTTTAGCCATAGTTTTATTCCAGGCAGCAACTTAGTTTTTAAGAGAGTGCATCTGTTCATGGTTCTTTAATGAAAAAGACTGATCACTAAGGGCCTTTGTACTAGGATTTTGCAGACCCAGACCTAGTCTAGTGATGGACCCAGTGGAAGGAGGAGTTAGAGCTGTACACAGACCTATCCATGCAGGAGGACAACAAGCAGCCGGAAAGTAAAACAATTTATTTTATCTTATAGGGGAACAAAGCAGAGAGATCGACACCCCTTCTGAAGCTCACCACTGTCTTAAGCCTCACAGCAGTCCTAGGAGCCCTGGGGACCTATTGCTCCCTGAAGCAGAATGAAATTGTGAAGCGACACAGGTTTTTCACTAGAAACTGAAGTTACCATTTTATGTACACTGACTGCTCCATGCAATCTTGGGGAATTGACAGACTATCCTGGCCCTCATCAGGAAATCTGTAGCACTTGGGATAGGGTGACCAGATGTCCCGATTTTATCGGGACCGTCCCAATATTTCGGTCTCTGTCCCGTGTCCCGACCGATCTTTGGTCGGGACGTGGGACAGAGATATCCACAGGCAGCACTGTTTTTTTTTTTTTTTTGTGCTCAGCCGGGACTCGCTCGGCTTTTTTTTTTTTTGCTCAGCCTCCCCCCACCCCCCCTCCATGTGTCCCGATATTTTATTCCCCTCATCTGGTCACCCTAACTTGGGATCACCACCTGTGGGAGCTGCTGCTCTGGGAAGGCGATCTCGCATTAGACAGATGCTTTGGGCATGAAGAAGAAGCCCCTAGAGAAAGGATGAAAGCCCTAGGAGGCACAACAACCCCAGAAATACCTGCTTGAGACAGCAAAGGAGTGTAAATGGCAGCATTTCATGCCCATAGTGAGATGTGTTTAGTATGGGAGACAGCATGAGCAGGTAAAAGAGACGTGCCTTGCACTAGGACAGCATTGCAAGGAATGTGGCAAGTTGAACCATTTTAGCAATGTATGCAAGAGCACAGAAAGGTCTCAGAAAGATTGTTAGGCTTGCACGAGAGGGGGAAGAGCACATCACACATTAGTGAAAATATCATGATTCTCTCCATCAATCTTTGAGCCTATTAGATTCAGGTTGTTGGGACAGAAAAGCAACAAGGGACAATACCAAACTCCATGCATGCAACTACGTTAATAGGGAAATTCTCTGTTTGATTTCAACTGTACAGCAGGGTCACCTGCAAAGTGATTCGTAGAGGAGAATTGGACTTGAATACACCCATTACAAAGAACAGGAGCAATCTAATGTACAACGAGGGCATTATGCAGCCTGTAGGAAAATGTGACCTCATAGTGCCTAACTACCAAAATAAGACAGTATCAACTGAAGTTTGTGGTGGTGGACGGTAAGTACCACAGACTCCTCTTGGGAAATACCATACAAGCCATGGATCTGATCAGGGTGCAGCATCAGAATTTTATAGCTGCAGTGCAAGAAGCAGGATGGGAATCCCAGAGACAATTTTAAAAGCATATGGGAATGTTTTCAGATGTGACAAGTGCCTCTAAGGAAAGCTACAATGGGAAGTAGACCCCACAGTGGACTCTGTGTGCTTAAAATGAAGGAAAATTCCAGTAGCACTACATAATCCAGTATGCAAGGACCTTGAAAGTTTGCAGAGTTGGGGTATCAGAGCACCTGTAGAGGCCAGTAATGCATGGGTAGGCAGGATGGTGGTGGTAAACAAACTATCAGGAGAATTAGACATCCCCGTAGACTCAAAGTCACTGAAAAGATGCCACTATCCACTGCCCCCAACTGATACCATCTTGGCAGAACTCTCCAAAGCCAGAATCCTTACGGTCTGTGATAGGAGGAATTGGTTTTGGCACATAAGCCTGTACAAATTGTCCAGACCTTTGCAGCACCGTTTGGTGACTACACATGGCTGCACATGCCGATGGGCACAAGCCCAGCACCAGAGGTGTTCCAGAGAACACAGAGCTAAGTTCTGGCAGGACTGCCTCAAGTGAAAATAATGCAGACGCTATCCTCATTGCAGGTAAGGGAAGCAAAGATACAGGTGCTGAACAAGACCATGAGAAAAAATGACAAGCTTCTCTACAGTAATGCAGGGACAGGAACATAAACCTCTGTCCAGAAAAAAAATGCGACTCAGACATCGTGAGATGACATACATTAGACATCTGCTCACAGCAGAGGGACTGAAAGCAGATCCCAAGATCAAGGCAGGCAGACATACCAGCTCCAGTGGATGGGAAAGGGGTACAGATCTTCATAGGAATGATAGATTTTTCTGTCCAAGTTCTGGGCACACCTGGCTGCAGTAGCAGAACCCATACATCAGCTCACAAGGCAGGATGTTGAGAGGGACTAGGCAGGTTCCCAAGCCCTCAACCCTCTGAAACAAAGGATGACTGATACCCCTGTCCTGAAATACTGCCAGCCAGGAGAGCTGCTCCATTGCAAAGCATTGGAAAAAGGATTGGATGTAGCTCTTTGGCAGGAGCAGCTGGTTCCTTAAGCCAGCAGAGCCCTCTCAGAGACTGAACAGGGTAGGCCCAAATACAAAAAGAGCTTCTGGCTGTGGTATTTGGAGTGGAGCGATTCAGTCAGTACGCCTACGGCCACCCAGTAATAGCACAATCATAGCAGGTCACGGATTCACAAGATTGGTGCTATGCCCCCAACTTTGGGGCAGTCTCTTGGAGGAACCCTTTCAGTGTGCTGGACTCCCAAGGGGTTTCTCTCTTCCTTCGGGGTAGACCTCACAGCCTCACTGCTTCCCGAGACTGAACTACTGGGGCTTCAGCCCTCCTGCTTCACACCATGAGCTCTGTTCAGTGAGTCTAACTGAGACAGGCTCCTGGTAGAGCCATGTAGACTCTTCAGGGATTGATGCACGCCCACCAGATATTTAGAGTGACATGGGCAGCATTTTTAAAACAGTTGGGTTTATCAGTCAACTGCAACACAGCATAGGAAGTCCTTAGGTTACCGTAGAGAAATGAAGGCTAAAAGCATTGTCCATTCTGCAATCCACAAGCCAAGATGTGGGGGTCAGGGGTCCCCTCAAGTAGCATCCAGATCCCACTTCAGAGCCTTATACTGTCTCCTGTTGGATGCCCTAGATGATTCTTGGAGCAAACAAAAGGAAAGTCCTCTCCCCTTTTTTATCATTTTTGTTGCTCTCCTCTGGACTCTTTACCAATTTGTGCACATCCTTCCAAAATTGTGTTGCCCAGAACTGGACACAGTTCTCCATCTGGGGCCTCACCAGTGCTGAGTACAGTGGGACAGTTACTGTCTGTGTCTTGCATGCAACGCTTCTGTTAATACACACCAGAATCATGTTAGCCTTTTGTGCAGCTGCAGCATGCGGACAACTCATATTCAGTTTGCGGTCTACTATAATTCCCAGATCCTTTTCAGTACTACCACTGAGAAGTTATTCCCCATTTTGTAGTTGTGCATTTGCTTTTTCCTTTCTAAGTGAAGTACTTTGCACTTGTCTTTATTGAATTTCCTCTTGTTGAATTCAGACCAATTCTCCAATTTGTCACGGTCATTTTGAATTTTAAACCTGTTCTCCAAAGTGCTAGCAACTCCTCTAAGCATATTCTCTACTCCATTATCCATGTCATTAATGAAAATATTGAATAGTACCAAATTCAGGACTGACCCCTGCGGGACCCCACTAGATATGCCCTCCCAATTTGATAGCGAACCGTTGATAATTACTTTTTGAGTATGGTCTTTCAATCAGTTGTGTACCCACCTTATAGTAATTTAATCTATACCATATTTCCCTAATTTACTTAGGAGAATGTCATGCGGAACTGTGACATGGTGTATCAGGCCTTTTGAGGCCCCCTGCTGGAGGCCTTATGGCCCTACCACATACCACCCCAGAAAATGGAGCAATAGAAGAGGGTCCTCCCGGCTGCCTAGATAGGCTGTGGAGAAGCAGCCAATCATAGAGAGTCTGCAGGGAGCAGCTAATCAGAGCCCAGCAGGCTCATATAAAAGGAGTGTCTGGACAAAACACATCAGTTGCTGGTTGGGGGCAGGATGGTGGTCCTGGCTAAGTGCTGGAGCTGCAGTACCTGGGCAGAGCAGTTGCTGGCTAGAGCCAGAGGATCAAGGATGGTGTTGATGACTGGGACTCAAGCAAGACTTCAGCCCCAAGGTAATGGTGAAACTGAAGGCGCTGTGGCTAAGAGTGGAAGTGGCGCATGAAATGAAGCAGCAAGTAATTAGAGGGAGGCAGCTGCTACTTATTGGGTCCTTGGGTTGAGACCTGGAGTAGTTGGTGGGCCTGGGTCCCCACCACTGGTCACAGGTGGAGTGGCCTAAGCCCAGAGAAGGGGGTAGAAGACCCCCAAGAGGGTCAGCATTTAATTGAACTGTGTTAACTACCTGAAGGGGACTGAACTGAACTAGTGACTCCGCTGGGGATGGCCCTGGGGCCCTGCTCCATAACTGAGCAGGTACTGTTAGAAGCTAGCCCAAGAGGGGCTAAGGTTAATCAGGGTACTGTGATAGGTCCTGTTTGACCTACTGAGCCTGGAGACAGGGCTATAGACTGAGACATTACAGAGGGTACTGTTAGACTTGTATCCTGGAAGGGGCTTGTTTTGTTTGTACACCTACAGACTGTGTGTGACTCAGCCAGAGGGCTGAGTGACTGAAAACCTGCTTGAGAAATTTTACTATTATCAGGGGTCATAGCAAGCAGAGTGCAGGTGCAGACACACCCTGCCAGCAGGGGTGCTCACATGAGGTGAGTGGCCCTGTCACAAGAACAGTGTCTAAAGTCTTAATAAAATCAAGGTATATCAGGTCTACTGCTTCCTTCATATCCACGAGATCAGTAATCCTATCAATGAAGGAAATGAAATTGGTTTGGCATGTCTTGTTCTTGACAAATCCATGATGACTATTCCTGAACTCTATTATCTTCCAGGTGATTACAAATTGATTGTTTAATCATTTGCCCCAGTATCTTTGGAGGTATTGAAGTTAAGTTGACTGGTCTATAATTTTCTGAGTCTTCCTTGTTCCCCCTTTTTAAAGATCGGTACTATGTTTTCCCTGCTCCAATCTTCTGAGATCTTTTCCATCCTCCAGGAGTTCTCAAAGATAATTGCTAACAGCTCTGAGATTGCTTCAGCTAGTTCCTTAAGTACCCTAGGATGAATTGCATCAGGCCCTGCTGACTTAAATTTGTCTAAGTTATCTAAATATTCTTTACTCTGTTCATTCCCTATTTTGGCTTGTTTCTTCCCCCCATTTGTTAACCAGATACACAAGACCATTACTATTATCATTAACCTCTTTAGTGAAGACTGAAGCAAAATAGGCATGAAGCACCTCCACTTTCTGAATGTTGTCAGTTATTAGTTCTCCTTCTCTACTAAGTAGAAGGCTTGCACTTTCCTTTGTGTTTCTTTTGCTCTGAATGTATTTAAAGAACCTGTTCTTATTGCCTTTTATGTCCCTTGCCAGGTGTAACTCATTTTGTGCCTTAGCCTTTATGATTTTTGTCCCTAAACACTTGTGCTGTTCTCTTGTATTCCTCTATAGCAATTTGACCATATTTCCACTGTTTGTGGGATTCCTCTTTGATTTTCAGGTCATTAGAGGCCAATATGGGTCCATCAAGAACTCTAACTATTCTTCCTATATTTTCTTTGCATTGGAATAGTTTGCAATTGTGCCTTTAATATTGTCTCCTTCAGGAGCTGCTAGCTCTCCTGAACTGCCTTTTCCCTTAGACTTTTGTCCCATGGGACTTTATATACCAGTTTCTGAGTTTGTTAGTTTGCTTTTTTTGATGTCCATTGTCCTTATTCTGCTGCTCTCACGTCTTCCTTTCCTTATAATCATGAAATGATAGATTTCATGATCACTATCACCTAAATGGCCTCTCACCTTTAGATTCGCTACCAATTCCTCCCTGTTGGTTAGAATCAAGTCTAAAATGGCTGTCCCCCATGCTACTTCCTCTATTTCCTGGAACAAAAAGCTGCCCCTGATGCATTCCAAGAACTTATTGGAGATTTTGTGTTTTGCTGTATAACTTTAACTCTCCATACACTTGTTGGAAAAGTCCCCCATTACTACCAGGTCCTGTGTTTTGGATTTACATTGTATTAGAAATGCCTCATCCACTTCCTTTTCTGGATTTGGTGGTCTGTAGTAGACCCCACATCATGACATCACCCCTATTTTTTTAATCCTTTAATTTTTACCCAGAGACTCTCAACTGATCTGCCTCCCTTCTGGACCTCCGAACAAATGTGTATATATCCTTTATGTATAATGCACCCCCCCTTCCGCCCCTGTCCTTTCTGAACAAGCTGTACCCCTCTACACCAATATTCCACTCATAAGACTTATCCCACCAAGTCTCTGTGATGCCAATTATATCCTAATTTAGCTTGTGTATTTATACTATTCTGTCTCGTTCTTCCTGTTTATTCCCCATATTCCTTGCATTGTTGATCAGATTCCCACACTGACTTCTGGTCTTGTTGCTCCTTTGACTCTATTGTAATTTTCCATGTCCCCCACAATATCTAACAATCTGCTAAGGTCACTTTTTTTTTTTAGACTTACCTGTGGGTTGTTGTCACCTGCCCCTATTGAACTTAGTTTAAAGACCTCCTCACTAGGTTGGCAAGTCGATGCAGTTAGTACACAAGGCTTAATAAAGTTCCACTTGTTTAGCTTACCCTGCAGTCTGCTTCACTCTTTGCAAATGAAACACTAGTTGGAATCAATACATACGCATTGGTGACATTTCTATCAATGATGTCAATCTCCTATTGCCCTGCATATCAAAATAGCAATTTGCTGATAGATCCAAAAACAAATGTCATCCCATGTCCCCGAGCTGGCCCCTAGAGCCATCCAATTGTGTAAATAGCAGGCATTTATGGAGTTATGTCTCCATTTGGAAATAATGGACACCTCCTCTGCTATACAATAGCATGCACAAGCTTCACTTTGTAAGGCAAAGTGATGGATTCCCCTCTTCCCTCTCTCCTTCCCCAAAGGTACCTTCTTAGTTCTGAAACAACCCATGTTGGGCACTGAACATCAGTAGCTACACACCACACTGAGTGAAAATTCCTTCACACTGATGGGAGAAAAAGAAACCCCCAATTCTTCTGCAATTCCTCCATGAGTGGAACTTCCACTGACTTTAATGGGAGTTCTGTGCAGGTGGGATTCAGTCCCTTAAGACTTGTGTAGAATAAGTAAAGGGTATATGTAGGACAATGCTGAGATGAAAGTGATGAACTTCTTGCAGATTCAGCAAAGAGAGGGTAAAAATATGTATCCTAATTTTAGGGTAGGAAACAGGATCTAAACAAAGTGAGAGGTCATTCAAGGAACCTCAGGGGGTCTGGCCCACTGGGGTGAACAGGGGCCTCAGGCAATCTGAAATACTGTACAACTTAACATGAGGCAATATGCCACAACACAGAAATGCACAATGTTATGTTAGGTAAATTACCTTTGGGAATATTGAAGTTTCATTTTAACTGAAATGGAATATTTTGCAATTTCCAAATCAAAGTTTTGTTTTTTTTTGGCCAGTTTTGTTCTGTGAAAGATTTTGCTAATTCAACTTTTCATCCTGATTCAAGGGCACAAACAATGTTGAAATCCAGTAAAGAAATCCCAGTTTTTCTCATAGCTCTGCTCTCAACACGTGCAGATGTTCAAAATAGGATCACATGTTCTCCATGCTTTGGGCTTGATTACCTCTTACTGGATCCAAATACACCCATGTACACCATTGGGCTCTTTGTATGTGACTTCCCCTGGCTGAGGCTCTTATGCCCCACTGGGCTTCTAGAGCTTGACTCCCCTTTGGAAGGCCACAGATGCTCTGTTCTCTGCCAAGCTACTTAGTTTGGCTCCTTCTTGACTGAGGCAGTCAGAAAAAGTCATGGTAACTCCCAAGCTCATGCATCTGTGGTACCAAAGTGAGCTGTCTCTCTCAATAGATAGTACAGAGCTTCATGACATGCTCTTCCCTCTCCTTTCTTGCATGGTTTTTATGAGCAGTGGAATAGATGATAATTGAAATATCCACATTACCATTGGGCATCTGAGTCAGACCCCAAAGAAAATGGCAGTTCTTATCACTCAGAATTATTGCTTCAAATTCTGCAGACTCAGATGTATGAGTTTCACCAGGGTCATGTTTTCAAGGCTAACACCCAACCATAACAGTAAGAGACTTGCCTCTGTTTAAAATAAAGCTTAGATTCTGGAGAATAAAAAGCCAGTATGAAACAGGTGTTGGTATGTCACTCTGCCAGTTACCTGCTGAATCCAAGCCCTTAAGAGAAGATCAGAAGAATACAAATGCAACAGTCTGCATAACCATCTAACCTGACTCTATTAAAGTTCATTTAGATAGCTTCTTCCCTAATGTTTAGTTATGGAGAATAAAGATACCTTACATTTCTAGCAAACACTTTCTTCTGGCTGACCTTCTTGACCAGCCAGTCTGTCAGACGTGTACCTCCAGAGTTAGGGGTCTTAAGTTTCTCCCTCTTGGATCCCAAACCTTTATAGTCTGTGACTGCTTACATGTTAAAAGTATGCCAGGATTCATAATCATATGAGGCGTTCTGGACCAGGTCACATCAGCAGTTCAACAGTATAGTATTTGATCAGGCAAATCATACAGGGAGAATTGTAATAGTCTGTTCTCCATAAAATAGTTCTCCTTTATGCTAGCAAAAATCCACTCATCTAGCGCTGAAGGTCAGTTTCCTTTGAAAAATAAAATTTTAAATGTCTTTTGTCTTAAAGGGTCAAGTCAGCTGACCTCAGTTTGCCTGTCAGTTGTTCCTGGTAGAGGCATCACACTGATTCAACCTCTGTCTCTTTAAAGTTAATGTAGTTAAATTTTTAACTAGTCTTTCTCCTATAGATCAGTAATTAATGAATCACAGCCAAACTTAAAAACTGTCCCATTGACCAAATGTAAGGGTGGCACAAGCCAGCACAAAAACATAGGAAGCGAGTCATGCGTGAGAGTGAAGAGGGTTCCTCCTTTGGGATGACTGGAAAACATGCCTCAGACATATGGCACAGAGATAAAATAGCTATTTATCAGTGGGGTAGATTCTGATGCCCTTGCTTGCATTGAGTAGTCTGTTACTCCACAAACAGCCCCACTGATTTTTCAGAGGGACCGCTTATAAAAACCCTTGTTCATGCAGAGTAATAGCATCAGAAACTGGCCCTAGGGTAGTACTTACACTACACAGCATGAATCACCATTGTGTCTAGGAGTTAAAATATTGTACAGTAAGAAAGGCATAAGATTAAAACAAGTGGTCTATTTTGCTTTCCTGGGATTCAGTTAGCAATCAGGTGAGGCTGGTAAGTTTGTAGGATCTGGTTCCCTTGCTTACATCAAGGTAAACTAGCACTAACTGAGCAGAAGTCAATGGAGTATCACTCGTGTAGACCTGTTGTAAGCGAGAGGGAATCAGGAAAATAGGGCCAGATCCACAGCTGATGTAAACCAGCATAGCCCCACTGACTACAAAGAAGCTAGGTCAATTTACACCAGCTATGGGGCTGGCCATAAAAAGACTTTACAGGCAATATAAGAGTGAGATGAAGCTTGGTAGGTAAATGGTAATGCAAGCAGACCGTGTTAGAAACATAACAGGAAGTTGATGTACTGAATGAGAATACTGAAGTGGAATAAAGAGTAGAGCTTCATTTGTGTGTCTTCCCAAGGCAACACATGGGGGCACGACCATGCAGGGTCACATGCCCCCCCCCTCCAGATTTCTGCCCTGGTTCACACCAGAATGTGGGCAGCAGCAGCCTTTCAGTACTGTGCGGGAGGGAAGGGACAGGAGCTGCTTCCAGCCATGGGGATGGAGGTGGAGTGGGGTGACCTGGCGCAGCCCCATCTTTGCAGAGCTCATCTCTTCTCCCCTGCTCTCCTCCCCCCCCCCCACTCCCCTGTGGCTGGAAGCAGTTTGTCCTATTCTGCCTGCACATTGTCAAAAGGTAGCTATTGCCTCCACACTGCTGCTGGCCACCAACATAACCCAGATTGCCTCCAGTCCCTGGTTACAACACGGGCAGGAAGGGGTTAATCCCTAAGGCTGCATTGTGCACCAGGGCCTGGGGAACCTGACTGCAGTGGCTTCAGAGTGAACCCAGAGAGAGGGAGGGGTGTGTCTCTGTCCTGTCTCCTTCCCACCCCCACCCCCCCCCCCCCGCTGCTGTGGAGCCTGCAGGGGGTCAGGGCATGAATAGGCTGGAAAGTGCTTTGTCTCCCTTCTCTCCTCTCTNCCCCCCAGAGCTTAGCTGAGGGGCGGAGAGGCTTCCCCGTGCCAGCGCTGCTTAGGACTTTGGCACATGCAGGGCTCGGCTCCTCCTGGTCAGTGCCCCAGGCTGGAGGGTCTTGAGCTTTTCCAGGGCACCAGCCCAGCCAGAGGCAGTCGGGGGAAAGGAAGGAGCCTGCCGGCCAGGCTGTTGGTGAGCTAAGAGCTCTGGTTCTCTGCACAGCACTGGGAGCAGGACATGCCATGCTGGGGGGGATATGAAAGAGCAGCAAGGCTGGGTGTGTGTGTGTGTGTGTGAAGGAGCAGGGAGAAGACAGCAAGAGGGGGAGCACACACAAGGCCAATGGGTTGGCAGCAGAGGCGACACGTAACCGGCGCACTCGCCAGCCACCACAACGCACAGCCAGTGCTGGCTGGAAATGGGACGGGGTCCTGCTGGCCTAGAGCTGGCATGCAGCAGGGAGTGTGCTGATGGACCAGCAGAGGGAGCGGCTGGCCCCACACGCTACAGCTTTGCCCCACCACCAGCCTTGCACACTGACCTCCCATCATCAGCCACTGGACACCCTCTCCCCCCCGCCCGCCCCCCCCACACACACACTCACTCACTACTGGTAGGTGGGCAGTTGGCAAGCAGGGATCTGGTCAGCAGCAGGACCTGGCAGTACTGATTTGGGGGGGGGGCAGAAAATATGCAACAGTTTGCCTGTTTTTTAAGAAGTCAGGACACTTGCAGGAGGGCTTAAATATGGGCCTGTCCCTTTAAAAACAGGATGTCTGGTCACCCTGGCTATATTACTCATTGGTGCATTCTGATGTTAATCCAGTCCTATAGGATTATTTGCTGCTTTTGGCTAGCCTGAATTTTGAATGTTGACACACTACAGTAATTTCTGACTATTTTGTGAATGGAGCATTGGTCAAGTAGAGGCATATATATTCCCCCACTCTTAGAACTATAATGTGGCCTTATAACTGGACCCCTATGTCGGGGGCATCATGGAGCCAAACCACTTGTGGATTAATCATTAGTGCTGCTCCCTTTTCAATGGTTAGATGGGTAGGACTGTGCTCCTAATAGGACCGAGCAGATCACTCTGTGCAGTGTACCAGCTAGGGTTCTGAAAACAGGTGCAGAGGGGGTTCAGGGCTGTTATCTTGCCTTCCCTTGCCCCAATCCATGCTTAGTTTGGATCACAGCATGTACAGGAACTGCTACTGTGAGCACACCCTGGGCAGCCATGAGAAGGAGGGCAGCATCTTCCGCATCTCTGCCCTTGCACAGGGACCACTCACAATCTGGGCCTTATAGAAGTCTCTTTCTAGCTCAATCTCTCTGTCAAGGAGTTTGGCTACTAAATCAGGAGGGAGTTGGGAATTTAAAATAAGGGTCTGACTTTTATTGTTACAGTCAAAAACAAAGGAAACCAGTGAGTTTATATTTCATGTACTCTACCGTCTGGATGAAGATGGATCGCAGGAAAAGGTGGGACAACCACAGCAGCCTAGACACAGGGAGGGGAGACTCAGACCTTTGGGTATCTATTGGTAAACAGGAGTTTGGCTTTTTTCCTCAAGAATAAGGTCACAGCAAAACACTAATCTTAAGAACACTCAGTCACCTACTTGTTCACAAACCAGGGATTACAAGCATTCTGGACATTAGATACCTTTGCCTATCATTTTGCAAGCATAAAAACACTGTAGAAACAAACATAAAAACCTGACAACTCAGTCTCCCTATGTATTCAAACACTGGAGTAGAAAAAAAGATGGCTGAATTACAGGACTCTCTGGAATCAATAGATAACAAACGTGCTGACTTTACATCAGCACTACATGGCACTAGCCAGCTCTCTTTTGCTCTCATTAGCGACAATGTTCCTTTACATCATACCACTGAGTACTTTGTCTGTCAACCCACTAAAAAGCAGAGGATTGCAGGTTTGCATACATTTCCATATTTTTGCATAAATCTGGGGACAAACCATTAGAACACACATGCCTTCCCTTTTAAAATTTATAGTGAAACAAAACCCCAATGCAGGGAGGTAATTACAAGCACATCTAGGATGTTTGTGATTGGTACCTAAGGGCTTGTTCACATTTGAAAGTTAATTTGAATTAGGGTGTAAATTCAAAGAGCATTAGCTATTCTCAATAACTGCACGTATGGATGCACTTATCCAGAATAAGAGTGTCTATCCATGGAAATTTTAAGTAGCTGATTAGCTATTCCTGAATAACTCCATGTGTAGACAAGCCCTTGTATACAAAACAATGAAATACATAATTGTCCTTGCCATATTTCTATAAGAATCTATGGATTGTCATCAGACTGGACTGACTAGTGTTCTATCCAGTCCAGTATCCTGTTTCTGACAGTTGTCAGTAGTAGGTGTTTAGCAGAAGATGCATAAAAAACAAACCCAACAATAGTAGACAATTAAGGGCAGAGCATTCCACAGAGGAAGCTTATGACCTGAAACATGAGTTTATGGCCCTTCTAATTTCCCCCCATCTTATTTAATGAAACTGTAGCCATTTATATTATCCATATAAATGGCTAATGTATTTTGTACACAGTGTTGGTCCCAGGATATTAGAGAAGGTGAATGAGGTAATATTTTATTGAACCAATTTCTATTGGTGAGAGAGACAAGCTTTCAAGCTGCACAGAGCTCTTCAGGTAACTGTGATGTCCCAGGTCTTGAATCTGGACCTGGGCACCCCCAGACAGCCAGTACATCCTTACCTCCACCCAATGTCTGCTAAGACCTGGTGGGCTGAGAAGCTAGTAGGACTATAATCTCAGCTAAGGCCCCATCTCCTGACTGGAGGATCACCCATCTCCGATTGGTCCAACCTCACTATTTAAGCCAGAAGGAGGCATCGGAAGTTTGTCTGTAGTGCATGCATGGGAGCCTGTTTGTGCCTGCCTCCTGCACCCAACCTGATCCTTGCTCTGCTCCTGGCACCAGCCACACGCCTGCCTTTGCTCCTGTTCACAACATGCTCCTGTTCCTTATTTGGTCCTTGCCTCTTGTCCTTACACCTTGCCTCCAATCATCAGTTACCAGTCCTGGCTCTGACCCTGGCCTCTGACTTGACCCTTGGCTTTGGCATTTGATATCTAACCTCAACTCTGGCCCTCAGCTTCAATTCTTGTTTCTGACTCAGGCTTGACCCCTGAGTCTGGTAACTGGAAGCAGAGTCTGGTGCTGATGCTTGGCTTCATTCCCCAACCTGGATGACTGCTCTGCTCACTAGACCTGACTTCTGCTCTCACTACTAGGCTAGACCACCTACCTCCTGGTCCCTAACAGTAACTTCTCTTGTTCTCAATGATAGCTTGTTGCAATGAGTTCCACAGTTTTAATTGTCCCTTAAGAAAAAAAAATCCTTGTCGCTGTCTTACATTTGCTGTTTGCGTAAGGAATGCTTTTGAGAGTTTTAAAAATGTTGCAAAGATTATTTTTCATATCCATCCATGTATAAAGATGAGGGATATTGATACCAATGAGTCCAACTGTGAGATCAAGTTTGTTATACACACACTATTTTTAGAGATGAAAAATGACGATGTTTTCCCCTGAAAAAAATCATTCTATTTGTCTCTCTTCCAGACAACTGAGGCTCATGTTAACAGGATCCCATTTAATATTGTTATGGGCATTTATCTACATAAGGCTTCTCTTTTATCTAACCTAAAGAAACTATTGTTAAAATGTGTTCACTTAAGAAAATTGTCCCTTTTAATAAATTCTATGTATATCTTTATCTCCATAACTTCCCAGTAGTGCTATATACAAGAGTGGCTACCTTTAAGCCACAAGCTTGGTCACTCTGTTTTTCCTTTGTAAAGGTCATCTGCATTTTACTTTTTTGACTCCTTACTCAAATCTTAATCTCCTACATTCCTGGGAAGTACAGGGCATTTCCAAAAGGCTTTCATTAGTACAGGAAAGGCTTTGACTTTCTTGCATTCAAGTCCCAAAGGCTACATGGAAGTTTGACACCTCTCACTACATCAGGAAAGTCTCTCAGGCACTTTTGTGTTGGAGCATCTGATCTTCCAGAACAGTATTTTTAAATTAAAACGGAGTCAATACAGCTAAGAGCTTTTCCTAGTCACTCTCAGCAGGGCACAGCTAAGGTAGCAGCAGAATTCAAGTGCAGCAAGGCTAATAGAGGGATCAGTTGCTGAAATAGAATTAAATTCAGGGTCAGGAATTAAACATGACAGAAAGATTAATAATTTGACTGGGCATAGCAGGGAGAACAAAAATTGCATTGGTGTTTGCTTGGCAATTGTGGCATCTGCAAAAAAATCTTTAAAAAAATGCAATCTCACATTGGGCCTTTATGCATTGAGTGGAATATTAACTGTCTATCACAGCCCCTGAAGTTGATATTGCAGTCCCTCTGGATGGCTGCTTTCACCACTGTGTACCATAGCCGATCGATCGAGCTGTCGCAGCCTGTGTGTGTCAGGGGGAAAAAAGCCCTCCAGGAAAGTTTTTAATGGTGCTTGTTGTCAAAGAGAAGTGCTGTACGTTCCACTTCACTGGCCCTGCTGGCACCAGTCAACATGGTGTCTTGATTTATCCAATCCAGGATTATGCCAACTTCATTTTGCTGGCCTAATTGTTGTGTAGGCTGCATCCAGCTTCTGTTGACTGGCCATGATCCTTCCATATAATTAAAGGCAGCAGGAACTCCAGTGCCTAAGAAAGGGTAAGGTCTAATGACTATTAATAAATTCTTGCAAAGTATATGAATCATGCATATATAGGCGCCAAAACCAACATAATCTTCTGTTGAAGAGGAGTCCTGAGAAGCACAGGACTTGCATTACCCTAGAGGTTCAAAAATCATTTTTTCATGGTTTAACATGATTTGACTTACAATGTCTATCTGCTGCATATGGAGTTGTTAGATTATGTAGACCCGAACCCCAAATGGATCAGTGTACAAAGCGGACAACCAGGGAACTATAAACCACTTTCATCTATAGTGGATACAGGGCCATATAAACTAAAATGCCCATGAAACTAGAACCATGGGTCCTACTGAGGGCCCATTTTGCAGAGGGACGTTGACAAGGGAACAGCTGTGGTTGGTGGACAGGCCATGATTAGGAGAAGCTGGCTGCTTGGCACACATTAGAAGCTGCACCTGGTGCTGTGTAGAATAGAGGAGCAGCATGGCAGGTAAGGTCAGGTTGTGACCACCTTTATACAGCTATATGGGGGAGGGTTATGAGCCCCCCGCTCTTTGCATCACTAATGTGTGGGCCTGCTCCCTCAGTGTGCCCATGCAGCTGCACAGCATCTCCAATGGGGAAGTGAGCGCTGGGGAGGCATAGGCACTAAGGTTGTCATGATGGTTGCTGCAGACTGGATGATTCTGCTCAATGCCACAATTTGGCCCTAACTGGGGAGCGGGTGAGTAAAGCAGAAGCCCTGGGTGGGGAAGAGAGGAGGGGAGGCAAAGTGTGAGGAGGCGATGCTGAGCCAGAGAAGGAAAAGCAGGTATGGAAAGGTGCACTGCAGCTGTCTGCTAGCTGACTTGTAGCACACCTGGAACTATAAGCTAAAGGGCTAGGAAACAGACGTTCACCAATGAAAAGCTATAGGTGTATATATGGTATGTGCTCTTCTCACCCTCCCCTGGCCCCTCTGCAACATTTTGTTTTCTGGTGCAACAAAAGGAGTCCCACTGGTGTGATGAGGGATTTTTCATTTTGCCACATGGCACCACTTCCAGGGTCCCCACACCTTTTTTTTTTTTTTTTTTTTTTTTTTTTTTNGTACTGAATATTTTCTGTCATGGCCAGAAAAACCTCTCTTGCCAGCCCCATTGCCATAGACAGCAAACCTTTTGTTTTTCTGTCATCTCATCCTTTCACCCTGATCCCCCATTTCTCTACTCCTCTGTATTTTATCATAATCCTAGACTTCCATCTCTTTGGGGGCAGGGATTAGCACAATGGATCCCAATCCTTGATTGGTCCCTATACATACTNGTGTGTGTATATATATGGTATGTGCTCTTCTCACCCTCCCCTGGCCCCCCTGCAACATTTCCTTTTCTGGTGCAACAAAAGGAGAGTCCCACTGGTGTGATGAGGGATTTTTCATTTTGCCACATGGCACCACTTCCAGGGTCCCCACCACTTTTTTTTTTTTTTTTTTTTTTTTTTTTTTAAATGAGGGGTACTGAATATTTTCTGTCATGGCCAGAAAAACCTCTCTTGCCAGCCCCATTGCCATAGACAGCAAACTTTTTGTTTTTCTGTCATCTCATCCTTTCACCCTGATGATCCCCCATTTCTCTACTCCTCTGTATTTTATCATAATCCTAGACTTCCAGCTCTTTGGGGGCAGGGATTAGCACAATGGATCCCAATCCTTGATTGGTCCCTATACATACTACTTGTGGCACTAAGAGCTTCCCTATGCCAGAAGGCAAGGGGTTCTCTGGTATCTAGCTGTGAGTTTCAGTGGCCTGACCAGCTCAATGTACCCCAACTCACTACTGTTATCTGTATCTAAAAGACATCATTGGGAAAATTAAGCACTCACTCATCATTAATATTCTGGCATGATGTCTGTGCAGTCAACTCAAAGGATTATGCAAATGTGATGGAATTATGACTACAAGGTATTTAAACCAGCCATGTCAAGAGTTGCTTAACAGGCTTTCTCCAGACGAAGGAAAGAGGCCAACACCTCAAACGAGGTGTGGACAAATTCAGTGGACTATTCATTTGTATCAGCTTTGGATTGTACAAATCTCCAGTGCGGGAGAAGACAGCATGGAGTCTACATTCAGCAGGGAAAAGGAACTTTATTTGGAGATAAATTTCAGAAGACAGCATCTCAAAGCTATATTGGGAGAGGGGGCACAAACCGCTATGTTCTCCCTCTCTTGAGGAGATGAGAAAAACCAGTGCCTTGGACTCCAAACAAACGAGTAAAAACACCATGTAAGCTACAGGCTTTGTTCAAGATAGTTACCTCACCACTCATCCTTTTCCAGCAATGGCTCACTTGATCTTAGCAGAGCTTGCACATTTCTGGCTACCCAAGCTGGCAGTGTAGATGTACCCTTAACTGGACATTGATGGCTCAAATTACAAGGTCAGCTTCCCCATCCGTTTCAGTAGTTCTCTCGAAATCTAATGGAAGTCTTAGAGGGCCCAAGGCATTGTCAATAGAATAAATATTTTTCCTAGAGCTGTCTGAAACTACCACATTTGGTCCATGAAAAAATTGATAGTATNATGGAATTATGACTACAAGGTATTTAAACCAGCCATGTCAAGAGTTGCTTAACAGGCTTTCTCCAGACGAAGGAAAGAGGCCAACACCTCAAACGAGGTGTGGACAAATTCAGTGGACTATTCATTTGTATCAGCTTTGGATTGTACAAATCTCCAGTGCGGGAGAAGACAGCATGGAGTCTACATTCAGCAGGGAAAAGGAACTTTATTTGGAGATAAATTTCAGAAGACAGCATCTCAAAGCTATATTGGGAGAGGGGGCACAAACCGCTATGTTCTCCCTCTCTTGAGGAGATGAGAAAAACCAGTGCCTTGGACTCCAAACAAACGAGTAAAAACACCATGTAAGCTACAGGCTTTGTTCAAGATAGTTACCTCACCACTCA
Organism: Platysternon megacephalum; assembly: GCA_003942145.1. Taxonomy (NCBI): domain Eukaryota; kingdom Metazoa; phylum Chordata; order Testudines; family Platysternidae; genus Platysternon; species Platysternon megacephalum. The sequence goes on along the minus strand of QXTE01000055.1, from coordinate 9,551,397 downwards.
TCCTTTTCCAGCAATGGCTCACTTGATCTTAGCAGAGCTTGCACATTTCTGGCTACCCAAGCTGGCAGTGTAGATGTACCCTTAACTGGACATTGATGGCTCAAATTACAAGGTCAGCTTCCCCATCCGTTTCAGTAGTTCTCTCGAAATCTAATGGAAGTCTTAGAGGGCCCAAGGCATTGTCAATAGAATAAATATTTTTCCTAGAGCTGTCTGAAACTACCACATTTGGTCCATGAAAAAATTGATAGTATTGCATGCATTGGGTAATCTCTTCATCAAAGGGAAATCTCTAAAAAAAAAAAAAAAAAAAAAAAAATTCCTTTTCATACTGAAAATGATCAAATTGACAAACATGAGCGTGGAATTTCCCCACTGCAAAACTGTACTGCTCTTGCAGTGGACACCTCACTGATGCAAAACAGGAGGAGTTATCCCATCCTTAAAATGGAGTTCAACTTTCCACCAAAAAAAAAAAAAAAAAAAAATCACGATTAGAACAAAGTTCAGATTTGTGCTTTCTCTAGCTTTGCCTGCAGATAATTTTTTTTTAAAATGCAATAAATCTTGCTGTAGCTATCCATGAGGTATTTCTTCCATCCAGCTGGGTCAGTTCATTAAAATTCAGCACAAATACATTAAGGGACCCCAATCACACTATCAGTNATTGCATGCATTGGGGAATCTCTTCATCAAAGGGAAATCTCTTTAAAAAAAAAAATAAAAAAAAAAAAAAATTCCTTTTCATACTGAAAATGATCAAATTGACAAACACGAGCATGGAATTTCCCCACTGCAAAACTGTGCTGCTCTTGCAGTGGACACCTCACTGAGGAAAAACAGGAGGAGTTATCCCATCCTTAAAATGGAGTTCAGCTTTCCACCAAAAGAATAAATAAAAAAATCACGATTAGAACAAAGTTCAGATTTGTGCTTTCTCTAGCTTTTTTTTTTTTAAAAATGCAATAAATCTTGCTGTAGCTATCCATGAGGTATTTCTTCCTTCCACCTGGGTCAGTTCATTAAAATTCAGCACAAATACATTAAGGGACCCCAATCACACTATCAGTTCTTAAGAACTACTCCACTTTGAGGTCAAGAGGAACTTCTGCTTAACAAGTGAAGGCACAATGCAGCCCAGAGCTACCAAGGTGCTCACTTGATAAATGTTAGAGGAAATGGGGTATGATCATTGCAGTCTGCCTCTCATGTAGAGTTCCTTACTACTAGGGCTACTATCCATTAACTTTCTAGTTAGTGGTTTTTCCATTAATGAATTTCTTTTGTCTAGGGGAAGGCAGTTGTGAAGAAGTGAACTATGTTTAAGAACTGTCCCTCTTTAACAGCTCGTGCTTCTTTAGTGCCTGCAGCAATTCACAGGGAATGGGGAGGATACCCTGAAGATGTAGTTTCCTCACAGATGTTCAGTATCCCATTATTAGGGGTCAGATCTTCAAGTGATATAAATTGGCATAGCCCATTGAGTTCAATGAAACAAAGCTGATTTCTAGCTAGTGAAGATATGGCCTTGATCTTGTTCTAGATAATTGCACTTGGAAAATTATTCCAATCTCACAAGAAATAAAAATGAACAATCGAATACTCTGAAATGACAGCTTGCCAATAGTGACATCTTGATACCAGGTATGAGCTGTAGCTACCTTGTGCAACTAAGCCCTAACTGGTCAGCCATGTTCTATGCCCACTACTATTGCCACAAGTATTAACAATTGTAGTTTGAACTGTAGCCCTCCTCAGAGCATGTCGTATTGAGCTTATGTGGAAGTGGCACAGCTATGGCTAGGCCACTTGAGGGCAATGTTCAAAAGAAAAGGTTGTAAACTCCTTGTTAAGCAAAGGTGGAAAAAAAATATCCTTTAGTACTTGTGATGGGTTGTCACTGCTGGGGTGCAGCCTCACCCATGCCCTGTTATCACATAACATGACAGCAGGTGCTGCCACTCACCCAAACTGGGCTACCTGAGTGCAAACAACAGACACCAGCCAATTTCCCAGCTCCCTCGGTATATACCCCCCTCAAGAGTATGCACCCAAAATTATACCATCTTGCGCTGCACAGGGAACTGTACAGCATAAGCTCAGAGTTCACCCTTCCCTCACTGTGGAGAGGAAATGCAACAGCCCCCTGCGTTAAGACTCCCAAGCACTTCACTCCAACCTTACTAGTTTAGATTAAAACATAAAACAAGTTTAATTACAGAAAGAGATTTTAAGTGATTATAAGGGATAGCAAACAGATCAAAGCAGATTACCTAGCAAATAAACAAAAATGCAAACCAAACTTAATTGGCTATGAATTAGCAGTTTATCACCCTGACGGATGATACAAGCAGGCTTGCAGATTCTCAAGGCACAAGCTGCGCTTGCTTTGCAGATTGGGATCCCCACCCCCATTCCAAGTCTTTGTCTTTTGGAGCTTCTCTTAGGTGTTTAGTTGCAGGGGAGTGAAGAACCAACAATAATGTCACTCCCTGCCTTATATAGCTTTATCTTAGGCCGGGAATCCTTTTGTTCCAAACTCAGTTCTCAGACCAGCTTGTGGAAAATCACAGGCCCCCACAATGGAGTCCAGAGTCATGTGGGCTGGTCACGTGCCCGTGCACAGTCAGAGCAGTCATTGCCTACAGGCTGGCCGAAATGTCCACAGGAAGGCTCACTGGGTGTGGGATATGCTTTTCCTAAGGCCTCTTGTTTTCCCTAATGGCCCATTACCCTGAATGGGCCCTTCACAACCAGCTATTTAGACTGGAAGCATTTTGCCTAGCAGGTGTCACCCAGATGTGACAATATATGAAATACAGTCAATATTCATAACTTCAGATACATAAATGATGCATACAAATAGGATAATCATTCAGCAAATCATAACTTTTCCAATGACACCTTACATGACCCATCTTGTACAAAATAGATTATAATTATGCCATAATCATATAATATCACTGGAGAATATGGGGTGCAGTGTCTCAGTACTGTTGCTAACTTCAGGGGCAATTGTGGAAGTGCCAGCCTAGCCTCACCAGGTTGAAAGCCTGATTAGCAAGAGAAGTGAGAATGAAGATAGCACCTTGGCCATCCTCTCCCAAATAGCATCGGTTCTGTCCAAACTCAATCGATCCTGAGCTAACAAGCACTCACATGGGCACCACACTTGTTTAGAGACTGGGAGATACCACTCTGGTCCAATGAAAAGGCGAGCGAGTGCTGAAGCCATCCCCATATAGATGATACCATAACACAGTATTTCACTGCCTCCCTCAGCCACTTCACATTGATGCTGCAAAGGAAGAGTGACAAGATGGGACTCTTATAAAGAAACAAGGGAGGGGTTTAACCACAAAGTACAAGAGTATTTGGATCTGGGATTCTGGTTCAGACCAGAATAGAGTTAGGGGCCAGATGTGGAATTGTGATCCAGATGTAGAGCTGTACTTTCTCCAGTTTATACAGATCCAGCACATGGGAGCACAATCCTGTAGGGAATGAGCACCTAGAATAAGAAACCAAGCACCCTGCTGTACTGAGGCTAATGGGAGGTAAGGGTGCTGAGCACCTCTCAGGAGCTTGGTTCAGGAGCATCGGTAGTTCTGACATGTATCAGAAACTCCTAAAACAGATTTGTTCCCTATACATGAGTTTGTAACATATGGGTTGAGTATTGCTTCTCCTCCTATGGTTATGGCCAGACCTACATCATCTTGTGCATACGCCTACACCTTGTGCATACGCCTACCTTGTGCCTGGCCTACATCATCTTCATGACCCAAGAGTTTAATTTTAAGTTTTGAGGTAAAGTTTGTACAGTATGAAGGTAAAGAAGATGGCTCTTAATCTCCACACTGTGGGCACTGTTAATGTTTCAGTATCAGAGCTTCTTATGAGGAAGCATGAGCCGAGCTTGGGTAATTCATTAAATACTAAAAATATAAAAATAGCCTCTTGATTTGACAGTAAGTTGAGATTAGTTAAAAAATAAAAGCACCTGCGTTGTCATAAACAAAGAATTCAACACTCTTATCCTCTAGCCAAGCTGCTTCCCTAGTCTTATCTTTTAATTAAACCTGAACTTTAGAATAAATGTGACTGGCATGCCAGTTTATTAAATGAAATATTGATGGGTGCCTACTGGATTCAGCCATTAGTATTCTATATAGAGGTTTGTATGGTTTTGTTTTTTTTAACTGGATGGCTACATTAAAGAGCACCTTTTCCCTGCAGTTTTGGAGTTTAAAGTCACCCATTAGAAGGAAAGAAAATGAAAGCATCTCTTCTTGAAAACTATTTTGGTTTGGACTAACTTTCGTTTTGTGCTGCAAAACTGCACTTACCCACTTGAATTTCCTTAGAACCTGCTTGGACTGTATTAAAACAAAGAAAGGTCCACAAGAAATGAAAAGTAAAATAATCTCTAACTTGGATCAATACGTGACTGGGAGCTTTTAGCATCCTGATTGATTCTCCTGTAGCATCTGTAACATTCTTCCATCAGCAATGCTTGGTTTCAAAGGGTCTTTATATACTGCAATAAAACACCTGCAGCTGGCCCATGTCTGCAGACTCGGGTTTGCAGGGCTATAAAATAGCAATGTAGACATTTGGGCTCAGGCTGGAGCCCAGGTTCTTGACCGTGGGTTCTTGAACCTGGGTGGGTAGATGGAGCACTGTCTGCTGCCCGTCTCCTCCCCCACAGAGCAGCTGGTTCTCCTTCCTCGTCTGGTACCACTGTAGTCAGCTGCAGTTGGCCAGCATCCTCCATATCTGATGTTTCCATATGCATCCTATTGATTAAGTCCTCATGCCCCAAATGCTACACAGATGAGCTATCTCCTCCTGCAGCTCTTTTACCTGCTTCCTGAGGGACTCCAGCAACAGACATTTCTCATACCATGTGCTTAAAGATAAATATGCGGTTAAGTGCTTTTCTGGATGGAGGCCTAAATACATACAATTAATAGATGCAATAGAAGAGAATCAAGATTGGTTCACAAACAAGTAATTGACCTAAACAGGAGCTAAATTTCTTAATAGGACAGGGTAGTCAGAAATCCAGTGCAGCATATAAAAACTTTGTCCTCAAATTATAAAAATTAAAAGCCAAGTTCTGCCTTCAGATGTGCACATTAAAAACCCTATTGAATTCAATACACCATGTCTTGTCATTTAACACCACATCACTGTTGTAAGCTTGTGATAACCCATTCTATCCTAATGTAAACCTAATATATTGATCTAATAGACAACCTCGTGGTTAGCAATCAGAGTAAAACAAGCATTTTAAAGAAGGAATTAATAATGGGAGTAAACAGGCCTGTTTCCAGTGCCTCTGTGCAAACACTAGGAGCACAGTTAATTAGCAGACTGAATTGGAACTAATTATGCATGAATAAAAGTATGATCTTGTGGCAAGTACCGAAGCAGGGTGAAACTCACCAAGAGACAATGAATGTGGAACTCCAGGATGCCATTCTGAGAGTATTCCAGCCTGATTCTCTTGCTCATGGTCACTAGGGCTCCATGGGACCATTTGTATGGGTGAGGACAATCGCATCTAAAGGCTGCAGGAGCAACCTCTAGCTTTTCAGAGTATAACGACATTAAGCATAGAAGTGCAGAAGTTTTTTATGCAGACAGATATACTTCTGGTATTTATACAGGCTGTCGACAATTATGGCAGTGTGTCGAGTACATACACTGCACCTCCCTCTCCCCCCACCACTCAACACTGGTATAAATAGCAGCGTGGTGGGTGAAGCACTGCTTAAGTGAGTAAAGACATGCCAGGACCTTAGGGTATATACCTTACACAGCTCTCCACATGGCTAAGCAGTACCTCACCTGAATACACTGCTATTTTTAAGTTTTTAGCAGTGTAGTTCCCCATGGTGGGGAGCTGCTGGAACTGTTCACCACTGCCTCTCCCCTGCCAGAGTTTTTCCTCCCTGCAGTGACAAGCTCTGGCAGCTGGGTGCTGCCTCCCCGCTGCGAGAGCCTTTCACTGCCCGTGTAGCTACACACAGTAGTGTGTATGTAGCCTGCTTTTCACTGTGGTGAGGTGCTACGTGTACCCTATGCACTGCTGCAAGTGTAGATAAGGCCACTGATACTCTTGATGGCAAAGGTTTCTTAATCTGAAGGTCATGAATAGGTTTCAAGGGGTTATGTGACCACCTTCCCTTTTCCACTAGCTCAGGGAGGTGTCCCACAATTTCTGGGAGATGAGTATTGATTATTTTTCTCCCTAGTCTAGCTTGGGTTCATGTTATGGGAAAAGGGTTGAGGACCAACTATTGCTCTATAGGGTGAAAGTCTCTTTTTAATACATCATCCTTTTGTGAGCGAGGGGGGGAAAAAGTGCCAATAGGAAAGAATCATTTCCACAAAACAGTTTAGAGAAACGTAGACTCCAGTGATGATGAATAAATTGTGTTAAGAATATTATATAGGGATAGAACTATCGAGCATCTGTACTTCAAAGCCATGGGAAATATCATGGGGGAAGATGTGCTAGGAAGCTAAGAGGTGAAAGTGGGGAATGTTTTTAGAGAGATTTTAAAAAGGGAGACATATCAAAAGCAAACCACATGTTAGAGTTTGAGGGGTGTCCAGGAAAATTCTACAACTTAAAAATACAAGGTTGATAATTTAAAAAAAAAATCATGCAGCTTAAAGCAGACTTGAAAGAACTGGAACATATGAAATCATTGTACTTTACAGGAATGGAAAAGAGCTGGGAATCATAGAAACAGATCATGCAAGTAAGATACGAAATGAGGGAATAAAAAGGAAACAAAATAATGGTACTCATGAGAATTTATAAATACATGCAGACAAATAGAAAAACGTAAAGCAAAGTAGGAGCATGCCAAAATGAGAAAAGATGAATGTCGTGATGAGCAAGCAAATGAAGATTCCAAAATAGCTGAAGAAGTTATCAGCTATATGTAGGCCCCTACCAAACTCATGACCATGAAAAATGTGTGTCAGACCATGAAATCTGGTCTTGTGTGCTTTTACCCTATACTATACAGATTTCACAGGGGGAGACCAGCATTTCTCAAATTGAGGGTCCTGATCCAAAAGGGAACTGTAGGGGGGTTGTGGTATTGCCACCCTTACTTCTGCACTGCTGCCTTCAGAGCTGGGTGGCCAGAGAGTGGCGGCTGCTGCCTGAGACTTCTGTGCTGCTGCCTGCAGAGCTGGGCCAAGGGTGGCAATACCATACCATGTCATCCTTACTTCTGCACTGCCGCTGGTGGCAACTCTGCCTTCGCAGCTGGGCTCCCAGCCAGGAGCCACCGCTCCCCAGCTGCTCAGCTCTTAATGCAGTACTGCCACCAGCAGCAGCGCAGAAGTAAGGGTAGCTGTACGACAACCCCCCTACAGTAACCTTGTGACCACCCCACAGCTCCTTTTTGGGTCAGGATCCCTACTAGGGTGACCAGACGTCCCGATTTTATCGGGACCGTCCCGATATTTCGGTGTCTGTCCCACGTCCCGACTGATCTTTGGTCGGGACGCATTTTGTCCCGATATCCACCGGCAGCACTGTGGTGTTTTTTGTTGTTGTTTTTTCTCAGCCGGGGCAGGACTCGCTCAGCCTTTTTTTTTTTTTTTTTTTTCTCAAACCCCCTCCCCACCCGCCCCAATGTGTCCCGATATTTTCTTCCCATCATCTGGTCACCCTAATCCCTACAATTACAACACTGTGAAAATTCAGATTTAAATAGCTGAAATAATGAAATTTACTATTTTTTTAAAAATCCTATGACCATGACATTGACCAAAATGGACCATGAATTTGGTAGGTAGGGCCCTAGCTCTCTCCCTCTCTTCAATGATGGCAACTGATCAATGATGGCAAGGAAATCAAATCAGAATGGGTTCCGCAGGAAGCGAGGAAGTAACTGGCAACAAAACTGAAGAATAAGAGAGGAAAGGGTAAACAAAGACATGTTTATTGAGAATTTTACAAAACAAATGCTAAATTAGCAGATTAACGCAAGATTCGTTTAAGTGGAAAATGAGCAGAAGAAATCTTGAAAATCCTAAAAAATAATTTTCAATAACTCCAGGAGAGACACTTGATTCTTAAAGAAAGGCAAATAAGGTTTGCATATAAACGAAGAATCAGAAAAAACTACTGTCTAACTAGCCTGATGTTTATTTTGAGGAGAATATTCAAACAGAAGAAGGAAATGCTTGGAAATATGGTGCACTGACAACCAATACATTTTAAAAAGCTTTTATGTAAAATATGCAACTATTTTTAAGTGAGACCAAGCACATATAAGTGCACTCTTTGATAATGGCTCATGAGACCTCACTTAAGAAGTTAAATTGGCTTAGATACGGGCACTGTCACAAGGATGGAGAACTAACAGTTAGATCATCTGGGCCTCAGCCTTTACTCAGGCAAAATCCCACCATCTATATGAGCAGTTTTGAAAATCCCACCATATTTAATATTATGTTTTTCAAAAGGGCTCAGAGTGGTCCTACTTGTGTTCCCATTGGTTTCAATTGGGAAAAAAGTTAGGCTGATGGAGTGGGTGGGTGGTGTTTTGTTTTTTTAATATCCCACCCACAGAGTACAAGCCCACTGAAATTCAACCACTTATTTTATAAAAACCTCCATCCCACAGGTCCACGTTAGTTTTGGCAGGGGACATTTTGGCCAAGGGAATAATGCCCTCTCAAGACAACATTGCAAGCTTTAAAGAAGGAATTACCAAGCCCTTCTAATGTTTTTTCTTCAAGAATGACATTTTTATACTTGAAGGAGCTTTTCCATGCAAGAGACCATGAAAGTGCAAAAATTCTTTTTCATGGCATCAAACAGAACAGAGCCAATACTGAAGTTGGAAAATGTGGTCTAAGTCACATGTCCTAGGTGACCAAGCACTCTGCCTTTAAAATCAGCACATAAAAAGTGTCATAAGATACCAGCAAGAAAGGAAATCCATTATAGACCCAATTAGGGTATTATATACTACTTAGGACCTGTCTACACAAATGTTTATTTTGCAGCACGCTGGGGTGTGAATTTACCCCAGACTATCTGCCCATGCTGATGTGCGCTAACAGTTTGTTAGTGTTAGTTGATCTACTCCTATTTCAAAGTAGGGTAGATCAACGTGTACTATTGTACAAAGTAGGGTAGATTTTAGCGTGTGTCAGCAAGATCCACATGGACAGTTAGCGCGCAGCAGGCCACTGCTGGGTAGATTCACACCCCCAGGCGCTGCAAACTGAATATTTGTGTAGAAAGCTCTCAGAGTATTCTAGTCAGGTTCTTATACCTATTTTTAGATTTCATGTACAAATATGTTTGAATTCCTTTTCTCCCAAGATAACAGTTCAGAATACATCAATTACAATTATTATGCTGAAATGAATTTGTAGTTCAAGGCAATGCATTATCTCTCTTTACCAGGGTTGGATTACCTTTCCTGGGAAAGGAACAAATAGCTGCAGATGTAATGCTGTTAATCATGATAATATATAAATTAAATAGCTTGTCAGGATTACTCTTATTATTATTTTGCTTTGCAGACAGTAAATATCTCCTCTAAATTTCCTTTGTAGATTTTTGTTTCCTCAGCCAGTTTCAAAATGAAAATTATTACTATTCCTGTAAACAGTGAAAATTGTCTGCAGTCCTGATGAGAACTTTATGATTTGTTGTGTGAGATATGAGGAAATATAGAATCTCCAGCCATGTTTTTCAAAACATTCCCACCATATACCAGGAAGCTTCATGTTTTCCTTTCAGCAAGGCAGGTGCACCTTATAAAATATAGACCCATTTTTTTTATTGTCACTGGCCAGGGCCATCTTCAAATTGAGTGTCACTACTAAATCTTAGAGGAGTCTCAGACTAAAATGTACATAAAGTTTTAAATCCTGTCCCATGGATTTTTGCTGTTCACTCCAACTCTTATGACGCCTGAAAGCTAATGCATCTGTGGAATGATGGAAATGCCATATACTGAAAATTACTGTTCTCCCCCTCAGTGGCCATTATGCTTTTGGGAATATAGGCTCACATATACAAGCAAATACTCTCTGCACCTCCTACATAACTCTTTGTTGGTAACATAAAAATATGACTTTGTTTTGAGGTATCTGTCCTCACAATTTGTTTTCAGTAACTAAAAGGCACCTTCTTGGGAACCTTGGGATATAAGTCAAAGAGCACAGTGTTTTGCCAAGTTTTGAGAGTAAGCTTGTTTCTTTAGCACAGACACTTCAGCTCTTACACCCAGCCCTCTCCTCACACAAATATTGGACTCTTTTGGTTTCGATTTGTCTGAGAATGCAGTAGGAAAAAAACCAAATAAATGTCGTGAGACCTAAAGCTCTGAACCAAAGATCCATTAAAGTCAGTGGAAAGAATCCCATTGATTTCAAGGGTCTTTGGGTCTGGCCCCACATTAAAATATTCAGCTCTGCATTTGGGTGCTCATTTTGACAGCAAACCAACCAAATATCCACCTGCATTAAGTACTTAAGTGCAGTTTTGAGTTTTCAGATGCAGAGCTGGGCAACTTAACATAAGCACCCAGGTTTAACGAGTGGCCTCCCTATCTGTAAATAACACAATCGTACACAGAAGCTGTTGTTGAAACAATAGCTTAAATCTGTTTCCTGTTTATGAATATGTATAGAGTGGGGGTGAATAAACTTGGAAATCATACACCAGATTTTCCACAGAGAATAAATGCTGAGGAGGCTGAAGGCCAAGGAGTTTGTTTCCCCCACGTGATAGTTAGTACTGAATTAATAGGAAGCTGATTCCCCCACACACTTGGAGGAATGAGTTCACTTTTAGCAAAATGGAGGTGAGGAAAACAAGGGTTCAGAGGGATGAAGGGAAAGCATGAAGGAGAAAATGAGCCTAAAGTGGATTGGATTTAAAATTTTCCATCAAAACTGGTTTTTGACAGAAAATTGGGGGTTTGATTAACTTTTAAATAAAAAATACCTGATTTCTATGAAGAGAAAAAGAAAGTAGAAATATTTAATCTGAAAATGGAAAGATTTTATCCAAAATATTTTGTTTTTTCATCTGAAATATTTCAGTTTTTGCATTGATAGCTGAAAATCAAAAATTTCCCCAGTGTGTGGGTGGCTAGGGGGGAAGGGAGAGAGTAGGGAATTCGACTAGCTCTAGTCTAAAGATTTCATTTAAAAACATTTTTCCTTCTGTGCGACAGTCCCATTTTCTTTGCTTGTCACATTTTTCCCTTCTCTTTCATGCAGATGTGGGATTTTCTGACTATTTGACAGAAGCGAGGTGAGGGCTTTGTTGCTAGCAAGCATCTTGAAGAGACTTGGAACAGATGCCAATGAGAACAAAGAGATTATAGTAGTCAGAGTGGTTATTTTTGCTTATTCCGTGTATGGTTATGTACGAATGACAATGGAGAGATTATGAGAGTCCCTGCACTCTGGCTAACAAGGGCTGTCAGCCAGTTAAATCACAGAGATTTGCATAATGGACAGTTACTGAGACAAATTCAGCTCCAGTGTCACCAGGAGACAGAATTTGGACCAGTCAGTCAAGATATGGTTATTACTTCAGAATATGGAAACACCCTTAAATTTTCACACTAGAAACTATACGTCATCCCTGCACTCTGACAGCAACAAATCCACTTCAATGTAATTATTTTACCTAGGAATATAGGAATTGCCATACTGGATCAGACCTGGGGTCCATCTAGTGTACTATCCTGTCTCTAACAGTGGCCAGCACTAGCTACTTTACATGATAGTGCAAGAAACCCCACAGTGCTCAGATGTGGGATAATCTGCTCCCCAAGGAAGTCACCTCCCAACCCTAACAGGGGGAGATTGGCTTAAATCCTGAAGTGTGAGGTTTTATATCCCTTCAGGAACTTTGTATTAATATTTACTGTTGGAACGCTGGATATTCTTGTTATCTATATACATGTCCAATCCCTCTTTGAGTCTCGCTAAATCCTTGGCCTCAGTGACATCCCATAGCACAATTGAGTTCCACAATCCAATTACCTACTGGGTGAAGAAGCATTCCCTTTTTATCAGTTATGACTTTGAAAATGAAATGTGGCATTCACTGTCCCTTTGTTCTTGTATTTCTCTCCCCCCTCACCCCCACCCCCACCCCCACACGCCTACCTCCTTCTAGATAAAGGTAAAACGAGAATTGTGTGCCTTTGGATTACAGTATGAATTGAGCAACATTGTGGCCATTTTCAGTTCTTATTACAATTTTTGTCATGGGGATAACGTGAAATAAAGAATAAGTTGGGGGAATAAACTAAAACAACTTTCTAAAAGTTCACGCAGAAAACGGCACTTAATTCCTTGTGAAAAAGGAATACAAATAATAATTGTGTTTGGCACTCAGCATTACCCTGCAAGAAAGTGAGAGGAGGAAAAGAAAAAAGAAGATATGAGCACTATCTTTTGCAAAGGGATAGTTGAGTATTTACCTAAATCATAAACATGTCACAAACAATCTTAATTATGATGTCCTAAAAAAGCAGGTTTCTCACCTTTATCAAATCTTGCTCAAGTCTATCTGTATGTGTAGCTTTAGTTGCTACACCAGGCAATATCATGATCTAACATGCCATTTCCGCTTCTACCCATAATAGCATGCAGCTAGCAGAGCCAGCTTGAGGCCAAAAGTGAGGAATGCCTCCTATGGTTTTGCAGCTAAGGGACAATTCAGGCACGTAGAGACTCCCCGCAGTGCTGAGTTAATGCTAATGTCTTTATGTAAGCCCCTGAGGAAATTCAAAAAAGTAAAAGGTCTGGCTGGTTGCAAGTGTGATTTTTCTCTCTCTCTCTCTCTCCAACCTGTAGACAATACAGCTGTGTTCAAGGTTAAAGTACAAGTGACATATGTTGGCTACACTGTCAGGTAAAATATATTTTTAAAAATCATGAAAACAAGGTTCATATTCTAGGCAAAAAATGAAAACAAAGTCCCGTCTAAAGCTTTTAGAGGTGCATGAGCCTAGGCAAACCTGCCTGCATGCAAAGCAATCTTGTTGTTGTTTTTTTTAATAGAGCTTTGAGTGTGCCAGGAATGAAAGCCTGGAATAATAAATCAGCTTTAAAGGGGCTTTGCTGGGACTCACAAATTTTAAATAAGTTCAGATATGAAATAAGGCGCACAATTTATTTCCCAAATAACAGGCTAGAAGCACCATAATCCTGGGAAAATGAGGTGAGAAATCATATGCCATCCTAACAGGAAGGTCATTCTTAACAGATGTCACCAAACCATGGATTTAACTGCTTGTTAATTTGTTTGGTGAATACTTTATTGCTAAATCCATGATTCTGTACTTCCCTCTTTCCTTCTCAGTCTCTCTGATACATACACCCTGTATAAAATCATATATATCTCATTTCAGTTTGTCACAACTAGCATTTCTCCCTTCACTCTCACTACACACACTGTACCATCCACCCTACACTACGCAGCTTTAGGCCTGTCGACACAGCCTTGTCGCTAAAAGTCAGCATGTGTGAACGCTCTTTTGCGGTATTTTGTCAACACTTTTGCCGACAAAATACTTCTGACAAAATGCTTCCAGCCCCGCGAGCGGCATAAGCGACAAAGCTGCGTTCACACTTTCGTTGGTAAAACTTTTGTCTTTTGTGGGGGGGTCTGGGGCTTTTTTTAAGTACCCGTGAAAGACAAAAGTTTTGGCAACCACTGTGCAGTGTAGACATACCCTTAGAGAATATATCAGAGGGCTAGCAGATTAAATTAACTACTCACCTGCTTGTCTCTATTTAGGAGTTACTAATTAAAACTAAATTTAGGTTGGCAAATCTACTATGACTATATAGTTACAGGTGAATTTAAAGTGAAATTAGAAGCTGTTTTGAGTCATGCTTGGCTTAATGTGTGATGCTTTGCCTGTGTTGTAAGGAAATGGGTTGTGTGTGAACCATCATTGGCTGTGATGGTACAGGTTATACTGGGGAATGACCAAACCGATAGCCATATCATCCCTTTTTTCTGTGGATGTTAAAAGAGAATTCTTTTTACCACCTCTGTCTGACTACACTTCTCTATAGACCATTCCCAGGACAGAACTGAACCAAGTATCCATGAGTTAAGTGAGTTAAAGTCATTAGTCTATTATGTCAACTCTGGGTAGTCTCCTCAACATACTCATCACTTTCTGTTATATTAGTATGAACCTTCTTTATGGGATGACATATCCCTCAACTGAAGACACATACAGTTACCCCAGGCCATATATCTCAGCCAAAAAGGGAATTTGGGGGCCTGATCCAAAACCCATTGAATGTAATAGGAGTCATTCGGTTGACTTTAATCGGCTTTGGAACAAGGCCTTTCATCTTTTTGAATGAAACTGGGGTGCTGATTACTCATAAATGCACATCGCTGGGAGACTTTCTGGCATGGTTTTTAGTCCTGTGCTTTGTCAGAATTCAGAATGCGAGTTTAGGTTCATTACTAAGCTAACGGCAGGATGCCCAAGAAGTCTCAGGGGTTTGTTTCTCAATTTTCACAAACGTTGGTACTTCTACCATAGGCTACATACTGTCATTTTTAGTGATTATGTCAAAGAAATTCAGGTGTTAATCTCAGATGGATCACTGACTCACTGTGTAATGAGAAGCTCCAAAGTCTTTGAAAGTTACTAGAACAGGTGTTTTGAAGGATAAGAACATCACATTGAAGCAGGAAAAAAAGTCATAGCATATAGGTTTTGCTTCAAGAGTCACTACTGCTGAGCAGATTTTCTTGCACTGTCCAAAGTTAGTATGTGGCTTCACCTTATCTTATCATTTTTAAAGCCAGTCTAATGTTCCCACAGGGTACAAGGCTAACAACTTGGAGAATGTGTATATATGTATATATATATATTAAAAAACCAACTACAAAGGCAGTGTCAAGGCAGTCATCAGTGCCTCTGTAGAAACTGTTAAACAGGGCATCAAACACGGTGTTTTGTTTTTTGAGGCAGACCGATATCTGCCAGGAACTAGAAGGAGGTTAGTGACACGTTTCGTACAGGCCACTGAATCATGATAGAGGCATAACAACTTCATGTTGAATCAGTAGTATGGAGGTGGAAAAAGTGCCATATTGAATCACCAATGCCCTACACCAGCCAGTCTTGTGTGTTCATTTCCTCCTGTTAACAGGCCTTAGAACCCTAAAGCAGCCGGCTCCTTTTAGGATTAGGTAGGTTGATGAAGTAGGGGGCACTGGTCCAGGGAGGGTTTATATGAATGGGGATGTAAATTTGAATTCTTGCATACAGAAAATTCCAATGTGCCCTTGCCAAGACTGGGGCCCCATGACTCTTACATACACATAGTAAGAGAGAGCCCATGCCACTCAGGGCTTACATTCTAAAGACACAGGACAGGCCAAGAGCAAGAGGGGAAGGAGAGGTCTGGAAATTCATACCAAGGCTGCCCACATTTGACAATAATAATGCTACATTCAGTAAGCATTCTGAAAATATCAGAGTTTGTGTGCAACTGACACTGAACCTGGTATGTGCCTAAACTCACTTGACGTCTAAGTTTTTAGGGTAAAAGTTATCTAGGTGCCTAACTTTTTGCCTCCTAGCATGGGCACTGCTCCCTCCCTCTCAGCCTTCAGACACCCATCTCCCACTTAAGCCCCACAGTGATTCATGAACTGAGGGATAATGCATTCAGCTGCCTAAGTTGTGTGTGGGCATGATCTGGTAGGCAGCCTCTGAGCAGCCTATTCAAATTTCGGCCAGAGGAGGTGGTTCCGGTGCCCGCCTTATAATGAGGGTTGCCAGGTGTCTGGTTTTTGACTGGATGGGACCCTGGTGGCTCCGGTCAGCACCACTGACCAGGCTGTTAAAAGTCCGGTTGGCTGCTTGCAGCGGGAGAGGCAGGGTGCCTGCCCAGCTCCGTGTGGCTCCCAGAAAGCTGCTGACATCTCTCTCTGGCTCCTAGGCTTTGTGGTGGCCAAGCTGTGGGGCAGTGCCTGCAGGCAGGGGCAACATGCAGCGCCGCCTGGCCGTGCCTCTGCCTAGGAGACAGAGAGCAATGCTGGCAGCTTCCTAGGAGCTGCCTGAGGTAAGTGACACCTGGAGCCCGCTCCCAGCACCCCCTCCCGCACCCCAGCCCCCTGCTCCATCCCAGAGCCTCCTCCTGCACCCCAAACCCCTCATCCCCAGCCCAGAGCCCACACCCCCAGCCCAGAGCCTGTGCCTCCTCCCACACCCCAACTCCCTGCCCCAGCCCTGACTCCCCTCCTGCACTCTGAACCCCTCAGCCCCAGCCTGGAGCCTTCCCCTGTACCCCAATCCTCTCATCCCCAGCCCCACCCTAACCCCTGCACCCCCAGCTGGAGCCCTCACCCCCTCCCAACTCTGCCCAACCCCAGAGTTTCCTCCCGCACCCTGAACCCCTCATTTCTGGCCCCACTCCGGAGCCCACACCCCCAGCCCAGAGCCCATGCCTCCTCCCACCTCCAACCATCTGCCCCAGCCTGGAGCTCCCTCCCAAACTCCAAATCCCTTGGCCCCAGCCCAGAGCTCCCTCCTGTGCCCCAAACCCCTCATCACTGGACCCCTCACCCCCTTGCACCCCAACCCCAGCCCAGTGAAAATGAGTGAGTGAGCAAGGTGAGGGGGAGGGAGGGGGGATGGAATGAGCAGGGGTGGGGCCTCCGAGAAAGGGCAGGGCAAGGGTATTTGGTTTTCTGAAAATAGAAAGTTGGCAACCCTACTTATGATTTATAGCCTAGTGACTAGAACATAAACTTGGGATCTGGGACACCCAGGTTCAATCCCTCCTCCTGCTGCCAGAGGGTAGGAGGAAAGGATTTGAAAGTGTTTCCCATCTCTGAGGTGAGTGCTCCAAACACTGAGATATGGGATATTATGATGTAGGGCTCCCTCTCTCTCTCCCCTGTTGAAGCTGTCCCATGATGGAAAGATTGGGTGGAGCAGGAGGACTGGACCTGGGGTCTCCACCTCCCAAGTGGGTGCCTTAACCACTTGACTACAGAATCTCTCTCTCTCTCTCTCTCTGGCCCAATGACTATTGAAGTGTTTATCCACAGGGTGAGTGAAAGAATTACTTCCTAAAGGCTTGGCACAGAGATCTCCCATCTGTTCTCCCTTTCTGACACAGATAGGGAAATTGACCCTGGGTCTCCCCTGCACCCATCCCAGGTGAGTGCTCTAATCACTGGGCTGGAAGTTAATGTGGGCAGCAGCTCCATCTCCTCTAGCTAAGGTGACCAGATATCAAGTGTGAAAAAAATCAGGATGGAGGGGGGGGAGTAATAGGTGCCTATATAAGACAAAGCCCTGAATATCAGGACTGTCCCTATAAAAATCGGGACACCTAGGCCAGCTGCTTTTCTGTGGAGTGAAGCAGGCACCCAACTAATTCCCGCAAGAAATGTTTTGGTGCCTAAGCTGCCTGACTTCAGTCAGTGAGTTCCCATTCCTGGATTGCTAAGTGGAAGGACGTGCCTATCTCTGAGAGAGAGAAGGGCATGGCTTAGGACACACCCCAATTGTCAGCATCTCCAACTGGCTAATTTAGGCAGGGAGCTGTCTAGCATGCTGGTCTTGTGAATCTTATTCTAAAGCGCCTGTCTCTCATCATTCATTGCAAAGGGAGCCTAAGTGCCAGACTCAGCTTTGTGGATTGCAGTGCTGTTCCTGTGATTTACTAGGCACCTAAAAGTTAGGTGCTGTGACACTCAGTGGTGCAATGCCGAAGTCCCTTTGTGGATCCCACTGGGTGTTTATATCATTTGCACTCAGGTATGTTGTTAGGGACTCCCTATGCTAGGTATTGTACAAGTTTACCATCTGTTCAAGTATGCACGAGTCACAGAATGTGTTGTGAATTTTTCGTTGCCAACATGCATAATGGAACTCCCACTCCCAACCATGCTGCAAAATTTAGTTGCATACTGTGAAACTCATATCCAGTAATGCTCTGGGAATTTTATTGCATAGATGCTGCCGATTTGTTTTTGTGTTTTCTGAATCTGTGCGCAGGGTTGCCTTTGGTCTGGTTTTTGTTTGTTTTTCTTTGATTCTGCAACATGGGTTTGAACCTCTGGGCTATCATAATCTAGCCACTCATAATAGCAAATTGCAGTGAAGTTGGAAGTCAGATTAATTAAATTGGGAACAAATACATTTCAAACATGAAAAGAGGCAAGTAGATGAGAATGATGGGAACATACAGTAACCAGATAAAAATGGTTACATTTTTCTTTATAAGATGATCACGTATAGAGTGCCAGAAAACAAGTAATCAGAACAGCCATGGAAAAAAGAATAATTACCACCCCCACCTCCCCACCCACCTCCTAAACCAGATCATTTGTTTGTATTCCAGCAGATTCATAAACCATCTTTTTAGCATCTACATTCATCTTATTTCTCCTTTTATCACACGAGAGGTAGGAAAGGGAAAGGAAAGAAACTAGAGATCAATTAAAAAGTATGAGAGGAGAAAGGAGAAGTAGGGGTGCTAAGGAGGCAGCAGTGAGACCATGGGTTTGATCCTATAAAATAATGTACACTTTGGAGTACTCATTATCTTGCAGGTTTAAGCCCCAAGTGAGGATCCAGTGGACCAAGAAATCAGCACCTGATAGATGAACTGTCATGTGATCTTCAGAATAGCTTTTTAAAGATTGATTCAGAAGCAGAAACATATGCTTCAAATTATAATTTTACAATTCTCTCCTTAATGTTTTTCATACCATTTTGTTGTTAGATTCGATTAGTTTGCAATTTAGAATATTGCAGACATCCACACATTGCCTTTATATGATGACAGCATTTTCCTGCAGGTCTGAGTTGTGAAGAGAGGCAACGCACTTAGGGAATTCATGGGATTTTTTCCTAACAGGATGTCTATTTAAATATTCCAATAGGAAAACTGGATGAAAGAGAGCAATTACTTCTAGAATCTGAACATATCTCCCTGCTGACTGAAGTCAGTCACTGAACTTTACCTCAGATCAAATATTTTCAGATATATAATCACTAAAACTTTCAGCTTTTTGTTTGAGACACTCACTCTGAATCATGATTTAGTGTTTTGCATTTAAACAAATCATGAAACCAAATCTGTCTTCATTAAACCTGATTTCAAAGTATTTTGCTGCTTTTACAGTTTGCCAGATGTGCTGCTTCAGTGTATTTACAGACTAATTTTATAAAGGTAGATGGATAAAACTAATTGGTTTTCAGGCAGGAAAATCCCCAAGTCTTGGAGACTATTGTCCTTACCATGACCAGTAACTGCAAAACAAGTATTTTGCATTCTACTGTATTAGACCTGCAGCTGACTTTGTTGTTGTTGTTTATGCAATATGGAGTTGAGCCAAACCTTCTGGACTTACTTAGCTAGGGCCCAAACCTGTGAGGTTCTGAATACCCTCTACTTCCACTGGATTCATTCGTTGTTAAGGATACTCTGAACCTCACAGAACTGAGTCCCTAATGAGTTACAGTTACTACCCTAGAATTCACAGCCACAAAGCCACCTAAATGACATTTGTAATGTCCATTGTGCACTGAAGACAGAGTGACTCCTGGTGCTTCCTTTGGGGTAATATAGCTGGGCAACTTCCCAACTCAGTGCTGTGCCTTACAGGCACAATTGAGCCCCCAGTTATCTAGGTGAGTCTCTTCTAGGTTTCCATAATAGCACTATATCATCTAATGCTTCCTCAGGGTTCTGTGCTGACCTTAGTCTTCTGATGGAGCCTGATGTAGGCATTTCACTCTTCTCCAGTGCACATTCAAAGACAGCTTTCCTCCACACTGAGGTCACTCCCTAACATGCAGTCCTCAAAACACCAGAACAGATTTACTTTCCACATAATTTCCTCTGGCTATGTCATAGGTGTGACGCTGGCGGACCAGGTGCCAGCTCTTGCCACAGTTGTAGGCATCAGCTGACCACTAACAAATTCACAGCTGGAAAGCAGACCAGCTCACCTGTATGTTAGTATTGTTCAAGATAGGTGTTAGACTTGTAAGGATGTGTTTAGACTCTATAAAATGCTTGCAAGTTGCCGCTGGATTTACTCTTACAGACACAAAACTTATAAAGCAAAACTTACCCCATGCCATAAGGTAATATATAAGTGGAAAAATGCCTGCTCTGAACTTGTGAGCCCAGACCGGAGTGGTTCCCCCATCCATCAAGGAGCACTATCAAGACTAACTGGGCCATTGTGAAGCATCACGATACAAAAACTTTGCTAATTGCCCCTACAAAGGCTACGTGTAGAAGGGCACAGTCCTATCAGTTTGAATTCTAGAAGGAGGAAATAAAGATAGTTGACATGACGATTTTTCATCTCTTTGCTATTTGAACTCTCACAGGGCTGGAACTAGGAAACAAAAGCAGAAATCCCCAGGGTCAACCTAAGTTAGCCCTAAAAGAGATTCAGTGGACAGATTAATACATCTGTCACCTTTTGGAAACACTGACTAACACATTTGTGCATATATGTTGTCTGCTTTAACCTGTAAATAACTCTGTTGCCTAGTTAACAAATCCTTAGTTAGCTTACTATAGGATTGGCTACCAGTGTTGTCTTTGGTGTGAGATCTGAGGTACAAATTGACCTGGGGTAAGTGACTGGTCTCTTGGGACTGAGAACAACCTGAGCATTTTGCGATTTATCACTAAGTCCAGCTTGCCTGGGTGGCAAGTGCCTGAGGGGACTGTCTGTACTCCATGGTAAGACTGTTCTAGTGTTTCAGGAATTCACATTTGTGACTGGGTTGGTGAAATGTAATTATAGAACATACAAGCAGTTTGGGGTGCCTGCCCTGCCATTTGACAGTCTGTGCTGAGGCTGGCACTCACGGTTGTGAATCACTCCAGCCAGCATGACAATAGGAACAAATTGATTTGTAGTTAGCCAGCTGAGGAGAAGTTGTATTTCTGGTAGTTGTGATGGGTGGGATGTTGTGGGAACTCTCACTTTTCCCCTCATTCATCCTTAGAGGGTTTAAAAAAACAAACAAACAAACAAAAAACAATCACACAAAGAAAACCAAAGAATATCTAACATTTCATTTCCTACTTGAGAGCCAGCTGTTCCATTTGCCTCCAGATCAGTGTTTTCTGCTTTCACATATTTTCCTATTACATGTTTCCTCTATCCATCAAATTTTCATTCAAGGCAAATTTCACTTCTTATGGCCTCTGTTCCTACAGTGTACTATTGCCCATGCAGTTTTCCAAAAGAAACTTTGTTTCTTTCCAAGCAGCTATTTACAGAAGGAGCACCCAGAAACAGAAAACCCTCACTATATCCCAACTTCTCCAAAAGCCTGTTTAAGCCCCTTTAGACACTGTTGAGTACAACATTTTGGTTAAAGCAACCATGGAATTGTACCTGATCTAATAACCGAGTCAGTGACACAAAGCTAAAGGTTCTTTGTGACCCGTGGATGAAAGAAGAGTACCGTATATCATTATCAACAACAGGAGCAAAAGATAAAGTACAGGTCTCTCGCGTCTTATGCGCATTTAACATGCGCGATTTCAGCTTTGCGCGGTCGGCAAAACCACACACACCAAAAAAAGAGAGAGGAAAAAAAGCAATTTACGTACTGTTTTTGTAGGGTGGACGATTCCGCCCGCCATTGAAGTCAATGGGATTTTGGCTATACGCGGTTTTCGCTTTATGCGCTAACCGCGGAACGGAACCCCCGCGTAAGACGCGAGAGACCTGTACAATAAAAAGACATGTTCCTAGACAATAACATTTATCATAAATATTGTATTCTTGAGGTTCATTTTATATTTAATGTTATACAAATCACTAATACAATATGCTAGAATATGCACACTAGTAGTATACTTTAGCAAGGGCATAGGCTTGTTCCCTCTTTTCTTGACATTTTTATTTGAAGGGTGGGATTTTAATATCAAGAGGTAAACATAGTCAAGCAATTCATCTGTCCCATACATCTCACTAATATGTCAGTGTAGAAACAGCACTAGATTTTCTGATTCATAGAATCACCTCAAGGCATTGTCAATCAAGTATGATGACTCAATCAGGCAAGACTTTAAAATATATTAATCAACCTTATTTCCTCCTCCCCCCCCATCTTCCTTTTGGTCTTCAAAAGGAAACAATACCTACAGGTTGCTTTTGCTAGGATAATGTGAAAATTTAATTTCTATAAAGCTTTTCTAATCAATGTGGCACAGTAATTTTATTAATAGCTGCTGAATTGCAAAGATGAATAAAAAGGTCTTTTTTGTCAAGCTGGTATTAGCATTAAAGTGTCAAGAGCTTTCAAAAACCGACCTAGCTTACAAGTGTTCTCTTTTGAAAACTAAAAGAAAAGATTGGTTAGCTGTAACAGACTCATGAGTGCAGAGGCAGCTTGTTTCCCTAGTATTTCTTGGCTGCATTTCCCTGGTGTTTGTCACTGAACAGCAGCATGCCTAAAAGTGTATCCTCTCCAGTGGACACACCATCTCCTAGATACACTGGGCCTCATTCCCCACTGCTTTGCACCTTGCATAGATGTAACCCACTGGTCGGTGCGACTGTGTCCCACGCTGTATCAGATCCCCCAAAAACATGAGAATCTGTTACAACTGTCAGCTAGAGAGCTTTAGTTCAAGCTGTAGAGACTCATGCATTTAGCTCTGAAGGTCCCTGGTGGTGTTACACCCACTCTGCACAAGTGTATGTGACTATACATGGTGCAAGGCAGTGAAGAATTAGCCCCTCTCAGAACCTTGCTGCCTTCACTGACTGACTGCAGTAGCCATCTCCCACAACTCCTCAGCCTCTTCACATTTCATTCCTTTCTCTGTTGTACTGCATATTTGGCATGAAAACAGGCATTTCATATAATTTGTCACTGGACAAAGATCTTTTGGTTTTCCCTGAGAAGACTCAAGAAGCTAACAACACACTGTCAGGGGGTCCATTCACCACTGGTAACACCTCCTCCTGGCCATCCTGGGCATTAGCTCTGCCAGGTATTGCACCCTCCTCTGGTGGTGTCTTCATCCATCCTGACTCACCCTGTGACCCCTATCGCTCTAGGAACTACAGCCTCCTCCTCATGACTCAGCCCTCTGGCTGGGTCACCATACATCTTCTCCCCTTCTGGGGTATCAAAGTCCCTCTTGGCAAATAAGTTCAGGCAGTCTTACTGCTCACTACCTAGCCAGTGCCACTTTGTCAGTGCCTGATAGGGTGACCTCATCCCATCCTCTATTCTGGGTCCTATCTCAGGGGCCCTCTCATCAACAACCAAGGTTTGACCTACTCCATATCTCGTTGCTTTTTTCTACTTCCTCCCCCATTCATCAGCCTCCTTTTTCCAAGGGAGTGACTGTAACCTACCTCCATGTAGCGCCCTTCTACTCTCAGCTCCTGGGCTTTATACGGGCCTCTCCTGTTCCTGCCCAGCTGGGTCTCATTTAATCAACCCCTGCTCTCTAGCTTCTTTGCCAGATGCAGCCTGGGGGGGGGTAATTAGCCTGCCTGGCCATTTTAACCTCTGTACGGGGTGGACACCCCATCACACATTCCAAAAGGCATGTCTTACTCAGAGTCTTTGCTAGAGCAATGATAGCTTTGGAAATGCACTTAGTCACCACCTTGCCTCCTTTTTTGTATTTTGAATAATATCAAAGTCTCTGGATGTATACACCAAGCCACACTTGTTTGTCAAGTGTCACCAACCCCACTACTGCCCTGGAGATGTGAAAAGCAGCTTCCCATTGTGATGGCACGTATAGCCTGCCAACTATTCTTAATGCCTCCCCACCCCTAAATGACATTAGATTTACTTCAGTGAAAAACTTCAGCTGTGACAGGCCCTGTGGAAGGCTCTTTGACCTAGAGCTGGGTGAAAAATTTTCATGAAAACATTTTATCAACAAGAAATGGCTTTTACACCAAAATTTTTGGTTTTCAGTAAAAAAAAATGTTTGTTTTTAGTTTTAAAATTTTTACCTCAAACCAAAAAATATTTGTACCTTAAAGTATTTACAAAAACCCACATTTCTTTTAAAGGGAAAAGTTTTCACAGGAAATTTGGGAAAAAAGAATTAAAAACAAACAGCAAGAACAAGAAAACCTTTTCTGGGGGGGGAAAAAAAAAGTGGTTTTTTTTGACAAGCTGTACTTTGCACATTCTTCTCTCACCCTCCTTGGGCATAAGGGCACCTCTGTGCTTTGTAGTTGGGACTATGTTTAAATATCTTTTTATTTTGGTTGAAACTAGGGAGGAAAACCCGGTTAAGATAAAATAATACCCCTCCCCCAAACCTCCCTCCTGCAATCTTCACCCCTTATAAGACCAAAACTGACACCTAATCCTTTTGGAGTTTCTAAAATGTTCCAAGAAGTGAGGGGTTTTCCTTATTTTGCTTTATGACCAGGAGTACAAACAAACCAGATGAAATCCCAGTCCTAATTAAGTCAACAGCAAAACTTCCATTGGCGTTGTTGGGCTGGAATTCTACCCCTCATCTGAATAGCTGCAGAACTGCATGTGGTGTTGTTCTGATGGTATTTCTGGCCAGGAGTTGCAGATATTTTTGTGATAAAGTCTACTCAGGTGAGATTTCCAGGTCAGCTTTGCAGAAACAAGAGGGTTTGATTGCTTTGGTTACACATTGAAATGGAGCATAGAGTGCAAACAATCCCAAGCTGAAAACTTCTTGGAGGTGAATTGGAGATGAATGGGAGCTGTAATAAACTCTTTTCCTGGTAGCCAAATCCTGGACATTGCAGGGTTGCAAGGACACAAAATAGAAATGGGAAAGTTTGCCGCAGTGAAGAGCAAAGGCCCAGATATATTTGGTATTTATTTTTTCATGGTCTGTACCTGGGATGCTTTATTCAACCATTAACAGATTTTGTGGGCTGAGAAACCAACCTCCATATTCAAACAACATCACTAACAAGGTGAGGAAGGGTTGTTGCCTTTTTTTCTTACTTCTGCTTCAGGCAAGGTATTACCTTCCTTAATATGACAATGCCTAATTGCTTCTAGTACTTCAGGTGGTTCTCTGGCCAGCCCAAACTCCAACACTACACTTCTTATGGTTCTGCATGGGTATTATTCATACTTTCTTTCAATAGGGGCCAAAACTTAATCAGGGTTCAGACAGAACACAACATCAGTCCTGAATTCCTCAAGTACAAAGAGGTGGGATTACATTTCATGGCTTCACAAGCTCCCCACATCCTGCAGGCCAAATTCTGACCTCACTTACTCGTGTACAACCCAATTTATGTCAGTGGAATAGCACAGTATTCATTGAGTGCCTGGCTGGCTGTCTCTCTTTTTTGCTGGTTCAGTGTCTTAGCAAAGTCTGGTTCACAGGCCTCTGCTATAGACTAGTAGAACCAAGGCATGTTTGAAACATAAAATAGGGGGAACGCTGGCCATGCCCACACTAATTATGTTCTTTTTGCAGAACTTTATTTTGATGCTTTTTGAAGTTAAACAAACAAAACATTCAATTCAAGATATTGGCCAGATTCCCCTGTCACTTACCATACACTGGGGTAAATCAGGAGTAAGTCCATTGATTTCAATGCAACTAAACTGGTGTAAGTGAGATCTGACTCCAGCCCATTGTATGAAAGTTACAAGAGCAAAGCCTGTCAGGCATTTACATAATCTAGCAGCTTTGAACACAGTAAAGAATAAACAAATGCAAAAAGATACCAATTCCATCTTGGGCAGAGGCAGTAACTGAGAAATTAACATTTAAGATGACCCTTATAGCAGAAAATCATACAAAAACTATATTGGGATGGGGAAAAATATGAAGAATACTTTATATAACTTATGGAAATACACAAATATTTATTATATTAATCCAGAATTAATCTTAGAATGAGTAATGAAAGAAGACAGATAAATCAGAAGAGACTAAATTTATGGCAGCTATCTGTTCCCCCACTCCCATTTGCTTCTCCCAGTTAGTGAATTTTCATCTTCTCTCACTAACATGTGGAAACTAGGCTAACATCTGAAAAAGTAGAATCTTGAGAGTCTTTTTTTTTTTATAAGTGATGTCACTAGTTTTCTCCTGACTGCTGCTAGAATGCTACCAATGTCATCTATGCCAGAGAATGTGTCCATCACTATTGCCTGCTGATTTCTGATACAGGTCCCTCAAACACTTTTCTCCATAATGGACATATTGTATAATTTACCCTAGTCTAGGAGCCCTTGGATGAATTTGCAAATAAAGGGCCAGATTGAGAAGGAACTAGAATTATTTCTGATCTTTGTATGAGGATTGCTGGGGAGAGAGGCTCAATCTCTCTCAAATCTGTGGGACTGTGCCCCTCTGTCGGTGTTAGGATACTGAGAATTAAAACAGTTTTGCTCCAGGCTCTGACTTCAGACACCTCATTTCTGCAATCGATAGCTTAGATCTGCAGTTTTCAGTCACTGACTTGCAGAAGAGTTTGTTGGGAGACATTTCCTTTTCACTTTTCTGTTCTGTGTCTCTACTATATTTACCCCACATGGTGAAACAATTTTCCCCACAGGGCAAAAACATTTATTTTATTTCAATGAGAAACTTTCTACATTTCCCACAGAGCACAGACCAGTTTGAGTGTTGTCCGATTTTGTGTAGAGAAAATATATGCCCACATCATGGTCCCATTAAACTTAATGGCAAAACTGCCTTTAATATCAGTCAGATCAGGATTTAGTCCATAATTATCTTATTTCATCATTTGGCACTCTGGAACTTGATGCCTGGAGGCAAGCTGGTGCTAAAGGTACGGTCTGAAAAGACACTACTTGTAAGTAGGACAATATTATGTGTTGCCACTTCCGTAGTATCAGTCGAAATGCATAAGGAAGCTAATTTTGTCAGCACTTCTATTACTTCTGCTATGTCTGTTGTCACTAGTGTAATCAATTCCTAAAGTCATAGAAGTTCAGCCACACCACTTCTATTAAAATCAACGGGAGTTGAATTCCCATAAAACTGTGAAAAAATGTAAGCCCAAGGGACTATTTTCCTTCCTCCTCCTCCTCTTGCAGTGAATGACATTTAAAAACCAAAGACCTGATATAATGCCCACTAAAACCAATGGAAAGGCTCCTATTGACTTCAATGGGCTTTGGATCAGGCCCCACGTACTGAAGCAGCAGACAGAGTGGGCACAAGGGCAGAGGACTGTGAGTTAAGGAACCAGGGTTGTAGTTGTGGCTCAGCTAGTGACTTTTAGGTGACCTTGGGCAAGTCCCTCACACCTCTCTTTGCCTCAGTTTCCACATTTGGAAGAGAGTATAATGATGGCTACCTTTGAGAAATATGGAGTCAAGCTGCAGAAGGAATCAGGAGAGAATGGAGAGCATTCTGACTGTTGATTCTGAAAACACAGTGTAAAGGCTGGTGGAGAATCTCACCCAGGGAGAGAGAAGTTACAGAGAAAATAGGGAAACGAATGGGAATCTGTTTCCAGAAACAGAAAGAAAGAAAAAAAATGGGGGAAATGGACAAGGACAAATAATTTCTGTATGGCTTAACAGATAGCACGTCTTAGAGAAACTTAAATTAAACTTTAGAAACCACCTTTTCTGATGAGTTCCCACATCTGGGTTAAGTGCTGACCCTACTGTAGTTTGCAATTTACACTATGTACTCTGGTATTAAAAATAAGGTGTCAGAACTTTCATGCTTTATATGTTCTAGGAAATTTTATACCTTCTAGTAAATCATGCCTTATATTTTCTAGTAAGTCCATTTTTCCTTGTCAGTATTTCATATTTCTGGGTAATTACATGGGATCAGTTCTTGAGCTTATCTTGAGTGCAGCTATATTGATTTACACCAGGCAAGGATCTGGCCCAGAATGTCCATTTCCTAAGTATTTCACCTCAGAGGGTCTCACCCAAAGTAGGCTTTCCCAAAGTAGTAACTGCCTTCAATGAATATGAGTATCATAGAATTAAAAAAAAAGTTCATTGTTTAGCCATTAAGCCATAAAGTTAACTTTAAGAGTAGGTATAATATCTTAAACATTTTCTTTCCTGGAAATATAGTTCCTGGCCTTTTGTGGTTTCTCAGGGCTTGTCTACATGCTGAGGTAATGCACTGTACAGGGGCATGATTTCTAAAGCACACTAATGTGTTGCCCATTAATTAGTCCATGTGGATCCTCTTGGTGTTCTTTAATGCAGTGCTGTCTGAAACAGTACTAAGTTAAAGCACACTAGGGAACCTTTAGTGCACACCAGAAAGGTTTACATGGACCAATTAATGGGCAACACATCAGTGCGT
This sequence comes from Platysternon megacephalum, assembly GCA_003942145.1. Classification (NCBI taxonomy): domain Eukaryota; kingdom Metazoa; phylum Chordata; order Testudines; family Platysternidae; genus Platysternon; species Platysternon megacephalum. The sequence goes on along the minus strand of QXTE01000055.1, from coordinate 9,523,044 downwards.
TTTAGAAATCACACAACCCCAGAACGCACTACCCCTCTGTATATAAAACCCTCATTTGCATATAATTTGATAAGATGTAATTAAAGATTTTAAAATATTACAAGTGTTTTTAAAAATAAGCTATTTTTTAACAAAAATATTTTAAAATAGAAATCAGGCCTTCTTGATTTAGCCAATTCACTGTTATTCTTTGTCTTAATCAAAGATTAAGACTATCCTTAACCTTGTCCATCTCATCTGGAGCAAGTCAATAGACAATTTTGCCTGTGGAGATGAGAACAAAATCCATATTTTTTCCTTAGATGGATGATATGCATAGTGAAATTATATGGACAGGATCCAGAAAATATTTGAAATGAAAACTGAAAATTGGAGGCCAAAGGAGGATGCCAGGCAGAGTCAGGGGAGTTAAATGTAAAAACTTTTCTGCAAATAGTTCACAAAACATGTGCCAAACATTGAATAAAAAAGGATAATAATCAAATAGTAGAATTGTCATGGGACTCCTGCAGGAGATTTCCTTTGCTTTTGAGTTTCTGCACTGAAATCTAAAACCAAGGAAATGTACAGTGAATTGGATGTCAAATGATCAATCTGCTTATCGGGCAACATTTTTACTTTTTGCATAAAATACAGGAATCTCATCATTGCTGCCCAAGAAAATAGGCCTACATGAACAAAAGGGATTAGATGCCCAAGTCCCAGTTCTGGCCCCACTGTGATGCACAAACCTCCCTGCCTAACACTGTAGGTGCCTAAACTCACTAGCTGCCTAAATTTCCACTGTTAAAGTTACCTAGGTGCTAAGTTTCTGCCACTGGGCATGCTCACTGCTGCCTCCCTTTAGGTGTCTGAATGCCTATTTTCCAGCTATGCCCCAAAGACAGTTACAAACCAGGGAAAGATAGGCGTTCGCCTGCCCAGCTGATGTGCAGGGCCCAATCTGGTGGGTGCATTTAGAGGCTGCCTGCTGGATTGAGTCCCAGTCAGAATTCAGCTGGAGGAGAAGGAGGAGGAGGAGGTACTACTGGCAGTTTATTTTTTAGCCTAATAGTTCGAGCACTCACCTGGGAGGCAGGAAATCCAAGTTCAAGTCCACCCTCATCCCCCTCAGCAGAGGGGGGAGAAAGGGTTTGAACAGGGGTCTCCCACCTCTCAGGTGAGTGCTCTAATCACTGGGCTAAAAGGTATAAGGCATTCAGCACCATCTCCTCTGGAGATTTTGTGTGGAGATAGGTACTTGCTTACCTCATTCCTACAAGAAACACCTCAGTTGCCTAAGCCACCTGACTCCTGGAGAGGTTTTCCCAGGTGTGAATTGTTAGCAGAGATAGGTGCCTATCTCTGTGAGAGATGATGGGCTTCTAGCACCCCCTCCCCACACTGTTATCTCCCATTGGCTATTTTAGATTATTCCTTTCAAATACAGGAGTAGGTATCCCTTGTGCCATTTTCTCGGGCTCTTTCCCCAAACTGCCAAAATTGCCTCAGTCTTTTCTAGAATGGTCCTTAGCCAGTTAACTCTCAGGCAAGCTTCTGGCTCAAGCAGACCCTGGGAAAACAAGGGAGAATGGAACAGAGATGTAAGCACAATGACAGCATTGTACTCAAGCTATGTCACTATGTATTTTAGTTTCTTCATATATACATTGCCTCAGAGGAGGGAGAGAAAGAACTTTGGAGAATTCATGCAAAAGGCATCTCACGGATGATGAGCAATCATGCAATACTAAGCTGTTGGTCATCTCAAAGGGTGCAGCAATGGAGAATGGAGCAATTCAAGCCCAGTTCCATCTGTGGCTACGAGGGTCCACAGACATGTCAGTAACAATCACTGGCCAATAATAACAAAGGCTGATGCCAGATCTAAAAACATCTGCATGGAGTTCTCATTTTGGTCCATCCCCAGCAGGAGATCATTGACCAATGAAACTAAGAATCTCTTGCGCATACTCAGCTTTAAACTCAGATTGACAAGAGTGAAGGAGACTGGAGAACTTCAAATATCCCTCATCAAAAAATTTTCCTCTGAAAAAGCAAGTTTGTCAGACTCAAGAGAGGTTTTCATGAGCTGGGGCATATATAATACATAATCATACATTTGTTTTAATTTGTAGAACAGGTTAAACAGCATCTAGCCACTGATCTACTACTGCTACTTCTGACAACTATTAAAAATACCATCTATATAAATGTCAGTAAAAATAATATGTAACTTTTGCCTCATCCTAGGCAATAAGCTCTCTTTTTTTCTCCTTTTCCTCTAGTTTTTATGACATTTCTTTATATCAACTACTATTCTTTTCATGTCCTCTGAAGTTGTATCAATCATGCTGTACTGTGCTGAGTTTCTTCCCTGGAAGCTTTTCATTATATCATCCAAACCAGGTAAAATGGATGGCTGCTTTTCTCCCAAGACAGTAACAGGACAGTGCATGGCAATGCATATTTTGGATGTGTGGATAGGTATTTCAGGTGCTCACCACTTCTCATGATTAGGGCATTTATTTATAACAGGGTAACATATTTGTACATGAAAAAGAATCTGTAGTGAAGAAGTCTCAGATACTTAGCTTTAATAGGCAGTCATTGTGTCCCATTATAAAATTATAAAAAAAATCATTTTGAATATTATTAAAATAAATTACTGTATAACAAGTTTTTGCTGTTTAACAGATCAAACACTCATATAAGGGGGAGGGATATCTTAGTGGTTTGAGCATTGGCCTGCTAAACCCACGGTTGTGAGTTCAATCCTTGAGGGGNTGGACTCCATGACCTTTCAGGGTCCCTTCCAATTCTATGAGATAGGTATATCTCCATATTATATATTTCACTATTTGTCCAATATAATAAGCATTATTTGGCATTTCTCAGAAATACATATGCAGGATTTTAGTTCTCAGATTGAAAGTTAATAGCTAACACGCATTCAGACCTTGTATCTCTCCACACAATATTGATAAACCATATTCCTTTATCAAGGATTCATTCACAGGCATCAAACATGAGTTCATAATACTGTATGTCAGGAAACTATCACTCTTTCTATTCTATTTCATGCCCAGAGCTAGTATAGTCCTTTCTGATCCATGTCATTTCTTGAACTGTGGGACAGTCTGTGCATTCCTAAATGTGATACACAGTCAGAAATTCCCTGTCAAATTCCCCCTCACAGAGAAAAGCTCTGTGTAGCTAGAAAGCTTGTCTCTTTCACCAACAGAATTTGGTCTACTAACAGATATGACCTCACCCACCTTGTCTCTTTACTAGGAAATGAAAGACATCAGATGATTAGACAAAGTGTTCACTCAGGTTTGTTTTCAAAAGCAAGCAATGTACTAGTTTTGAAACCCTCTAGTGATGATTTTCTAGGTATATGTCTAAGAGGACAGAAACAGAATAAAATGCTTTTCTCATCAAATGTATCTTTTTAATTGTGGAATATTTTTAGAATTATAGACTTCATTAGAATTCATAACACGAATTCCACCCAAGCATCTAAACTACAGTATTTTAATGTATTATATGTGAATTCTTCACACAAAATAGGATAGGCAAATCCTTTGGGAAAATGGGTATGTACTCCATGTACAGGTTCAGCATGAAAAATTTATTGTTTGGTACAGAAATTATTGATCAATGTATTAAATAGAACACTAAACTCATATAATTAATCAAAGGAAACTGAGAAGAGTTACAAAAATCTGTGTATTACAGAATACTGAGGAAAACCAGACAAATCCTTGAAACAACAGAAGTCCATTGAGGCACCATAGGAAAACATAAAAAGAACCTTAGTGGCTTCCAGGAAGCATCTAGAGATACAGGCTTTACATTTTGGCAAAGAAATGATTAATTCAAAAATTGTCAATTTGTCATCATCATATGTCTTAAAAGAACAAAAAATATTCCTACTTGCGAAGCTGAGAATTATTCAAAATAGCTTCACGGGGGCTCTCAGGGGCTATACAGGCTCCATGCTGCCTCAGCCACTAATGGGTTAATAGGGAAACTGCCTGTCTTCTTATCTGGAGCTGATTGGTGGCTTCACAACAGCTGGGGAGATAACAAGACTGCAAGCCAGAGAAGGTGTAGCTGCCAGAGAGGCTGCTGCTGCTTCAGTAACAGACTGGCAAGGAGCTGCCTAGAAAGTTAAACTTCCAGAGTGGGAGACTCAGAACATGAGTTTTGGAAAAGGCTACTGAAGCGGTGAGGTAGAGATCAGCAAGGAATTGGGAGGAACTGGTTCCAACTTCTTCAAACAGGGTCCCTGGGCTGGAACCTGGAGGAATGCATGGGCCTGGGTTCCCCTACCATCCCCAACAGAGAAGATAGTTAAAGACTTTGGAGCAAAGGGGTCAGGACCTCGGAGGGCTGGGACAGCTAACACCTCGGGGTGGGCGAGGAGGCTGGGGTTACTGGACTCCTGGGCCACCAAACTCTATATTACCCCTGAAAGGGAGAGACTATTAATGACCTGGCTGGAGTCATAACACGGAATTGCTAGACGCAGAACTTCTTGGTGGGATGGGGGGACATGGCGTCAGACTCAGTAGAGCTGTGAGATGGCACCAGCTTGGGAGGCAGCTCTGGATAGGGGCTAACACACATTATTTTTTTTAATGTGTTAGTAGGAAGGCTGGTGTTTTCACAATACAAAACAAACTTGTTTAGTTAAGTTTCAGCTGCACTCATACAGAACCCACAGACAGAAAAAGTTCAAGGCACCGTGCCAAAAATTCTTTCTCGAACTTTATGATCTACTGTCAACACAAATATGAGCTGGGCTCAGACAAACTGTGCAAGTCAGAATCACATTATTCTAGGCACTGTAGGCACCTGTTGCAAAAGGCATTTTGTACCTTGAAGCATTTTGTACACTGCACCTAATCAAAACAAAAAATTCAACCCACCAAAATCCCCAGGCTTACACATAGATTTAGCTTTAAACTCTTTAAACTTCAGTCCCAGTGGGCCTACTCACTCATAAAAATTAAGCACAGGCATACAATTTTTGCAGGGCTGGGACCTTAATTAAAAACAAGATGCAACACATAGGTGCAACAATGGGGAGGAAGGATAGTCTATGCAGTAACATGTACAGTGAGCCTATCTGTGTGCACAACTCATAGGTATAATAAAGAGGCTAGCAGTAGATTGCTCTTAGGGTTGCCAACCTTCCAGGATTGTCCTGGAGTCTACAGGAATTAAAGATTAATCTTCAATGAAAGGTTATCGTGTGATGAAACCTCTAGGAATATATCCAGCCAAAATTGGCAACCCTATCTGGCTCCAATGTTTGGACAAGAAACTACTGAGGAGTAATGCCATAGTCACTCACTAGATCTACTCTATTGGGGCTAGATGAAATGGACAAAAGAGGTTTTATATAGTATATGAAATGTCTTCAGGATAGGAAGTGGGAGTATCAAAGTTAGAGAAGGAATTAGAGGAAATCTTTTCAATCAGTTCTCTCCTTGCAAGCGACTATTGTCAGAAATCTTTATATTGGCAGTTTTCATAAAACTGTCCAGCACCACAATTTTATACTGAGAAAAACTAGTCCTTTCATAAGAACATATGGTAACAATGGTGGTACAAAGAGGGATTTAGACAACTGTGGTGTCACCTCCAGGTCTCTTCAAAGGGCTAAGGCTGATGGAAAGGGCCGTAGTAGTAGTCGTCATAGCAGCAGCAGCAATAAAAAAGGGCATTTTAACCCCCTTCTCTGATCTCACATGTGGAGACGGCACAGAAAGGGCCCAATCCAAGCAGATGGTTCCAACAAAATCTCTCTTCTTAGTCTGGAAAGAACATCCTCTCCTGGACAGAAGTAGTAAAATATATTTTAGCCAGCCCACTTAGCAATGTCAGTACCTGAGGAGGTGGATGGAAGGGGATGGATGCATGGCAGTGTCTACCTAAGGGCAGTGAAATGGAGGGGAGGTGGTATTTCCCTCCCCAGTGATGTCAGCTCCTTGAGGAGGTGGGATTATTCTGAGGTGTACCCTTCTACATCTGGCCGGCAGCTATGCAAGCTGTGCTCTCTAATTGAAATACACTTTTATTAAGGACAATCCTTACATTGTCCATTTTACTGGAAGGGATGCTGATTTATCTGCACTATTGTGTTTGCCCATTCTCCCCATATTAAATATGCACAATACCATTATGGAGAACATAGTTAGAATGAATGAGTGAGATCTGCAGGTCTTTCAAAGCATTATGTCTAACTATGATAAAAGGCTCTCCAGCTAAAGGGATGGTTATGTAAAATTGGAACAACAAAGATGATGAGAACAAAGGACAATTGAATGGGAAAGGAGATTTTTTTTTTTGAATGAATATGTTTGAGAAACTAATAATAAAGTCAATAAAATGACTGAAGGCCTCTAAGTCAATATGAACCATAGAAGATAGAGATAATGGCTTATGCTGGTGACTTCTTTCCTAGTCACTCTGAGCACTGAATAAAAAAATGTTATATCAATGCAACAGACATGAGATTTTCCTTTGTGGGTATAGCATAGATCTTCACTCCCCAAGGTGATTCAATCCCCAGGAGAGGCCAGTAGCATCACTGCTGTCCCCCAGGAAACTGCTCAAGCAGCTTAAAGCTACACTGGGCTTCTTAGACAACCTATTGACTGAGGATGCTCTGAGACTGTGCTGAACCAGCACATCCCCTCCTTGCCCAGTACCCACCCAACTGTTAGCCTGAGCTAGGCTGTCGCAGGCTTATCAGCTGAGTGGGGGCTATGGGTTCCTGGACCCGTCTGTGTGACTTTCCCCAGCTGGAGACCACAGGGCTGTTTTTCCTCTGCAGAGATCTCTGTGTATAGCTTGAGAAGTATTCAGAGGCACACTAGGAATGTATGTTTGTTTGTGATAATGTTAACTAGAAACTCTCTATCCTATTCAGGGTCACATAGGTGTTTGTGACTTGACCCAGCAGAATGCCCATAGCCATGTCTTGATGAGCTCACAAATTTTAAAGGGGCCGTTAAGGAGGCAGGCTGATAATCCCGCGCTGACTGTATTATACCACAGCTCCCATGCGGTGAGCAAGTGAGTACTGAGGCTTTCCAAAATGGCCATCCCACTAACATTTGACTTGGCTTATCTAGTAGACGATGCCATGTTCATGTATACAGAATGTCAGGTAAGGCAAATATGGAGCTTTCATGAATAGTAGTAACCCCAGCTCAGACCAGACTTCAAGCAACAGAAAAAAAAGGCTCCCTGCCCTCTCCCTGCCTCTCCTTGTTTTGTTTGCTTTTGCTAGTATTCTCTTTTATTCCTGCGTGCCTATCCTTCTCCTCCCATCGCTTGTAGGAGTAAATAGCCTCTTCAGTTGACCAGCCATCTAGGAAGAAGCCAGTGGAGTCTCTTCTTCTTACTATAGTGCAGTTTATAGACTTGCAGTAACACTAAGGATGAGCATGAGACAAATCCCATGATATAGACATCCCTAAGTGCCGGGATAGTTCAGATCCAAATATGAACTTGTAGGCTGGTCTATACTGCTCTAAAAAAGCCAAACCAGCACCCTGGATCTTAATGCTCCTCAACTTTGGGGAAGTTTAGATTTCGATTCATATCTTGGTCCAAACTTTGTGTATTGGGGTCCTTCTCTAATTAAAATATTAGAAGTGATCAAACTCCTGACATTCTCATTTTCATGCTCAAAGGATAGTGTAGGTTGGCTATAGTGGCTTCCTAGGCACAGTATTGTAGTGCTACTAGTTCTGTAAACAAAAAAGCATGGTAGTAATGGATTTTGTCTGGTTATAGTATTGCAATATTTGCTTGTAGTATTTGAATAAAAGAGAACATCCACTTGCCATTCTCAAACTTACATAAGTAGACATGGAAAACAAGTAAGTACCCATCATGTGGTGTACCCAGTTCAGCAGAAGTTTGTGAGAGTTTTTGCTACAGCTTATTGTAAAGCTAAGCAACTATTTTCACAATTATTCATCCAAAATTTTAAATGACTTCACTTTGACTGTGCTTCCACCTCCCTTTGTGTTCCATCTCTGAGCATTTGACTGGGTTTTATTGGCACAGGTATTTCTAGTATACATTAGTTTTAAAGATCCATGTGCAAATACTTGCTTGTATGAGTATTTTTTCCAGGAGCACTGCCTGCCCGTACAATCAAGGGACAGAAATAATGCCATGTGGTTCATCAGAATGCAACTAAGCAACGCAGCTTGAATTTTGAGTATTGAAAATAGAACATTTGTAGTGAACCACTCATAGTCAATAAAGTAAAAATAATTCGGAAATAAAATCTAGAAATAAATCGGAATAACACATTCAAGGAAATCAGAATCTGCTGCCAGATTTTCCTGTAGTACAAAAAGAGGCTGGTTTGATGAACAAGATATTTGTTGTGAATTATTCATTCAGCTTCAGTTATATAGTAAAGACTGATTGTTCAGTTGAGCCTATGATAAGAAGTCAAGAGTTAATCAGCCAGTGACTGTAATATAAAATGGTGAAGGCACCCACCACTACTGTAAACATCAATTTTTCTCTCACTGATGATGTTAATCTGCTCTTTTAGGGATACAAGTGGCAAAAAGATGGTATAATAGGGAGGCTAACGTGGAAGGTGTTACTTATCTCCAGAAAAGGAATTATAAAGGCAACAACATATAATATTCTTGTAAGCTTTGTCACTCTATTAGTGAAATACACAAATTCCTAAAATGGGGTTTGGGAATATGCACTGGTGAAGAGGACCAGGCTGTGGAACCTGAGAGAAATTGGGGTCAAATTCACCTTTGGAGTAAGTAGGCATAAGTCAATGGAGCCATGACTGCTTACCCTAGGAATGAATTTAATCCTTAGTTTCCATATGTGGTTGCAGATGCAGCCAAATTTAACTTTAGTCCATGTTATACCTAAATGAAAAAGGATCATACAGAAAAACCTGCACGGATAGTGCTATTATTGACAGATGTACTGTATTTTCTAACTCAATCATCCATTATCAGTGCCCCAGGGACTCTGCTGTTTCATGACCCTAAAATTTGCTTCTGGGAGCACTGCTTGATGCAGAATTGTCATCTAGAATCTATGCTTCTGTGGAGTCCCACTCTACACGTAAACCACACTGCTCTGAACATCAGCCCTGCCTCTTAAATCCTGATTGGTTAAGGAAGGGATGAGCAGACAGGAAGGCTGGCCTCTCCATCACCTCAAATTCCGGGCTGGCTAGAGGACAGACAGGAAATTGCACCCTTACTTCATGCTGCCAGCTCTCCTGCCATTAGAGGATGGGGATGCCATTTGAGAAGACTGTATGTGCTGCTGTTGGCCCCTAGTCTGAGTTCAGGGCTGGGAGATAGGCCCAAGGAGTGTGGTCACCACAAGCTTGCACTGCATACCAGACTCAGCCAGAGTGCTGAAGAAAGAAAATTCCCTAACGGGTGACTAAAGGACCATGGCTGGAGGGGCAGTTTGAACTGTGTGCTGATGGAGCTGGCATTCTTCTGTGAAGCACCAAGTCAATTACACTCTCATTAGTTCTTCCTTTCAATAACACAAGGAATGAAAGTTTGGAACAACCTACCAAAGGGAGAACTCCCATCCTGATCACATTAAAGAATATGAAGTTTCCAGCCTTCATGGTTATGAAGTAAGCTTTCTAAACATGAGCAGATCCACTGGGAGCTCTCTGCAGAAATGCCTGGATTTCTCCAAAGCTGTGAAGATCCCACCACGCAGAGCTTACATGGAAAGGATTATGCAAAAACAAGCTAATATTCTGGGGTGTATTAACAGGAGTATCATATGTGAGACAGACGAGGTAATTGTCCAACTCTACTTGGCATTGGTGAGGCCTCAGCTGGAGTACTGTGTCCAATTCTGGGAGCCACAATTTAGGAAAGATGCGGACAAGTTGGAGAGAGTCCAGAGGAGATCAACAAAAATAAGGTTTAGAAAACCTGATCTATGAGGAAAGGTTTTAAAAATCCTGAAAACCTGGGAATCTTTAGCCTTGAGAAAAGAAGACTGAGCAGGGAACCTGCTAACTTTTCAAATACATTAAGAGCTGTTAAAAAGAGGACTGTGATCAATTGTTCTCCATGTCCACTAACGATAGGACAAGGAGCAATGGACTTAATCTGCAGCAAGGAAGATTTAGGTTAGATATTAGGAAAATATTCTAACTATGAACGTAGCTAAACTCTGGAATAGGCTTTCAAGAGAGGTTGTGAAATCCCCATCATTGGAGGTTTTTAAGAACAAATTGAACAAACATCTGTCAGGGATGTTCTAATTTTACTTGGTCCTGCCTCAGCACAGGGGAATGGACTTGATGACATCTCAAGGTCCCTTCCAGCCCTACATTTCTATGAGTATGCATCTGAGGGCAGAAGGGACCAAGAGCTGAAACACAGTTTCCTTACTCTGGTACACTTCAGAGCTTTCCTGTCTCATTTTCTTCCTCACCCAAGCCATGTAGTACAGGAGAGACTTGAAAAGTCATGGGTAAGATATGCTATTCCATATATTGTTTTATGAAATTGACCATGGTGACTATTTCATGATGATCTCTTTTCACATGGCTTGATTATCTAATTGTTTGCTCATCTTGTGCCTGATTCAAAGCCCATTGACGTTAGTGGAGAATCTTTCCATTGTCTTCCATGGGCTATGGATTGGACACTAATGGGGACTTATAAAAAAATTCTCAGTATTTTAAGTGACTGAGTTAGTTTCAGTTTACTTCTAGTTACCCTTGATACACATTACTTAGGGTTTATCTTCCCTGCAGAGTTGACTTGAATTATAATTTGAGTAAAAAGAATGAGGAGTACTTGTGGCACCTTAGAGACTAACACATTTATTTGGGCATAAGCTTTCATGGGCTAAAACCCACTTCATCAGATAATTTGAGTGTTGCCCTTAGTTTGAGTCCTATCCACACACAAAAACCCTTTCCTTGAATGTGGTGGTATTTTTAACTCAACTCATCAGAAGGCATAGGCTACAGCTTGAGTTAGCACAACTCATCAGCTGCTAACACAATCATTGTGGGCAGCAATCCAATCATTCTGTTATCAGCTCAAGCAGTATTTTTATAGTGTAGCTGCTCTCACTTGAGCTAGGCTAGCTTGGGAGCTGTTAGGTCGAGTATAGATAACTTGAGTTAACTCTGCAGTGAAGACAGACAGACATACAGATCTGAAATCAAGAGATCAGTTCTGAATGCAACTGGAACATGGAGAATTTAAGCTAACCATAAATGTGCACATGAAAATTTTTCTCATTTCCTGCATCATCAGAGTAAAGACTGCCATTTGCTTGCTACGCATTTGTGGCTGGTAACCAAACTACAGAATCATAAGTATATCTGCAGGCACCAGATGGCAAAATCTTTGTATATTTGGCTTTATACCCTGGAACAGAACTTATTTTAAGATTGCCATTTGGGAACATAAAGAGCTCTCATAGGGGAAAAAAAGATTTTGCACTCTAAAGGCAGTGCATAAACCAAGGGCAAATGCTTTAAACGGCTTGTTAATTAACTCAAAACAAACACTTACCTACTATTCACCATGGGGAAAGCACTCTCCAATTCAGATGAGCCTTTAAAACAGACTATGACATGTTTTAATCAGCGCAATACTGTACATGTTGTCTCTTGGAATAGTCACACTTTGTTTTCCCCAAAGGAAAACAACTGAAGTGTGTGTGGAGAGAGATGGCCTTTCCATATTCGGTGGGCAGGTCAAATCATTTAAGGTTATTGGCCCAGCACTAATGCCCTGTTCCCAGGAAGCAACTTGTCCTCATGAATCAGAGTCCAAGACAGAGAGTGAACTCTTTTAAAGCTGCTTGCTACACCTCAATGCAGATGGTTGTGTAACAAAACTAAAAATCAGGGCCGGCTCCAGGCACCAGCTTAACAAGCAGGTGCTTGGGGCGGCCCCTCGGGAGAGGGGGGGCACGTCCAGGTATTCGGTGGCACTTCGGCGGAGGGTCCATCTATCCCGGTCGGAGCGAAGGTCCTCCCGCCGATTTTCGTCCACAGATCGCGTTTACGGCTTTTTTTTTTTCTTTTTTTTTGCTGCCTGGGGCGGCAAAAACCCTGGAGCTGGCGCTGCTAAAAATGCATGTCTTTCCAAGACTGAACACTTACACACCTTTTCCAAGTTCCCTTTCTCAATGTGAGTACCAGCAGCACCTAGTGACCTCTGCCATAACTGTAAAGACCATTTTAGGATCCAGAGATTGTCCTCCTCCAAAGGTTTTATAGTGAGGGCAGGCCCAGGAACTAGACCTGTCCATCAGTTGGGTCAGGCAGGGTGCAGTGATAACCAGGAGCATGGAGGTTGTAGAGGGGAGGTGGCAGCAATATTTCCCATGATCCTTTAGCATTAACCCAAGGAGCAGCCAGGAGAAACATTTGGATTCCCATTTTTCATTAAAATAAAACAAACAGCTATTCTGAGAGCAGGAGTCTGTTGTGGCTTCTCTGTTACACTCAGAATCAGCGGAGGGTGTAATTGATGCTGTTAATGAAAAGGAAAGAGAAAAATGAAATGTCACAAACTACAAATTATCCTGAAAAACTGGGCAATGGCATTTCTCATTTGTGGAGGCATCCCGTTTGAAAAGCACTCAGTTGCTGCAGTCTCCTCTCAGTGTAGTCTCATGTCTGATGCCAGGGGAAAAAATTGGCACGTTGCACTTTAAGGAGGGGACAGTGCTTTCCCTGTCTGCAGGTGTACCTATGAATGGTCTTAGATCACAATGGTGCCTTTTGGCCTTATAAACTGTGACTATGCATCTAAGCGTGCAGGGAAACAGTCTAAACAGGGAACCTTTCAGTCCTCTTCCAAGCCTATCCCCCAAACAAGCAAGAGCAGCAGAAAGTCTTGAGGCAGGCAAAATCATGGGGTGTCTCAGGCCTTGTGTTTACTTATTACTATTGAGAGTGGGCTGTTGGGTAAAGCTGCCAGTTATTGTTGTATTTCAGCAAGTGTTGCAGCTTTAGCCTTTAATCCAGTTACCAGTGTGGTGGAAGTATTATTTGTTATAGACTCATATATTTTAAGGTCAGAAGGAACCATTATGATCTTCTAGTCTGAACTCCTGCACAATGCAGGCCACAGAATCTCACCCACCCACTCCTGTAACAAACCCCTGACCTATGTCTGAGCTATTGACGTCCTCAACGTGTGGTTTAAAGACTTCAAGGTGCAGAGAATCCTCCAGCAAGTGACCCGTGCCCCACGGTGCAGAGGAAGGCGAAACCCCCCCCAGGGCCTCTGCCAATCTGTCCTGGAGGAAAATTCCTTCCCGACCCCAAATATGGTGATCAGATAAACCCTGAGCATGTGGGCAAGACTCACCAGCCAGACACCCAGGAAAGAATTTGCTGTAGTAACTCAGATCCCACCCCATCTAACATCCCATCACAGGCCATTGGGCATATTTACCGCTAATAGTCAAAGATCAATTAATTGCCAGAATTAGGCTATCCCATCATACCATCCCTTCCATAAACTTATCAAGCTTAGTCTTGAAGCCAGATATGTCTTTTGCCTCCACTGCTCCCCTTGGAAGGCTATTCCAGAACTTCACTCCTCATCTAATTTCAAGTCTAAACTTCCTGATGGCCAGTTTATATCCATTTGTTCTTGTGTCCACATTGGTACTAAGCTTAAATAATTCCTCTCCCTCCCTGGTATTTATCCCTCTGATATATTTATAGAGAGCAAACATATCTCCCCTCAGCCTTCTCTTGGTTAGGCTAAACAAGTCAAGCTCTTTGAGTCTCCTTTCATAAGACCGGTTTTCCATTCCTCGGATCATCCTAGTAGCCCTTCTCTGTACCTCTTCCAGTTTGAATTCATCCTTCTTAAACATAGGAGACCAGAACTGCACACAATATTCCAGATGAGGACTCACCAGTGCCTTGTATAACGGTACTAACACCTCTTTATCTCTACTGGAAATACCTCGCCTGATGCATCCCAAGACCGCATTAGCTTTTTTCACGGCCATATCACATTGGCAGCTCATAGTCATCCTGTGATCAACCAATACTCCGAGGTCCTTCTCCTCTTTTACTTCCAAGTGATGCGTCCCCAGTTTATAACAAAAATTCTTGTTATTAATCCCTAAATGCATGACCTTGCACTTTTCACTATTAAATTTCATCCTATTACTATTACTCCAGTTTACAAGGTGATCCAGATCTTCCCCCTGTAGGATATCCCGGTCCCTCTCTGTATTGGCAATACCTCCCAGCTTCGTGTCATCCGCAAATGTTATTAGCACATTCCCACTTTTTGTGCCAAGGTCAGTAATAAAAAGATTAAATAAGATTAAATATTATGATTAGGGGGCTTCAGTCATGGATAGGGCCCCGTTGTGTTAGACATTGAACAGACCATAAAACTATGACGGACTTGTGATTTCTTTTGCAACATCTAAAGGGTCATCAACAATGAGCTAAATGATTTGCATGAAGCTGCCAGAATGAAAATTTAACCTGCAATACCCTCTTCAGGACCTACAACCCCTAAAGGTTTTTTGCGTGGGTCCCTTGTGGCTTAGAGGAAATGTTCTCTGCCATACTAAGTAACTCAGGAGCAGCTACTATCCCTAACTAATAGCGTTCTCCTCCTCCACTGATTGGGTCCTGAATCTGAGGTGGGGTTTTTTTTTTCCATTTATTAAAAAAAGAGGAAAAATATGTTGCCATTTTTTTTTATAAACTCCAGTGATGACCAAGTAATCTTGAACTCCTGATGCAGTTACTGCAGTTGGCATTAGGTGCTAACAGTAATATGCCTGTGATTGACATTTTTGAATAAGCAGGGTAATATCAAGACTTCCATACTTGTAGAATTATATTTGGGCTGCTTTGACCTTACAATTCGTGCTATCATTTTATTTTTAAAATCATTCGGTTAAATTTATATGCAAGTGGGCTTGGGTCAAACTGACCATTTATTTGACTTCTCTTGATCATTTTACACCTAAAAGATGGAAAAAGTCTGCTGGTCCTGGGGAAACCAGCTCTGCCCAGGAAATAACTTGGGAATAAGGAGAATAAAATCAGCTGTCAGGGATTGCTGCAACCTCTGGTGCTTCATTCCTTCAACTTTGTTGACTTTGTCATATTGCAGAGACTCCTCTCCGAGACCTCTTGTGCTTGAGAGATCTTAACCTTGTCTATATGGTGCTATTGCTTAAGCATACAGAAACTTTCAGATTATTTGTGTGGATGGGGTGGATTTTTCCTTTAATTTACCTATTAGGAGTTAACACCTATTTTAGCAAAACACTATCAATAATATTAAGTAACCATATGATGTAGGTTGTAGTCATAGGCTGTAATTACTATTTGGTCATTCTTGTAAGAGCTTTCACTATGAACCCACTACAGTATACTCCCGATTATATAGATAGTATGGGCGAACCTGATTTTATTTGGATAATTGGGAGGGCAGGAGCCATTCAACATCAGGGCGGCCTCCTAACAGCCAGGGACGACGACTCCTCCTCATAGTCCTGGCTGGGGTCTCTACTCTGCCCTGATTACTCACCCATGACAGTGGGAATGCAGAGGGCTCCCTGCACTGCTGCAGGGCCGATGACCTCTGATCCCAGCATCCATGAGGTGTGGGACCCAGCAAAGCCCCAGGCTAGGGAGCTGCTCTGCCAGGTCTGCCTTTCCCTGTATTACAATGACAGTGGGGCTGCAGAGGGCTCTCTGCACTGCTGCAGGAGCCATTAATCAGCAGGGTGGCCTCCCCCAAGGCTGGGGACTCATTGGCCTCCTCCTTAGAGCAGAGATTCCTGGCCAAGACTACATTATCTGAACCTCCCCATTTTCTGAATCCTTTCCTTGTCCCCCAGCATGAGATACATGGGGGACAAGTAAGGGATCTAGATAATACAGAGATTCGGCTAATAGGGTTTTGGATAAATGGAACTACACTTAATGCACAGGATAGTTTGTTATAGGTTCTTATTACAGTGCTATCAGTGTACACTGACTGGCTACCTAGAGTTTGCGATCAGGTTGTACATTGATAACACTCTAATAAGCACCTATAACAAACTGTGCTGTGCATAACAGTGTACTTTGTGGGTTTTCTGTATACTACCCTCTCCTTTTTAACACGGGATAGATTTGAGTAGACCTAGTCAGGAATTAACCATTACTATTTTCAATTTTAAAATTTCCTAAGAGAAACCCTACCCTTTTGACCTTCCTGAAGAAAGTTGTTGGGAAAGGTGGTTCTGTAGTTGCTTTTTCTTCATCAGCTGAGTCAGTGAATGTCAAATGCGATATTTCAGTAGATAAGGTACCTTAACCAATGGAAGCATAACTGGATTCTGTGGTTCTTGCCCTCTCCTGTATAGACCTGACTCAATTAGCTTAGCCTTAAGGAGATTTAGTGGGAAGAAAGAGATGGTGGAAAAATCCTTCCTAAACCTACAAACACTTGTGCATATGCAAGTAACTTTACTGATGTGATCTGTCCCCATGAAGTCCATGAGACTCCTCACAGGAGTGAAGCTATTCATTTACATAAGTGTTTGCAAGATCGGGTCTCTAAGGATAACACGGATCTAAGAATTCAAGTACAAAGGAGTCCTGCATTCAGTAGAACTACTCACATCTTGTTAATTTAGCTTTGGTTCATTCTGTCTCCTCTTATATGCCTGCATGCTTTTAAAACGTCTAAAAAGAGCTTTTGACAGCAGATTAATAATTTCCTCCTTTAGCTACAGTACTTGATCCATCAGTTTGAAACTCTCACCCTGTTTCCCTTCATGGAGAAGGTGCAACATCCTCAGTGACACCAAAAGGTTCTCAGATACTTAAGCAAATCTTTTTGGTTAATTCTGTTTTTGCTGCATGTTGGAAGGGATATTTTTTAAATCCCTCAATTCCTGGATGTTCTTTTTCAGGGGCACAGTTTGTTTTTCTGGGTGCTACTAAAACTAGCTGATGTAGAAGAAGATAATTCTTTCTTGTTCCTGATCTTCAACATCTTTGTGCAATTTGCAAACTCTTCTACCACTGCCTTTGTCAAATGGTTTGTGATAACAGGAGGTAAAATATTTATGTTTAACAAATTAAGATTTGTTTTAGGGCAGCTGGTGGGCCTTATACACAGTCAGGGCTCAATCCTGCAAATACGCACACGTACTTTTACTCACATGCACAAGTAAGTGTTTCTAGGAATGAGAAACCAGATAGTTTTATGAGTCATATGTCCTCAATGGGGCTGGAAGTGAAGCCATTAACTTAGATCTGTTTGTTCATTTCCCCCTCTCCCCCCACAGATTGACTATAACCTTGAATGTTTTTCACATTCATTGTTTGACCATATGCAAGGAAATACTATTTGTGAAGATATATATGATAAGGTGATGACAAACTGAGATTCCTTAATATGCAAAAACATGTTCATTACCTCATTTCCCCCCCCATGTTTGCTTCATCTACTGGTTGTTGTGTCTGAACTAGAGTAATAGTTTTAAAAAATGCTTAAGTGACATAGCAAATGTAAAATGTTCCAAAGTACCAAACTCTCATTGAAAGTCAGTGCGGCTGCACCTCTTAAAGGTTGGATTCATAAGAATGATTTTTAGGCACCACTGGCATTCACAATCCACCTTCTTAAAGGCGCATCACAGTAGGGACCTGAACTTGGGTCTCCTACATACTAGATGAGCACCTTGCCCACTGGGCGATAGAGCAAACCTTGAGTGCTTGTCCTAGCTCAATTAATATTTAAGTACACCTCTACCTCGATAGAACGCTGTCCTCGGGAGCCAAAAAATCTTACCGCGTTATAGGTGAAACCACGTTATATCGAACTTGCTTTGATCTGCCTGAGTGCACAGCCCCAGCCCCCTGGAGCACTGCGTTATATCCAAATTCGTATTATATCGGGTCGCGTTATATCCAAATTCGTATTATATCGGGTCGCGTTATATTGGGGTAGAGGTGTATTCTATAGAAAGTGGAACAGCTTCAGCAGGAGACATTGAGCGAGACATACACTACAATACCCCAGAGCCCAATAGTTAGGGTGCTCACTTGCATGGTGGGAGATCCAAATTCAAGTCTGTGGTCCACATAAGGCAGAGTGGGGATTTGAATCCATATCCTGGGTGAGTTCCCTGACCCTAGACTGTCGGGTAAAAGGAAGCCCTCCCCACCTCTGCTGTTGTTTTTTTCCCTTGAGTAAGGGGCTGAGCCAGCTTAGGCACCTAAGTTCCAGGAGGTTCATGGCTGTGAACCCTAAGGTGCCTCCCTCTGGCATGGATTTAGGCACCTAATTCCCTTTGAGGGGTGGTGATTAGGCTACACCCCTCTCCTTGGCATTTTTTACTGACTAGTTTAGGTTGCTCCCCACTCATGTCTCAATCCCATTTTTAGGGGCCTGACTCTCCCTAGACATTGTATAAAGAGCCTGGGTGCCTAACTCAGTTCTGTGAATTCCACTACATGGCAGGGCACCTAAAGGTTAGGCACTGCAACACTCAGTCGAAGTGCCTACATCACTTTTGAAAGTAGGACTTAAGCTTGTAAGTCTTTAAGCATTTTGTGTAAGTTTATGGGTAAACTTTTCAAATCTCACCATAGAGTTCAGAGCAGGAGTAGTCAAGTCTTTAAGCATTTCGTGTAAGTTTATGGGTAAACTTTTCAAATCTCACCATAGAGGTCAGAGCAGGAGTAGTCAAGTCTTTAAGCATTTCGTGTAAGTTTATGGGTAAACTTTTCAAATCTCACCATAGAGTTCAGAGCAGGAGTAGTCAATAGGCAAGAACGCAGGGCAAATCTGGACCGCCAGAGGCTTTCGAATGGACCGTGAAATCTTTTTATTGACTTATCATCATTATTGTTTTTGAATTTTCCCTGGAGTCTGAATCTTGACTATACCTTGACCAAGAAATTTGGACGGTGACCAAAATAATTGGTTTACAGTGTATCTCTTTTTACTTCATATTTGTACGGCACAGGTACCAAATTAAGGATCGGGATTCTACTGTGCTAAGTGTTAGAGTAATGAAAATAACAATTTTATGCAAAATCATATTGATTTATTTCTCCTTAAGTGACCCTGGAGGAATTCTTTTTATTTGATCCATGTGCGTCCTTTGTCTCCTGGAGAAAAGAGGAGGCAGGAGTTGTGGATGTACTTTCTGCTTTTTAAAATATGTTCATTTTTCTGTGGAAAGATGGACGTGAAAAAAACCTTAAGTTAAAAATGTGAGGAATGAATAAGAGGGTGGTGTACAAGAAGTCAGAAACAGACCTCTAATTTAGAGTTATTCTAGATCAGACTAGATGGCCCAAATTTTATCAGTATGCAGTTGTATGGCATGTTAGTCTACTTATAATTTGCTGTGGTGATGGTAGCATATGAAATGTGAACTCTTACTATTGTTGAGTCTGCAGATACAGTATTATTACTGTGTATCCCCCCTCACTCTGAAAACAGCTCCACAGAATGGGGCTTTTTCTCTAGAACAATCAAAAATATCTGTTCCAAGCAACCTAATGTTTCAAAACCATTTTTCTGGCATGGAAAGAGAGGTATTGGAAACTGGGGTACAATGATGATAGTACAATAACCAAAGTGCTAACAGAGACACTATGGAATTTTTGCTGTATGGAGGAAATGAAATCTGTATGGCGATGCCTGTGGGCATCCCCACAAACTTGTAACCGACCTATATTTCTTGTACCTCTTTTGCCGTAACAAAGGCTGGGCAAAGGGCATGCAATGACTGGTGTTTAATGTGTTCAGTACAACTGTTTCACCATTTCTTTTTCTTTACCAGCTTTCTCTGGTCATATGTTCAGATTCTGTAAGATTCTGGGGGCAAAACCTATTTAAAAACAAGCACATGTATGACCAGCACTTAGCGCAGTTGGGCCCTTATTGCGGCCTCTAGGCACTACCACAATAATAATTTGGTGCAAATGAGACTAATGTTCCCTATAATATATTATCTAACTGCAGTAACTGACAGCATTAAATAGTATAAAATAATAATAATATAAATAATATATGGAGATATACCTATCTCATAGTGCTGGAAGGGACCCCCAAGGGTCATCGAGTCCAGCCCCCTGCCTTCACTAGCAGGACCAATTTTGCCCCAGATCCCTAAGTGGCCCCCTCAAGGATTGAACTCACAACCCTGGGTTTAGCAGGCCAATGCTCAAACCACTGCCCTTTTGTAAAAAGACTGTATGAAAGTACTAATCAGCTACTGTGACAAGAAAAAATAGCTGAAGAAAATAATCTGTAGGAAAAAACTGACTACTGTAGTATAACACAGTATAAGTGAATGTTTCTATTTTCATTGATAAAATAATTCATTAAAATGCTAAAAAAGGAACACTGACTCAAGTTCATGCCATCTGCAAAAGGCCTTATGCGCCAGGTGAAGTACATTTGTTACTGGAAAAGTGAATGTAAAAATTGCATTGTGGGATACCCTGTTTATTTCCTGGAAATTATTTCCATGTCACACATGTTCTTTACAATTATTATTTTTTAAACCGCCAGTCCTGCAAACTCAGCCTAGGATATGACAGTTGAGTTGGATTATTTCCTTCTCACAGATCACAACCAGTAATAAAGGTTCTGCAGAAGCCTTAATATTCCCTCAATATATAGATTGCCCCTTAATTATATATGTGCAATCCCATTTCTTAACAATACACCCTAAGTGACAGATATGTAACACCATCAAACAAGTGAATATTGTAATATCACAAAATTAACTGCCCAATCCTTTCCCAATTATTTCAACAGGAGTTTTGGGCATGCAAAGAATGTGGGATCAGAGTTGGGTTTTGTATGGTTCTCTGTCTACTATTGCATTCTGATCATAAGCGTAATGTGGATCAAATTCTAATGGAACTGGTTTGGCAAACTGAGAATTGAAGGAAATAGCCAAGCATTAAAAAATGTAAATTCATTGTTTTTCTGGAGACTTTAAAAATCATATATGTAATCTTCTGCCAAAAGTTCATCTGGTGTAGACATGCTGTCATTTCAGTTCAAGGAGTTCCCTGTTTATTTAATTGATTTATGGAGTACCTATCACCATACCTGCATAGTATTCTCCAAGAACAAGTCATGGTTTAAACCTCAACGGATTGTGTACACTCAAAAAATTCTTCTCACATTATTCTGTAACCACTTATCCAAGGGCTTTAAAATCTTTAACAAAGCAATGCATTCATGTTGGAAGGAATCACTCTGTTTGGATGAGTGTTTCCCCTTTTCTTCCCCCCAATGTTTAGTTCTCAGTGCAGGCCCTAAAGGACCTATTAGATAGTAGTAGATAGCAGATCCTAAAATATCTCTTATCCGTGGTGACTATCTGCAAGCATGCACTGCATGAAACTGTACAGTTGGCTGGCTGAGCCTGCCAATAATAGACATGACAGGCTATGGCAATCATTTATTCCCGAAGAATAAATCAGAATCTGGGTACAAATCTCATGCTTTTGGAGTATCATC
This sequence comes from Platysternon megacephalum, assembly GCA_003942145.1. Lineage (NCBI taxonomy): Eukaryota > Metazoa > Chordata > Testudines > Platysternidae > Platysternon > Platysternon megacephalum. The sequence continues at coordinate 9,501,499 of QXTE01000055.1, read as the reverse complement.
AATGTTCCTAATATCAACTAACCACAAGAAACAGCATTTGAGGCAGGAATTAAAGGGTGAAATTCTGTAGCGTGTGTTATTCAGGTGTGTTATGCAGGAGGTCAGACAAGACAATAACAGCTCCTTCTGGTCTATTAAACTGTGTGTGCTCTGAATCCTATAATGTATCTGAGCCTATATAGGTCCAGATCATAAACTGGTGTAGCCCCACTGACTTTAATGGAGATATGCCAATTTACACCATCTGAGGATCTGGAGCATAATGTACCTGAAGAAAATAAGTTGAAACTGTGTTTATTCAAAGCAAATAGGACTGATGTTTCTCTAAAACAGACTATAGCCCAAACCCTTCAGTGTAGTGCTGTTACTTTACACTGCATCACCAGCAGAGCTAAAGCTGGTTTGACAAGCGCAGGAAGGACTGCCCAAGTGTAAGGGTGATCTTTCCACCAGAGCCGATGTAAGGGCTCTTAGGCCATTCACCCACTACCACTGGCATAACAGGATAATGGGGGTGTGGCTGGAAGAAAAGAGCCTAGTAGGGATGCCACTGTTCCATGTCAGTTCTTGTCTTAATTTTTGGCCTTTTGTGCCTCTTGCAGCCTGGCATAAATTAGAGCAGCCCTGAGGTCACTCTAACATGGTACAGGAAGCACAGACGTGCAAGGAGATGCTCTAGGCTCAGAAGAGTGCAAAGAACACCTTCAAGCCATGTGTGCTATCCAGCCTCTGATATTATGCTCTGTTCAGTTTATCAGTACCCCAAGATCTGGCCCTGTATTTCTCACATTATCATGCATGCAAGTTAGGGTTGCTCCTTAGAAAACAACCTAGAACAAAGGGTTCAGCACAAGGAAAAGGTTTACTTGTTTCCTAAGATATGCCAATGCTTCAATCAAAGGAGTCCACAACTAGAGCTGAGAGGATGTATGACTAAGATTGTTCACTAAGTAAATATCGCTGACTAGAACCTCAATCACCAACAGTATCAGTCAAATATTAAGTTACCGCTCACATTCCATCACACACCAACCCGAAACTTTCAACAGATCTTACCTTACCCTCTTAAACTGTTTAAAATGGGCACTCTGTGCTGGAAGGTATGGCGCCCCAAGGCTGCACGTGTGATGGGTGTGTCCTAAAGTGAGAGCATTTTTGGAAACTAAAATACAAACACACAAAACAAATTCTGAGACACGATAGTCCTCAGGCCTACATGAGTCATGGGTCATTAAGAATCCTTGTCCTGCACACTTTAAGCTTACTGCTGTTAACTGCATGGATCACTATAAAGGCTTAGTCACAGTTACCCTTCATTAGACAGATGGCTAACAAAAGGGTAGAACCGCTTCCATGCAGGCAGTGAGACGTATAATGGCAGTGGAGCTACACTGATTGTCTCCTAGCTGAGGATCTCACTCTTAATTAGCAAGGAAAAACCTGGAAATGCTAAAGCCTGCCTTTGTAGTATAAAGACTGGCTGGTCAAGATTTTCAAAACTGATTAGTGATTTGGGGTACTTCAGTTTTTGATTGCCCAGCTTGAGACATGTTTATGGAGCCTGAATTTTAGAAAGTGCTGAGTACCCACTGTCGTATGTTGAATTTAATAACGTGAGCTGTCATATAATCGGCTCAGTTGGAATTATTTAATCCAAGATTATTAGTCAAAGACTATTACAGCACAATACAGAAAGAGAAACATACCTTACCAGCCCTCTGTAACCGGGGAAGTGATGTCAATCTTGTCGACTTCCAACTAACTCCCCACAATTCATCCCTTTATATACTGGTGTAGCACAAAGGAAATCCTTTAAAATCTTTCTTTCCCATGCTTTGCTCTTATTTTGAAAATTCTCAATTTACCCAAATAAGTCAATGACATCTAACTTTTTTATCACTACGGAGCCCATCTGTAGCCATAATAGCTCTTAATGACTTAAACATTAATCAATACATTACTCAATAGTTTGCTGTTTCATTGATTATAGAACACATCTGCTATACCAAATGTTCCCTGTCCAGTCTGTCAATTACTATTTTGTATCAATTACAGTGCATTCATGACAGAAAACATCTGCTAGAGTAATGCCTGATAAGTTAAAAGCATCTCTCAATAGATTACTGTCGATCAGTCATGGAAAACACCTGCCCCTCATCAATTACAAGAAGTCCCTTTCTGGGCATCTGGACTAGATCAGCAAGCACAATGGTTAGAGTAAGATGACACACAAGCCATTATTAATAACATGCTACAGTCCACCTAAAATGTATCTTATTGATAACACACTAGGGTCAGCTAAAGTTCATCTTAAATAGAAAGAATTATAAACACAAGGCACAGTGTGACTTTGGTCCACATACAAAGAATCAAAGGGGTTATGGTAGTTTGCCAGAGGGTGGTTAGTAAATGAAACAATCAGATCTTTTTGAAGTATCTGTAAGGCCCTGCAGGTCTAGAACCAAGTCCTATAGAACTGTCAGGTAGCTGACATTGCCAGGCTGTCACCTGGGAGCATCTGTAACCAGCTTGCACTCCACTGCCCATGACCCGTTGTGGACACAGACCATTGGCGTTCCTGCCTCAAGGGGTTTGACAGGCAGCAGCCTTGTGGCTCCTTGACTTATATAAATGCAAGGGGCTTTCCAGGAAGTGTCCAGGCAACAGTGTGAATATCCTGTAGTTGCCACAACAATTCCTGCTCCCTGCTTTTGAACTCCTGGCTTTGACATCTGCTTGATTTGGAATTCGCCTCCTAACCCAGACCCTGAAACCCGACTTGGACTCTGACTCTTGGTATTGACCCTGGCTTGGAACCTGACTATGAACTCCTCAGCTACTCCCAGCCTCAGGTTTGACTCTGCTTTGACCCTTGGCCCTGACTGTCCTTGTTAGGATCCTGACATTATCTCAAGCTGGACATCCAAAAATGGAGGCACCCAAATCATTAGTCATCTTTGCAAATCTTGGCCACTAGTTCTTACTCTTTGAATAGGTTTCAGCTCAGGGTGACCTCAAATGAGATGGATGTATAGGGTTGCATTGTGACAGCAGTCCCAGGAGGAATTTGTGCTGTCTCAGAGCTCCCTTTTCCATTCAGTCAGCTATGTGGGCCAGTGGAGTAGGGGACAGTTCCACCCTCACCCTGTTGTTTCCCCTCACATTTTCAGCCAGCCAGTGCCACTCAAGGAGGTGGTAGTCAGGAATAGGGACTCTCCAATGAGCATCTGAAAAGGCATGAGTGAAGCTCCTTGTGCCTCCCACTTCTGCAGGTCAGAAATCTGGTGCTCTGTTTACAATGTGTTCCTGTTAATTCAAGCTCAGAATGCATCTCGCCAGGTTTGCGCCAGTCTGACATTCTTACAGATTTAGCTCTTCAAACACATCACTCCTACTTTCTGGTTCACCAGAAAATTCCATATAAATTTCAAGGTTTTACTGCTTGCTTTTAAGGTTCTCAGCAGTTATGACCTAGCACAGCTGACTGATCTTTTGGCTCTGTAGTTTCCCAGTCATTCAATGACTTGTGAATGATCAGGTTATTCAGGCTGTGAGGTATATACTTAAAACCTTGGGAAGTCGGACTTTTAAGTGACTCTTCTACATGACTGTGGAACTCTCGATTTCTGTTTGAACTGCTTGATCTTGCAATTTTATTTCATTTAGATTTCTTTCTTGCTGCTTTTGACTTTTTTTTTTTCATCAACATATTTAATATTATCATAACATCGTTCAACCACTATGTGAAGGACACTGTTAACTAGCTATAGCCAATTACTTGTCTACTCTTATGGTTCAATATTAAGAATGCTTGAGAAACAACATAGCCAAGCTTAGTAAGTTTATTAGTCAAAGACAAAGCAGTACAACATGAAAAGGAGACTGCTTCCTGGAAGGATTATCTGTGTTTGCCTTACATAGAAGGTCTGCTTCAAAAGTATGCATTGAAGGCTACCTGTATTTATACTGTAGCTGTCTACAAGCTTAAATGCACTCTATACATCACCGAAGACTCAGCCCACCAATCTGTAGCAGTTTATCTTGGTTGTTCTGTACCTCCCTTGTCTTTATTTTGGATGCCATATTCCAGCTGTCAGTGGGTTGTGACGGTCCTCCTAACTATATCAGGACATACTATTCATATATCTTATTTTCTGACGGGTTATTTATTTGTCTGTGCCAAGGATAGAGTTCGGCTATTACAAAGTGTTATAGGATATGCCTTAGCCTGAGTGGACATGAGTGAACAGCATTCTGGGAAAAACATAACACAATGCATAAATACATAATAAATATGACCTAACATAGCTACCCGACTTTAATATATAATATAACATGTACAATATTAATGTTGAGTGTAATACATATTAATGTGGTGTCATACATGTGTGTGTATATATAACACTGCATAAATGTCTATTGCTGTTGTTTATAACACAAACCTTAGAATGGTTGAAAAACTTCCAATGGATCAGTTTTCTGTCAGAAAATGGAATGGAAATGTTTGGCAGGAATGTGTCATTTCTATCAAAACTCTTCATGGCAGAAAACCAGGTAGGCTGCCTACTTGGTTCCCAATTTGCTGGCTGGCCAGTCAGCCAACTGCCTCTCTAGTGGTCTTGCTGTCTGGCTCACTGTCCAGAGGACTGTCTGGCTCTCTGGTTCCCCACACAGCTTGCAAGCAAGAAAGCCATCGAGCTCCCTGAAAGGTTAGAGCAATTTCAAACTATTTGAAATGAAATATTTATATAATGTTTACACAAAATTTCAGAATTTTATTCTATGGAAAACATCAAAATGTTTCGTTCTGATTTGAAGGAGAAAAAAATAGAATTTTCCACAGAACAGGAATTCCAGGTTCTGACCTCTTCTTAGGTCCTCTTTATTACAGTAGAACCTCATAAGTACGAACACCTCGGGAATGGAGGTTGTTCATAACTCTGAACAAAACATTAGGGTTGTTCTTTCAAAAGTTTACAACTGAACATTGACTTAATACAGCTTTGAAACTTTACTATGCAGAAGAAAAATTCTGCATTCCCTTTATTTATTTTTGTAGTAGTTAACGTTTAACACAGTACTGTACTGTATACCCAGGGTTGTGAGTTCAATCCTTGAGGGGGCCACTTAGGGATCTGGGGCAAAAATTGGTCCTGCTAGTGAAGGCAGGGGGCTGGACTCGATGACCTTTCAGGGTCCCTTCCAGCTCTATGAGATAGCTCTATCTCTATATATAAATATAAAAATTTCCTTTTCTTTTTTTTTATCCCTGTTGCTGCCTGATTGTGTACTTCCGGTTCCAAACGATGTGTGGTTGACTGATGAGTTTGTAACGCAGAGCTTCTAGTGTATGCCATAAAGGAAATGGTTTTCAAACAGCAAGAGTTTTCTAGATCTCTAAGAATGTGTGTGAAAGATCAGAAATACAGCTAGAATTTTCCATTTGGGAGGTTTTATTGGCCCTTTAGAATGAAAATCACCTGGCATTCTGATAATCTTTTTCCTGAATAAAATGCCCTAGGTATATGTATTCTACATAGTGGTTCATTTCTCAGAGTGCAAAGAGGTGTTGGTAGGATTGCTACATTTTTACAGGCCACATATAACCATACATTTATAGCAGAGAGCGAGAGAGTAGAAGCTTAATCTCCACCCTTTCTAAGGCCCACTGAAATTCTGTCAGCATTTAGCATCCTGCTGTTTTGTTACTGTATTTTGCAGTCTTCCTGCTGTTAGAACTCTGTTTTCCAGTTACTTCCCTCCCCTCCCTATGAGGAATGAGCTAGTACTGTATAACAATGAAGCAGTGCCTTACAAAATGCTGTACTGCGCCATATGAAGAACACTGTTCATTTGTGCACAAGGGCCACATCCACATGAAAAATAACATTCCAGGACTAAAATTAGTGTGAACCATAACCAGCAAACCAGGCAAATATAAAACTAAAACCAACCTCTGACTCCAGTAATTCACCACCCTTCCAAAACTTACAAGGTTCTACACGAAGAACCCATCAAAATGTTTATATGTAGAATGATTAGCACTTCTGTATCTGTAACTGAAGATCAGGCCTAAAGGTAGTTTTATGAAAAAAATATTTATTCTAACACTATATAGCTTTAAGAAGCATAATCCATTCTGATCTCACACCAGTTCCATGCTGGTGCATTAATTTCAACTGAGCCAATCCCAGTTTACACCAGTGAAAGTGAGAAGTGAATCTGTGCTGGACTATTTGTTTGCCTTCCAGGGGACGGCCCTAGAAATGCTGTAGCATAATTTCACATGGGCTATGAACAGACTTTGCTCTCAGTAATGCAATAAGGTTACTTCCAGTTAGGCGTGGAAGGATTTGATTTTTAACAGTACAAGTCACTAACATCAATGTTTTTTCACTGTACACGCACAAACTGAAAAAAATATTTCAATTAATAACTGAAATGTACAGATAGACAAAGTAAGGAAAACGCTGCTTGAGAACTTAGTTTGATTTAAGGATATTTACTTAGTATATTTTGACATGTGATGCTGACCCCTCCTCCCATCATTTCATGCAATTGTGAAAATTTAAATAACTAAAAATCTAAAAAATGTTTTCAAATAAACATATTATCCATTGAAATTATTATTAAAAATCAAATTCTGCCAAGCCTCCTTTCAGTCCATTTTTGCATAATAGATTTTGTAAATGCCTTGAAAAGAAGATGGGACCAGTTCTGCTTTCATGCCTCTGCATGTGTATCAGTTGAGAAATGCAAAGTGTGTGTTCATGTAGCAAAGATCAAAATTAGGATCAATATTCTGGCCCTGATTAGTGATGGAGTACAGTATTTTGTTTCCCTCTAATGATGTATCTATGGGTATCCACCCTGTAAGACATAGAATATTCAGTCATGTAAAAGCAGAGCACATTTTCCCAACCCTATAAAAATCTTTATCAGTATAATGAGTGAGAGCAGTGGGTGGACTATGAGCAAGTAGTTTTTCTAGGTGTAAAATTGGGATTTGGATGAGAAAATAAAGATCAGTTTCCTCCTACAATTGCCATACTTCTAAAGTCAATATGAAAATATGGGACTCTGTTCCACGTTAATTAGTTGCTTCATCAGGACATCTTGGAACCGTACAAAAAAAATTAGAATGGCAAGACTAGGTTAGTAAGAGAGGTCATTGAGAACTGGGTGAGGGTGTGTATTTACCTCAGGATCTGTACATGACAGGGATCTTCCACATGAGGATTCATTAGTTCAGAAGGGATCACTAGATCATTTAGTATGACCTCCCTGTGTTATACAAAACATAGAAGTTCATTCCGTTACTCCTGTTTTGAGCCCAATAACTTGTTTGACCAAAGCATATCTTTCAGAAAGGCATCCAGTCTTGATATAAAATCCACCACTTTCTTTGGTAGTCAGTTTAAATGCTCACTGTTAAAAATACATGCCTTATTTCTAATTTGAATTTGTCTGGTTTTAACTTCAAGACAAGTTTTTGTCGTGCCTTTCTCCACTGTATCTGGAAGAAATACATGCTATGTCCTCTCTGGCTGATTTTCTATGTGTTTCAATCACTGAGACAATGGACATACTGAGGTAGCTGCAGTTTAGACTCATACATTCATGGCTCGTAAAGTCAAATGGATAGGAACTGGGTCCACTGTTTGATAGAGCTTATTGATGGCTTCTTTAGGGAGAGTATTTTGGACTACCAACTTTCATAGTATCAGTCATTAGGTTAAAAAAGTAAAATCTCTTGTTACTGGGGATCTCTCTAATCTGCCTTTCTTGGGAAGGATATTAAGAAGGTGATGGGAGTATCTGCAGTTCTCAGATTTCTTTGGTATCCATCAATCAGGTTTCTGTTCTGGGTATGGTACAGAGATTGTATTTTCCTCTCTGGAAGAAGCCATGTGGTAATGTTGGGTGATTAATCATGTTGGTTCCCACAGAGTTCTGTTCTCTTGCTCCTCTTGGTGAACATGTTAGGTCTCTAGTGGGAAAGTGAGATGATGTGGGCTGCAGTGTTGTTGGTGTGCAGGTGAGATGACACTCCCCCTCTCAAGCCCAGATGAGCTACTGCTTTTCATCTTACTTGTTCGGGAAAGCATCTCGAAAGAATGGTAGGGATTGTGCCTGACTCCTCTGTTAAGTGAGTATTTCTACTTGTTGCCAACTCACTGTGCAATTTAGGGGCAGGGGTGCTGCTGGATGCCTGTGTGATGCTGGCAGACCAGGTCATGCCAGAGTGTATTCAGGCCAATGAACTTATGTATTAGTATAAGAACATAAAAACATAAGAACGGCCATAATGGGTCAGACTAAAGGTCCATCTAGCCCAGTATCCTGTCTTCCGACAGTGGCCAGTGCCAGGTGCCCCAGAGGGAATGAACAGAACAGGTAATCATCATGTGATCCATCCCCTGTCGCTCATTCCCAGCTTCTGGCAAACAGAAGCTAGGGACATCATCCCTGCCCATCCTGGCTAATAGCCATTGATGGACCTATCCTCCATGAATTTATCGAGTTCTTTTTTGAACCCTGTTATAGTCTTGGCCTTCATAACATCCTCTGGCAAGGAGTTCCACAGGTTGACTGTTCATTGTGTGAAGGAATACTTAGTATAGATCAAAGTGATTGTTGAAGGCCGAAGAGTGAATTTGATATTTAGACTTCATAAAACTAATGGGATGTTACTTGCATTGTTTACACTTATCTGTATCCTGTTATGCAGCAGCAAACATTTACATTGTGTATACCTCTGTAACTAAATAACCCATCAAAGAAGCTTTGTGAAATGCTATTTTCAAATCCCATGGCCATTGTGTGTGATGTGCATTCAAAGTGCATTCCTCACTCACTCTCATCAAAGGAAAAGCCCATGTGGGTAGAGACACTGCCAGCTTGTTTTCTGTCAGAAGTTATAAATATAAATTCAAGGAATGATCCTTCTTCTCTGGACTGTTTGGGCTCTTACAGGGAAGTGTACCAGATGCAAAGCAGAGATCCCCAGAGACAATCTGGGAACCCTGAAATACTTTGGGGAGATTGGCAGCTCATTACATCACTGCCACCATGAATCAGCATTCATGTCACATTCCGTCAGTACCCGGCCCAGGCTGGGGAAACTAATGATCCAACCAGTGGACCAAATTCGGTGATGAATCCTGGTCACATGCCACCTGAGGCACATTGTGCATATGCTAAGAAGCAGCAACTGGCATAGTGATATGGATCAGGATTTGACCAGCAGATTTTGATAGATTTCTTAGAGGCAGTGTCTTTTTTTGGTGAGGGGAAAGTGTCGCCAAAAGCAGCACTTGCACTCATAAGTTCTTAGTGAATTTCTTAATGTTTGGTTCACACTTTTGCTACTTTCTTTCATTCCTACTGACTTACTTGATCACCTGCTGGATTCATGTTGCAGTGATTTTCTGTGATGATATTCTTTTTGTGCCAATATTTCTGTTAAACTTAAAACACACAATGAAACTTTGCTGGCTCCAGGACAGGACTGATCACCTTTTCTTTTAATTCGATATAGTGAGCCCAATGGCCAGGCAAAATGTGAGTTTTGGAGATCCAAACTTACCCCTTCTCATTGGTTTGCAGCAGATCCATTTATAAAGTAGCATGATAATTTTCTAGGAAAAAAGTATATAAACATATATTGCATTAGCCTTGACATCTGGAAGAGAAAGGGTCAAAGTTCAATTATTTCACTGTTGGCATTCAAATGAGTATTTCAAAGTATTTGTTTACAGTGCATTTGTGCATTCCTTTTGAATTAAAAACAAACTTTTTGGTTTTTCAAGCAGGAACATTTCTCAGATTATATTGCGGTTAATTAAAGCTGTAATTGCTTTAGATGAACATCATTAGAGAGCTGCTTAGAATGTGTTTTTAAGGTTTCCATTTAAATTAGCTTTCAAAAGAGAACCTGTAGCAATTTTTTGTGTTACACTTGGAAAAAGAAGTATCAATACAGAATAGATTTAATTTGGCTGAAATAATTTCTAGGGAACCTGAGAAGTCTTTAAATCATGATGTGAGGACTTCAGTAAGTCAGCCGGAGGTTAGGGGTCTATTACAGGAGTGGGTGGGTGAGGTTCTGTCACTTACAATGTGCAGGAGATCAGACTAGATGATCATGATGGTCTCTTCTGACTTTAAAGTCAATGATAAAGTTTTGCAAACTTTATTAGCAGATTGAATCTGGGGAATTATCTTAACTTTCCCTTTTTTAGTCCAACTATCTGAATGATAGTCACTAAATATACATCCATGCAGCTTCACAGAGCATTCTTTTGTCATCAGTGAGAAGTACTTTTATTCCATTCTCTCCAAGCAAAATCAGACATGCTGGGAATCTAAGATGCTGGGAGTGGTGGTGTTGTATTGGCTGCAGATTCAGGCCTTTTGGATCAACTACCAATGTTCATAAGTCAGTTTTAGAAAAAGGTCATTTCCACAGAGCTCATTTCACCAGCACATGCACAAGCATGAGATTCATAGCATTTCGTTCACGGATTTAACAAACAATGGGATTCAGGGACGTATGCTTTAGGTTGCCTCTCACAGAGACAAGGAAATTGCTCAAATTATGACTCTTAAAGATAGGGAACAATTTGTTCCTGTAAATTACAACAGTGGGTTTAGAAACAAGTTAGTAAAGTCTTATTCACAGGAATATTGTGGAATGCCTATATTTTTGTTCTCATTTCATTGTGCCAATTGTTTCATATTTTGTTTCTCAAGATACAATAGATTTTTCAATACACAGAATAGAAGTCTTCAAACCATACAGCCGTGAATAGTTGAAACAGTTCCAGTAGTCGGATTTTAAAATGGTTACTCATGTCTGTCTGAACCATTTTAATATAGGAATAGGGTTGGAAATCTCATCAAAGTGTGATGTCATAAAAATATTAGCCTACCTTTTGGAATGTTGGTGCTTCCTCTTCTACTTTGGGGGGAGGGATAGCTCAGTGGTTTGAGCATTGGCCTGCTAAACCCAGGGTTATGAGTTCAATCCTTGAGGGGGCCACTTAGGGATCTGGGGCAAAATTGGTCCTGCTAGTGAAGGCAGGGGGCTGGACTCAATGACCCTTCGGGGTCCCTTCCAGCTCTATGAGATAGGTATATATTTTTTTATTTTTTTACTTCCAGCTGAAAACCAGAAACACAGAGGTACAAACAACCCACCAACTTCTATATTCTCCCTCCCAGTCCTTCACCATAATCAAAATAGCTTCCAGTGTTCCTAAGCTGCTGGAAGTAACATTTCCCCCCTTCATCCCTCAATGATGGACAATCAAATTCACCCAGAGCACCAAACTCAGGCCTAGTTTACACTAGAAAAGGCCTCCCAGTGTAGCTCTGCTGGCAAACCCTCCTACTGTCGATGAAGCTCAGAGTGCTTTTTCTGGTATAGCTCATATCAGTTCTCTGAACGAAAGAAGCTATACCTGTAAAAGGATGCTTTTGCTAGTATCATTATGTCTGCACTAGAGCTTTTGCTAGTATAATTATGTCGTAAAAAATCACCTCCTAACTGACATCACTACACCAGCTAAAGTTTTAAGTATAGACCTGCTGCCAGGCTCCAGGTGGTGGCTGTATCTCAATGGCTGAACACGTCATTGCAGAGGAAGCTTTTTATGAAAGACAAGTATTAGCTACATGATCAGAAAGCAATTAAGATTCAAAGACAGCAGCTATTGGCAGATGGTCAAGTGACTGGGGCTTTATTACATGTTGCATTATTGTAAGGAAGCCTTGTACAGTATGCACTACAGATTATATTGTACATTCATATAATGTATAGTGCATACTGCAAAACTGGGTGCAAGACATTCCGTAAGGCTCCTATTATGGAGTTTCTGAGAAATTCTTTTATGTGAGGGAGCTTTAGGAGATCAGGGAGAAGGCAGAGTGCATGGCCTGAGCCCTCTGTGGGTTTCCTTGATCTTCAGGGACGGACACTCCATCTCTGCCCTAGGGCGATGCCCAGCCCTCCCACTGCTATTGGTTCTGTTTCTCTTGCTCCTGCCACTGTCCTCTAAGGGTGAGGGGAGTTAAAGTTCATATGCCTCAGGGCAGTGTTAATTTCCTTGAGAATAGTCAACTGGCTTCTCCCTAGCCCCACCCAACCATGCCCTTAATACACAATGACACCTCTATAGCAAAGGGTTGCTGGATTTCTGATAGTTTGGGGGAAGGGATGCGTCTCCCTTCCATTGCTTTTGGGGCACTTCCTCATGCATTCTTGTTTGCTGTTCTCCCACAGCTCACAATGGAGAGGATCCTGGATCCTATATAAACTCATAAAGTTTTGTTTGTTAGCTTCCTAAAGTGTAATTTGTCGCTCTGTCAGCCCAGGAAAATGGAGAGTACAATACAAAAGAGGTTACAATTTGTCACAAATAGGCATTTAACTTAGATTTAATGAGCTAGTTACTGTATATTAATTAAATCTAAATTGTTCATTGAAAGCCTCTTTCTGAGGTTTTTCTTGCCATCTGGTTAACTTATTTTAAATGACAAAAGCAATAAGTACTTAATTACATTCCTATTAATATATTTTAATTTCTGAAGCATCTGAGACTTTTAATGGGCATTTCACAAGGTATAATGAAAGAACTGAGATTTTATCATCTTAGAATAATTACTTGCATTAACTCCTTTGCTACAGAGTGCAGATGGAACCCTCCTCTGTGCTGATGGAATTCTGTGATGCAGACAAGAGTAGGGTTTCAATGTTCTGTATAGATCATGGCATTCCCAAAGTGCAAAGTGGAGCCCTGATAGGAATCTTTAGAGGAAGATACCACATTTCTTGCTCCTAGAGCTTTTGCTCAATAAAGCTAAGTCCGATACCAAAGGTTACAACCTTTTTGGCTTTTGTATTGTTTGCTTTTATTACCAGGCTGTATAGTAGTGTAATGACGTTGGAGCGATCACTCATGCCTTCCGCCTTCTGACGTGCCCGGACGCCAAGGTGAGGAACAGCGCAGAAAGTACCATATGGGATGTCATCAAGAAGCGAATCGCCAGGACCCCCACCAACCAAGATGTCACCACTTACCTGAGCGGCTCACTGGAAGGCGAATTTGGAAGAGACGGGGGAGACTTTGCTTCGCTTTGGACTCGTGACCGCAACGCTACGTGACGACTGGAGAAGCGTATCAGCTGCTGCTGGACATGGTGCGAGGAACGCCAGGAGCTGGGAGTCCTGGTACCACAGGTGAGGAACATGGACCACACAATCCTCACTCTGAAAGCTAGAATCACGCTGGAGAGGACCGTGAAGGATGCCATCCGCTGCCACTATGTGGAAAACCTGAAACAGAAGCCGGACCAGGGCAAGGCCTCAAGGTGACATGCAAGTGGGACGCCAGCAACCACTTGCTCCCCGGGGGCAGCTTCACCCAATTTGCCAAATGGAGGTTCATCCACAAGGCCCAGCTCAACTGCGTCCTGGCTGAACGGAGCCATCCACCACGGGAATCGGGACAAGCAATGTAGGAAGTGCGGCTATGCCAATGAGACACTACCCCACGTCCTGTCTAGTTGCAAGCCCCATTCCAGAACCTGGCAGCTGCGACACAATGCCATCCAAGATCGCCTGGTCAGAGCCATCCCGCCACCTGTAGGGAAAGTTGCCGTAAACTCCACCATCCCCGGAACTGACAGTCAACTGCGAACATCACCAATGAGGACTGGAAGAAGATCATCATGGTGGACATCACAGTGCCTTTCGAGAACAGGACCCCAGCCTTCCGTGATGCCCGAGCTCAAAAGGTGGAGAAATACTCCCCTTTGGCCGACACCTTGAGTGCTAAGGGTTACCAGGTTCAGACAGATGCGCTGATCATCGGAGCCCTGGGTGCATGGGACCCCAGTAACAAGCGAGTGTTGAGAGAATGTGGAATCGGTCAATGCTACGCTCGGCTGATGCGGCAACTCATGGTGTCAGACGCCATCAGGTGGTCGAGGGACATCTACATAGAACACATCACTGGACATCAGCAATACCAGGAGGGATGAGCTCGAGTGCTGATGAAAAGCGCGGTGGAGAAAGTAACTGAAACACTTTCCTCATGGATTGTATTTTCCAAATGGACAATCTACCCTAAATGCTCAATTACTGAAGTACAATCTACACTCATTCCTATATTTGCTTTCTACAACCAACTTTCTGTATAACTTTTCATGAGTGAGGTACCAAAGTATTCGGATTCTAATATCTAAACTGTATTGTTAAATTTATTCACCTAAATTTGGGTTATTGCTCATTATGCACTATATGTATCTTAAGACTTTTTAAAACAAATTTTGTATTGTGGATAATATAAGCACTATACCCAAATGTACAGACACTCTTTTCTTAACCTGTGTAATATATATATTATACATTATGTGATGGGGCAAGGCCAGATGGCTACAGTAAAGTAGTGAGGAACAGGTATGTTAGCCCCAGGCTAAACAAATCCCTGGTACCATGGTAACCAAATGGCAGTTGCTCCAGGTTAATCAAGACACCTGGGGCCAATTAAGATCCTTCTGGAAGGCAGTGGAGATAGCTAGATTGATTGGGACACCTGAAGCCAATCAAGGACTGGCTGGAACTAGTTAAAAGCCTCCCAGTTAGTCAGTGAGGCGCGGGTGTCAGGAGCCGTGCTGTTGGAGGAATGAAGCAGTACAAATCTATATCAGGTGCAAGGAAGGAGGCCCTGAGGTAATTGTGAAGGAGATATTGAGTGGGGGCTGCTGTGGGGAAGTGGCCCAGGGAATTGTACACGTCCTATTTCCAAAAAGTCAGCTTCCATAGCTGCTAATTTTAGGGTCCCTGGGCTGGAGCCCGGAGTAGAGGGCGGGCCCGGGCTCCCCCCTCCCCTCCCTAATTAATCACTGATACTGGGAGACAACAGAGACTGTGCGAGGGAGGGTTGCTTCTCCTCACCTACCTTGCTGGCTTATGATGAAAATGGCTCAGTAGACTGTGACCCTTGCCTCTAGAGAGAGAAGGGCTATGTGGAGGGTCACAGTGAGCCTCTGAGGCTAGCAAAATCCGTCAGGAAACGCAGGACCCACAGAGTCATGGACAGAACTTTGTCACAATTAGCTTAAATAAAAATTTTAAATCGGGGATCTGAAAAAATGAGGAAAAACCCACCCCTCATTGTCTAAAAAAATCCAACCAACTTCACTGCAGCCAGAACCCTCATACAGCAACACCTGCCTCCCCTAGATGTGGGGACAGGTGGCACCACCCACCACAAAAACTTTGTTTGACTATTCGTTTTCCCCAGCCTCTCTTAAACTACACCTATCTGTAGGAACCTACCAAATTCACGGCTGTGAAAAACTCATCACGGACCATGAAATCAGACCTCCCCTGTGAAATCTAGCTATTGGAGGGGCAGGGCTGGGGGCGTTCCAGCTGGGGGCTCCTACTGTTCATCAGGCTCCAGCTGCTAGTCTGCTGGGCTGGGGAGGGTTGGAACTTCCTCTTCCCCTGCATGGCCACTCTTGAGGGGACATCAGACACACCTCCGGGTAAATGGGCTCTGAAAGCAGTGCAATCGCAGAGCTTCCTGCAACTGGAGGTGGATCTGATCCTTCTCCCCAGAGCGGCTGTGTAGGGGAAGAGGCAGTCTTGTTCCTCCCCAGCCTGGCCTGGACTAGCAGCTAGGAGCCCCCGGCTGGGGTCCTCCCAGCAGCACAGAGGAGATCAGACCCACCTCCACCTCTGTGAGCATCCTCCGGTTGCAGGAAGCTGTGAGGCTACTGCCTTCAAAGCCCGTCTCTGAAGCCAGTGACGAAGTGAAGGTGGCAATCCCACGACCCTCCTCCTACAACAGCTTTATGACCCCACCCTTCTTTGATCCCCCTTTAGGTCGGGACCCCGACGGCTACAACACTGTGAAATTTCAGATGCATACATCTGAAAATGTGAAATTGACCAATTTTAAAACCCTCTGGTGGTGAACTTGACCAAAATGGACCACGAATTTAGTAGGGGCCTACTTATCTGCATCCCAGCTAGTGGGGGAAGGGAAGCTCATTACTGTATCTATAGCAAATCAATCAATGCCTGCAAAACAAACAGTTAAAAAAAACCTATGAGGCAAACACTTCTCACTGCTCTATTTATGACTTGATTATGCCATTCGGGCGCTTCCTATAGTAAAGTGCAGGGCGGAGTTGCACTGCCTCAGGGACAGTACCAGAATTCCCTTGGAGCTCCCAAGCACACAGAGGCAGCATGCTCATTATTACACATCTTTGTGGAGTGCATGTGGTAGGCTAGCTCAGCTGTCTGGTGCCAGGGCTCTGCCGCCTCCTCCCTATCCCTTCCTGCTGCCTTGGAGATGCTATAGCCCCAAAGGGAGTTTGAAAACGTATTGGGGCTTCAATGAGTGCTGGGGCTGCAATTCTACCTTGCCCTTTCCTGGCTGCTGTGAAAGGAAGGAGGCTCCTTAAGCCGACCTCCCATCATGCAACAGAACCTGGTCCTTAATTATTTTTCCCACCAAATAATGACATCTCTTTTTCAAATGTAGCAGTAATTAAGTGTGCTGGGTGTGCAAGGGATCGCAGATTTATTGTTAGCAGAAGCGTAGAAATTAGAAACAGAAAAGACCTATTGGGGGCTTCCAGTCCAACCCCCAATCTGTGAGTTTAGCTCCTTATGAACTATGCTGAAAAAAAATACATACCCAGAGGGAGAGGGGGGGAAAAATCTAGCAGAAACACAGTGCATTTCACTTTGCATGTGACAGCAATACAGTTACTGTTGAGGAAAAGCCCTCTTTTCAACAAACAGCTCTTCGGCCTGTGCTTAAACACTAGGGTTCATATCACCTCCCACTCAGAGGTGAACAGAAAAAATAAAACTAAATAACCACTAAATGTAGCCAATAATATGAAAAATACAATCAAAGTCAAACAGGCATCATGCTTCATTCCATCCAGCTGGCCACAGATGTCTTACCATGTGATATAAGTATAGTGTGTTAGCGTTCTTCACAAGTTTGGGTGGAGTGACCTTGTGGACAGGAGAGGGGGTCTCAGTCACTCTGAGTCTGCATCCTCTGGAAACCCATGGAATTTCTGTAGACAAGTCTCAGAGTTGGAGCATGATCTGAAGCCCACCGCAATCTGGGAGTTGATGACAGTCTCAGTAGAAAATCCTACTCCTCAATGAGTGCATAGGTGGGTTGATTAGCGAGAACATGGCTCCTAAAAGAGCCTCGTCTCTTGCAATAATCATGAAATAATGTGGAGAGACAAAAATTGGGTCCATGGAAACTCTCTACAGATCACAGGACACCCTCATGGGTAAAGGCCAGATCCTGTAAGATTCTTTTTAAGCCTCTCCCTCTGAGGAAATGATGGTGAGTGAGGAGCTCCCTCTGGCATGGCGCATAGAGTTTCCTGAGTAACTCCTCGTCATGGTTCCCCGCCCTTCCCAACCACATTGCAGGGGCTGATATAGCCATAATTTAGACCCAGATTACACTAGTGATTTTCTTTGTGATTTTCTTACACGCAAAACTCAAAGGTCATCAGCTGATTATAAAACACTAATTTTCAACCAGTCAGCTTGCTTTATCACAGGATTTTTAACCCCTCAGTTTTAATACTGAGTGCATAGAAATTGATAAAAATGCTAAGTATTATTCATTAGTGTTGATGCTGCTGTTGTGCATTATGGAATATTATCTATACTGTCAATTCATTATAGCTAAGTGACCTTGTAGTTCTCTGCCCTGCTCATGAGCCACCTGCTAATTGCAACTGTCATAGCTTCAGAGCAATTTATTCAGATTCAGAAATTAAGAAAAAGTCCAAAAGCAGCTCCATGCAGGATGAGAGTACGGATTTTAATGGCCTAGGAGCAACTTCAGATATGAATTGGCAGAAAGCAGAGAGAGCCCTTGAAGGCCATAATCATGTAGTAAATGTATAACTATATAATTGCAGATTGAATGCCAGAATGCTTGTCAGTTTTAATAATTTCAGAAATCTCTTCTATAGTTAGGAGTCTGTCTAGCAGAATGTCCCTTTTCATATCCACTTGGATACCTCCTTTGCTTCCTATATTATTGCGTCCAGAAATAGCTGTATTTCAGTGTGAATGGAAGCAGTTTTAACATCAGTTTTCTGAGGCAAAATCTGACTAATAAAAATGAACTAATAACAGTTTCATAATTTGGGTATGTTATAAATAAATTCTAATAGAAGGAAATAATACACCAACAGATAATGGAGGAATAGACTTTGCACAGAAAATATAAACAAAAACAAATTCCCTATTTCCCACCTCCTTTTTAAATTTATTTATTTGTATTATAGTATACCTAGGAACCCCAGTCATAGGCCAGAACTGTATTGTATCATTGTGCATCATTTCTTTTCTGCTTACATTTCTGCCTCTCCAGTCCCTAAAGTGAAAGGCAGCGGAATAAGAGCTGGATGAACATTTTCAGCCAAAACTTTATTTTGCCAGTGCATGCCCTAACCCCATGGCTTATTAGGTCTAAGCATGGGGGACAGGGGGAGGAAGGGGAAACCACTTCTTCATCCTCTTAATTTTTGTGATCTATAAATCATTCCTTCATTTCCTATGTTTTTATTTTTTTGTTAAAAAAGGTTGAAAATACTCAAAGCAAAATTAAACCTTCAACCCCAAAAGGAAAACTTGCTGACTTTTTTCAATTTGATGAAAATTAAAAAAAAAAAAAAAAAAATCAGTTTCAGTTCAACCCAAGCCATGTATTCATTTATTTTTCAGAACTGCCTGTAAATCAAAATAATCACACAGCTTGAAGCAGAACCATAGCTATTAACGTGAAAGTTATCTAGCTGATAATTGGACTCATGAATTCTAGGGCCTGGTCTACACTGCAGAATTAGGTCGATGCAAGACAGCTTACGTCAAGCTAACTATGGAAGCGTTTACACCCGCCAATGTAACTGCCCCGCTATGCTGACATCATAACTCCACCTCCACAAGCACCATAGTGTGAAGGACGATGTAGTTAGGTCGACGCAGTGTCAGTGTAGACTCTCTTCTCCTTGCCCTCCCACTGTTTCCCTCATGAGAGGAGGGGACTGGACACAGCATAATTCCCTCTTCAGCTACACCAATTTTCTCCCCATTCTAACTCCATTAACATTATACTGGTGAATCAGGCTCATTTTCTTTTCTTTTACCCCCGCCCCCCGCTCGCCCCCAAGCTCTCAGATACGCTGAAACAGCAAAGACATGAAGTTGAAATGCAGAAAGAGGTGAAGGAGGGCAGGAAAGAAACTGTGAGGGTGGGTGCATCTTCACTAGTTTGGTTCTTAACTAGTTAGGTAACATGAGGTAAAATCCCACTACAGACAGGGCGGTTTGTGGTTTTTATATGCGTTAGGTCATGTTAAGGACTAAGGAGGTGCCTAGGATTTACCCTTGACCTGCCAACTTGTGTGAAAACTACAAACTGCCATCTTGTGCGTGTTAACTCTAATTAAAAACATGCCTTATTTCCTAGCAAAGATCAGGCCTTACTGCATGTAGAGAGGGTAGAAGGTGGTGGAAGGGAGGTGTTAAAAGTGAGGAAAAAGAGAACATAGACTAGGAAAAAGCAATATTGTCAAGTACCATACAGACTCAGGAGGCTATTAAGCATCTCTCTCTCTCCTTGATAATAATTGCTCTGTTCTGGTGCTCTGATTATTCAGAATGGACAGTCAGGATGAAGTCTGGGAGTAAACAGAAATCTGTCATGGTTAGAAACAGTTTCTGTATTAATCTCTTTTTTTTAAGAGGCCTTTTGGGATTTTCCATTTTGTTTATGGTGCTAATTAAATGTGTTCTCCCCCCCTCCCCCCCCCCACTTTTGGCCAAAAGAATGCTTGATGAAAAGATGTTTTCTGTCCCTACATTCTCACCTGCTTTTACATAACAAAATACAGTGGGTCACATCACTCTGGTGGCATAAAACAACCATGAGGCCAGTTTACTGGCTCACGTGAGGATTCTCTCTGTATAGGGGAGACCTGGGATTGTGTGGAGGTGCTGGTGTGGGCATGGAGATAAAAGGGCATTGCTTGGGTTTCCCCTACACCCCAGTCATCCCTGGTTGTTGAAACTATTCCTTGGGGCCATGGATAGCTGATATAAAATAGAGCAGCCCTTAACTGCTCTAACTTAATTTACATGGGATATTGGCCTGGTGGTCTCAATGCCGGAAAGCTCCAGGATTGGAGACACACAAAGCTCTGCACTGTAATCTAGGATATGGCCACAGTTGGGATAGGCATACCCCTGTTAGCACAGCTAAAATTAGCAGCGTAGATATCATGGCATGGGCTTGAGTGTGGGCTTCACAAACATGTTGCGGATCCTAGATACATGTGTTGCTAGCCCAGGCTGAAGCCCATGCAGCTGTGTCTATACTGGTAGTGTTAGCCCTGCTAATGTGGTAAAGCTACGTCTGCCTTACCTGTGCTGCAATTACACCTTGGATTGTAGAGTAAACCTACCCAAAGACAATTTAAAGGCACTGTTTTTCCCACTCCTTTTCCTGAGCTTTGCTGACGGCAGTTTGGCTGCAGCTCAAAATCCAGGCCAATATTTTTAGGTTCCAATAACCCAGAAAAATTTATTTGTTCTACTTTATTATTCAGTTGCTGCTGCCTTCTATTAAACTACAATTCACATGCTGCAATTCCCCAAACAGCACCTCTGGCCCCTGGAGCCCCTGTGAAGTTCCAAGCAGCAGGTAAAGCTGTTTCTTTCTTAAAAATCCCCCGAGGGAGGGTAGAAGTGGTAACACCAACTATCTACCCTGGAAGTGATTTTTCCCTGTAGCACAAGGAGGCTGTGCTGGTGTAGGGAAGTGTAACTTACAGCTCACTGAGCCAGCTTCTGTCAATCTTGCTCTAGAGGAGGAAGAATCAAAAAGTTCACCACTGTTTCTAAGTGAAAGTTAGATAAAACAAGTCATTCTTTCTTACAGAAACAAAACATGTCTGCCAATTAGGAATTAATTGGAAGTTATGAAGAGAACTGCATGACAGATGACAGCACTTAATGTGATTAAAACCTCATTACTTTTTTGGGGACACCTATGATTGTAATCAACAGGCTACAACCACCTCTAACATCAAATAATCACACACTATAACTGAGACGACCCGAGACACTGTAGTGTGCAAGAGAGCTGATACATACCTTATGACTAGAGGCTGTGGTCCAGATCCTGGGAACCAGTCTCTGTATGACGAATGCAGCTCAGAACAGGGGGATGCAAAAGTGGCTTAAGACAGCTGTGTGGAGAGAGAAATAACGACCTAGAATCCCAACATTCTAAACTTGTTTTAATATGGAGGCTTTTCTTAAGGCCTGCGGTAATTTGAAAGGAAACACTAAGATAATTAGGTCAGCATTTAAGAGACTTTTAATAGGAACAACATGATCAATATTTTCTTTTATATCCCACTGTTTTCAAACTCACAGTGGACTATAGAGCTACTCTTGCCATCCGGATTAATAAAAATCACTTTCAGCAGATCTCCCTGGCTGAAGTGTCTTAATTGTAATCCATTACAAAATCCATTTAAACACCTTAATTGAGTCCTTCTTTCCAATTTCTTTGCCAGTTTGAGCACTTTTCATAGTTGTGTTCCAAATGCATTTTTTGCATTGCTAGGAGTTAATATGCCTCTCTTGACATAAAAGTTCAATCACACAGCAGAGAGGATTTTGGCACATGCCATGTTTCTTTTTTTCTAGTTTACGGTCAAGTCAGCCTGCTTGAAAGGGCAACAGGTTATTTTCAGCATCTGGTGTGCTCTTCTCCCTCCCCACCCTGGCAGTAAATAACTTTTGTTTTATTTACATACTTTGTTTGACCTCCCCTTTTACTAGCCTACAGAAGAAATCAAAAAAAGGTCTCTGAAGGTATTGATATCAAATAAAAATGCAACGTGCTATAAAGATCAATGGAAACACTACATTACAAAACTTGAAAATTTGTTTTCTTCGGAGGGCTATTGAACATTCTCAGAGATGAAAGAGAATTTAATATAGCCAGAATATACTATTGAAAACAAAGCTTTGATATACCATATATTTCTCTTGGAAAAAATGGTTAGCTTTTTGGAATGATAACACTTGATAAATGCTGCTAGCTTGGCCTTGGGGGAAAATATCAATAGAGTAGATAAACAAGAAAAGAATGCAGTGAGACGATATAAGATCATCATCCCTGGATGTCAGGCACATTATTTTGGTGTGTATAGCTTGGTCCAGGATTCTGGCTATTTGTTATGCATAGTTGTTTCTAAAATGTTAAAATCTAAGGACCAAATTCTGTTCAACTATTCACACAAATGGTCTCATCCAAACCGACAGTGTGACTTGCATAAGTAAAACTAGCAGGATTTGGCTCTTGAAGTTGCCAATATTATTTTTTATACAAAAATAAAACTGTAAATGTTACCCATAAGACTGCGCCCATTAAGATTTGATGTTTGCCTCCTAAAACCAATCATTTCATATAGATTTTTAGCAATTCTGAGATTGGCACATACCATCACGTATCTTGGAAAATCAGCTAGTATATGTGCACGTGCACTGACTGCAGCTGATTTCTGAGCTTTAGACCAGTGGGCGAGTGCAGGATTGACTAAGTTTGACTCTGGTGAATTGGGCAGACCTTTGACATGTAAGAAAGAGGAACTCAGGCCTGCTACTGAGCTATTTCCACAAAGCCCTGAACAGGGGACAGTGTGGTAGTGCACAGTTTACTCTCTCAGGGCTGCTCTCTGCACATGAGAGGTGCTCTCTACAGAGGTTGAACTGATAGCGATTGCTGTAGTTAAGGTTGCATAACATCTTCCATTAAAACTAGGGCCCTACCAAATTCACGGTCAATAAATCATAAATTTAATTATTTCAGCAATTTAAATCTGAAATCTCACGGTGTTGTAATTGTAGGGGTCCATTCCCAAAAAGGAGTTGTGTGTGTGTGTGTGTGTGTGTGTGTGGGGGGGGTCGCAAAGTTACTGTAGGGGAAGTTGCGGTACTGCTACCCTTACTTCTGCGCTGCTGCTGGCATTAGCATTGCCTTCAGAACTGGGCAGCTGAAGAGCGGTGGCTGCTGGCCAGGAGCCTAACTTTGAAGGCAGAACCGCTGCCAGCCAGGAGCGCTGCCAGCTTTTCCGCCGCCCTAGGCGGCGGAAGGTCCCACCCCCAAAATGCTGCCCCCGACAGAGGCAGCGGAAGGTCCCGCCCCCAAATTACCACTGATGACCGGCACCCCCCAAATCTTAGGGCCCTAGGCGACCGCCTAGGTCGCCTAATGGGTTGCGTCGGCCCTGCTGCCAGCAGCAGCACAGAAGTGAGGATGACATGGTATGGTATTGCCACTCTTACTTCTGCGCTGCTGCCTGCAGAGCTGAGCCCTAGTCAGCAGCTGCCATTCTCCGGCCACCCAGCTCCGAAGACACCAGTGCAGAAGTAAGGGTGGCATGGTATGGTATTGCTACCCTTACTTCTGTGCTGCTGCTGGCAGGGAGCTGCCTTCAGTGCTGGGCACCTGGCCAACAGCTGCTGTTTTCCTGCCGCCCAGCACTGAAGGCAACACAGAAGTAAGGGTGGCAATACCACAACCCACATGTGACTCCTTTTTGGGTCAGGACCCTCAATTTGAGAAACACTGGTTTCTCCCATGAAATCTGTATAGCATAGGATAAAAGCACACAAAAGACCAGATTTCACGGTCCATGCTGCATTTTTCATGGCCGAGAATTTGGTAGGGCCCTAATCATAACCCCTGATTCATCATGGCCATAATTTTCTGGCACATTCATCTTTGGGGGCTATAGTTTTCCAGTCTTTGGACCTGTCCCTGCAGTGCTTACTCACACCAGTGGTCCCAGTGAAGTCAACAAGCTATTGATGTGAGGAAGAAGCAATGGATCAGGTCCTTGNCGCGATCGCGATCTGCGGCGGCAATTCGGCGGGAGGTCCTTCGCTCCGAGCGGGAGTGAGGGACCCTCCGCCGAATTGCCGCCGAATCGCTGGACGTGCCGCCCCTCTCCCGAGGGGCCGCCCCAAGCACCTGCTTGGTCAGCTGGTGCCTGGAGCCGGCCCTGCCTGTCCCTGCAGTGCTTACTCTCACCAGTGGTCCCAGTGAAGTCAACAAGCTATTGATGTGAGGAAGAAGCAATGGATCAGGTCCTTGCTCAAGCAGTTTTGTTTTTAAGCTTGAATAAAATCCCTTCACTCAAGTCTAAGTTATAGGAAACCAAAAGAGATACTACTTCTTTCATGGCAAACCAAAATTCAGCCATGTTTTTCTGAGCAGGGCTAAGTAGAAAAGCAGCTGATGTTTGAGATAGCCCTGGCTGAGCACTGGTCCTGTTTCTAGAAGGGTGTGCTTTTCAGATAGGATTCAGAGTCAACAGTTAGGATGATCTGCTTACCAAATATAGAATCAGTAAACTATGATAAAAAGAGACTCCAGGAGACACAAGGGTGTGCAGGTACTCAGGAAAAGACAAGTGTTCAGCCAGTATGACCGAAGAGAGAGTGGAGAAGAAAATATTTCAATTTCTCGATATGAAGAACTGTGAGAAAGGAGAAAAACATGCTGCATAAATTGCAGAAGAAAGGACATTTGGCCACACCTGATTGGCTTGTCAAATCACTAAGATTTTCTCTACCCACCTCCCGCATCAACTTTGATGGGATGACCTACCTCCTCAATGATTTTAACTGAGGAGAGTTTACATGATCAGGCCCAAAGACTCTTGTATTATTTCTATACATAAAAAGCAACATATGCTTTCAGACTACAT
This sequence comes from Platysternon megacephalum, assembly GCA_003942145.1. Taxonomy (NCBI): domain Eukaryota; kingdom Metazoa; phylum Chordata; order Testudines; family Platysternidae; genus Platysternon; species Platysternon megacephalum. The sequence continues at coordinate 9,476,638 of QXTE01000055.1, read as the reverse complement.
GACTTTCAGTTTAAATGTATGTGGGGGGAATAAAAACAAAGATCAAAAGGAAAAACTCTGTGAAAGAGCAGAGTGTGCATCTCCCCTGTGATATGTGGCACTGGCTTTGCCTTATATATCAGGAAGGTGGGAGGCACATAGATTTTCCACTATAAAATCATTAAACCCATAGGCACTAAAAAAAAAGATGTAAAAGTCAGTTTAACGCCAACATTGCCCTAGATGAATTGGCAGCGTATATCAATCTAGTAACTCACATAATTGATTAATACCCATTACTAGATTTAAGAATGGAGATCTCACCAAAATGACATATTAAACTACAGACTTCATAGGGAATACTTGGGTTTTTAATTTTAGCAAGCAAATGGCAGTCCTGTTCATTACAGCTTGAAAGTAGTTAAATAATGAATCCTTTCAAAGTTGTAGTTTTTGCCAACTTATTATGGAATCTGTGTGTGTGTGTGTGTGTGTGTGTGTGAGAGAGAGAGAGAGAGAGAGAGAGAGTGAATAGGTAATAATTCAATAGCAGTGGTGTGTCATGACATTTTAAGTCAGGCATGCAAATTGCCATTTGCATTCAAAATGGAATCCTCCATGTGGCATGACCTCTCATGTATAGTATATGTGAGGTCATGTTGTGCGGATGATACCATTTTGTTCTACACAATGGTGTCCTCCATGTATGTGTGGGGGTTGGATGGAATTGTCCTGCGGGCATAGTCAGTTCTGGGGCTTGTAATGCATGCCTTGTGGGCACAGACGGCATGCCACTGCTCAATATTTATGAAGTGCATAAGAAGAGAATGGGAGAGTCAGAGGAGCAGGAAGAGGCTGAAGTTTGAGGAAAAAGTGGTCTTATGTCTGTAGAGTTCTGTAAGTGATTGCAGGGACCAGATCAGAGGACACCACAGAAGATGTTATAATTCTTGGGGGGAGCAGCATCATTTAGTCATTGCTCTAGACTACGGATTCTATTCGTAGCTCCGCCACTGACCTGCTACATGTCTTGGGCAAGTCACTGCCTCTCTGTGCCTCTGTTTCCCCTCCCACACTTTGTCTTGTTAATTTAGATTGTAAGTTCTTCAAGGCTGGTACTGTTTTCTCACTGTTTTTGTACAGTGCCTAGCACTAGGGGTGGCCTGATCTTAGTTGGTACTTCTAAGCATTATTGTAATCGAAATAACAATAGTAATAAACAGAGCTAGTCAAAGCTCAGAATGTCTGTTCTGTGGAAATTCTGACATTTTGAAATTTCCTCTTATCCTGAATTGCAACCAAAAGCGAAAATTTTAAATTTCCTGCAAAATGAAAATTCTGAAAAAATTTGTTTGGGGAAATATCAAACTGATTTATCGAAACACTTTATTTTGAGTTTATTTTAATTATTATGTATTAGTTGAAATGATGGTTGACACAAAGCACTTCAACCTTATTGAAATTAAACATTTCAATAATTTTTCATTGAAAATTTTGATGAAACTGAGACATTCTTGCAAAATGCTTTGATTTAATTGAATCTGAATTTTCTAATGGAAAATTGTTCCAACAACAACAACAAAATGAACCAGCTCTAATAACAAATGATATCGGAAGGAGCAGAGCATTGGCTAAGGGATACACCATCAGAAGTGCTGGGCAGACTCCAGAGTCTGACTGAAGTTCCTACGGTGAAGAGTGATGGGAAGCAGAATAGCAAGAGAGGAAATCAAAATCTGATGAGCCTCAGAATAAAAGTTTCTGGAGTGGGAGGTAGAATGCCAGATGGGGAGGCCCTAAGGGTATGAAAAGAATGAGCAGGAGGGATCTGATCCTGCTCTTATTGAAGTCCGTGATTTATACCAGTGTAAATGAGAGGAGAACTAGGCTCCTGGGGTGAAATTCTGGCTCTATTGAAGTCAATAGCAAAACTCACTGACTTCAATAGGGCAAGGATTTCACCCCTGGAGTGCAGCCAGCAGTGGGAAAGCCTAACAGAGAAGGTAAATTGACTTTATTTTGCTTGACAATGTAGCTACTTGAGGTCGATAGTACAAATGTAAACGCAGTCCGAAAGCGAAACATTGTTTTCTGATAATGGACCTGATCCTCCCACAGTAGAGAACAATGGTAAGACTGTCATTGACTTTGATAAGAGCAGAACTGGGATCAAAATGAGGAAGGATAGCAAGTGAAATGCTCACAGCTCTGAGGAACTGATGACCCTGCTTGTTTCACGGGATGATCATACACAATAAAAAAAACTTTATAAGTGATGATTTTAAATTATTTACTTGAAGTAGTGCAGAGTTATCATACCATAGGGTGAAAAATGCTTGTAATTGCTCCCAAACTGACTGCACTACTGAATTTACAATGAACACACATAAATAATTTACAATAGCAACAAAAAACTTTCCACACATTTTTCTTTACTTCCATTATATTACAGAATATGAATTCATAAAGTCCTAAATAACTTTCCATTGATTGGCAAAGAAAGAAATTGAACAGAAGCGTGCATTAGTCTTGGGCAATGTTCCTATTTTGGTTAAATATAAAACTACATTATGGATTTCAATGATATATTAAATATTTAGAAAATTCTATGTACAGTAATAATTAAACATGATTGATTGATGTGCCAACTAATTTGGGTATGTTCTGAGCTAATTGTCAAGTAATTTCATACCTCATTAGTCTGTTACTGATGAAGAATTCAAGTTGAATTTAATGAAGGGCACAAAATGATTACATAGGTATAGCCTTTACTTAAATATTTCCAAACTTGGCCATTTTGAGGGGATCAATGTGCATTGATAAATACATAGCTAGCAGTGTTTGAAGAAATAATACTTACTGCCCTGCCCCTATTCCCACAATATACAAATAACTCTCTCTGAAATCAGTAGGAGGGCTTGAGGTAGAAGAATTGGGAAAATGGGCCTGATTTGCTCATTTTTTCCTGTGTAGTGGAGGGTACGTGTGGAATGGGGGGATTATCCAGTGTTACAGAGCTGCGGTAGCAGCTCCTGTGTCACCTCCCTCCCACATCTGACCTGGCTGAAGGCCAAAGGGGGCATGGACTAGTTGCCCTTCCATTGACCTCTGACTCCTTGGGGCTATGACAGATGTGAAGCTGTTATGTACATTTTATGAATAGTATAGTCACTATAGCTACACTGGGTTTCTTACATGAATATATTGACCTAGTTTAATTAGGGGCTGTTGGAAAAAAGGAAGCACAAAGGCAACACAATAGCTCTAGATAAGCAGCTTCCCAACAAATACTGGGGAGATTATAAGACAGTGCCTGAGCTATTGGGGTGAAGATGCTCCACCAAGAGTTGCACAGCTGTTTTGTCAAGGCTGGGAGCTGTTTGCGGAGTAACAGATTGATATGGACACAGAGACAGGTCCCACAGAAGTGTTTGAAGCAGTTAGGGTTTATCCAACCTTCCAGGGTATGATAAATCTTAGGGAAGGTAAACAACTATATAGACTGTTTGTTCTTTTAAGGCCTTTTCCCTGAAATACTTTGGTTCTAAATTTTAAAAAACAACAACTTTGCTTTAAGAGGCTGTCTGGTTGGTGAGTACCACTGGTCAGAGCTCCTGAGGAGCAGAACTGCAGGCACTGGACCTAAGTCAGGCCTTCTGAGGGAATCATGGTTAGTACCAGGGGACAGCAGCCCATGGCCCATTCTGAAAGAAAGAGAATCACATGATTCCATCTCAAAAGCAGTGATAGTTTGAGGCCTGAAGCCTGGGAGGAATCATAGAATCATAGAATATCAGGGTTGGAAGGGACCTCAGGAGGTCATCTAGTCCAACGCCCTGCTCAAAGCAGGACCTAATCCCAACTAAATCATCCCAGCCAGGGCTTTGTCAAGCCTGACCTTAAAAACCTCTAAGGAAGGAGATTCCACCACCTCCCTAGGTAACCCATTCCAGTGCTTCACCACCCTCCTAGTGAAAAAGTTTTTCCTAATATCCAATCTAAACCTCCCCCACTGCAACTTGAGACCATTACTCCTTGTTCTGTCATCTGGTACCACTGAGAACAGTCTAGATCCATCCTCTTTGGAACCCCCTTTCAGGTAGTTGAAAGCAGCTATCAAATCCCCCCTCATTCTTCTCTTCTGCAGACTAAACAATCCCAGTTCCCTCAGCCTCTCCTCATAACTCATGTGCTCCAGCCCCCTAATCATTTTTGTTGCCCTCCGCTGGACTCTTTCCAATTTTTCCACATCCTTCTTGTAGTGTGGGGCCCAAAACTGGACACAGTACTCCAGGTGAGGCCTCACCAATGTCGAATAGAGGGGAACGATCACGTCCCTCGATCTGCTGGCAATGCCCCTACTTATACAGCCCAAAATGCCGTTAGCCTTCTTGGCAACAAGGGCACACTGTTGACTCATATCCAGCTTCTCGTCCACCGTAACCCCTAGGTCCTTTTCTGCAGAACTGCTGCCTAGCCACTCGGTCCCTAGTCTGTAACAGTGCATGGGATTCTTCCGTCCTAAGTGCAGGACTCTGCACTTGTCCTTGTTGAACCTCATCAGGTTTCTTTTGGCCCAATCCTCTAATTTGTCTAGGTCCCTCTGTATCCTATCCCTACCCTCCAGCGTATCTACCACTCCTCCCAGTTTAGTGTCATCTGCAAATTTGCTGAGAGTGCAGTCCACGCCATCCTCCAGATCATTAATGAAGATATTGAACAAAACCAGCCTCAGGACCGACCCTTGGGGCACTCCGCTTGAAACCAGCTGCCAACTAGACATGGAGCCATTGATCACTACCCGTTGAGCCCGACGATCCAGCCAGCTTTCTATCCACCTTATAGTCCATTCATGCAGCCCATACTTCTTTAACTTGCCGGCAAGAATACTGTGGGAGACCGTATCAAAAGCTTTGCTAAAGTCAAGGAATAACATATCCACTGCTTTCCCCTCATCCACAGACCCAGTTATCTCCTCATAGAAGGCAATTAGGTTAGTCAGGCATGCACTGAAAGACACCAGGAGAGGTCAGAGGTGCAGTTAGCCTGGTAACAGGCCCTTAGCCACTCTCACAGTTATGAGGCAGTTGTGTGAGCAACCATTAGGACGTTCACAGAATTGACTCCATTATTTACCCTGAGACTCAGATCTAGAACTCTGACATCTGGAGAAGAAACATCCAAACTACATAGGTTTCCAAGTTCATGTGTTTTATTAACAAAACTAAATAACTAAGCCAAAACCATAAAGTAAAATGCCTATACACAAAGCAGATTAAAATAAAGTGAACTAATACCAAATCAATCTAGTTACCAAGTTGATTAAACCATATCAAATAAACCAACAATTCCTTACAAGCTCCATGTAATAATTTGGGAAGGCAGCAGGCTTCTTTAGCAATCAGCCCTAATGTAACAGGGCATTAACAATCTTGATGCCAATTGATACACCTCTACCCCGATATAACGCTGTCCTCGGGAGCCAAAAAAATCTTACCGCGTTATAGCTGAAACCGCGTTATATCGAACTTGCTTTGCTCTGCCGGAACACGCAGCCCCGCCCCTCCAGAGTGCTGCTTTACCGCGTTATATCCGAATTCGTGTTATATCGGGTCGCATTATATTGGGGTAGAGGTGTATATTTATATTCCAGCCAGATGGCTGATACAGGGACGGTCAAATCTCTTCCAAGTTGTAGCCTCAACATTAGCTTCATCTCTGATTCCATATAAGGCAGGCCACCCAAATTATAGGCGCTTAAGCAATAGCCAGTCATCCACTTCCCCTCAATGCAGGATTACATGAAACATTCTGATACACGTCAAGATGACACAGCTTGTCACAGTTAACCGGCAAACATGAATTGAGGTGAAAATAACAATTTCAGGATTTCAGCCCACAACTCCTGACCCATATATGCATGTATGATCTGTTAGGGTATGTCTGCACCACAATAAAAACCCCACAGCACTGAGTATCAGAGCCTGAGTCAGTTGACCCAGGCTCTGACTACAGGGCTAAAAAATTGCAGTGTAGATGTTTGGGATCAGGCTGCAGCCTGGGCTCTGAGACCCCGTGAATGGGGAGGATCTTAGGGCTCAGGCTCCAGCCCAAGCCTGAACATCTACACTGCAATTTTTAGTCCCATAGCCTGTGCCCCGTGAGCTTGAGTCAGCTGGCCTGGGCCAGCCGTGGTTGTGCCATGTTTGTAGTGTGGGTCTTTTATTGCAGTGTAGACAAACCCTTAGACATTGAGGTTATTGAGCATAAAGATGGTCTAGGACACCTAATAAATTCCATGTACTTCCCTAGAATTCACTGTCACAAAGCCACTTAAGTAACATCTGGGGTGTACTGAAGGCAGCGTAACTCCTGGTGCTTCCTTTGGGATAATGCAGCTCTGCACCTTTCCCAGTACAGGGCTGTGCTTACAGGCACAATAGAGTCCATGATCATCTAGGTCAGCGTTTCTCAAACTGGGGTTCATGGAGGGTACTCCAGGGGGTCTGCCAGCCCTGCTGATCAACTCCTCCCCCTCCCAGCACCTCCTGCATGCCAGGGAATAGCTGTTCAGCGGAGTGCAGGAGGTGGAGGAGCAGGGATGGGGCGTGCTCGGGGGAGGGGGTGGAAAGAGGCGGGGAAGAGGAGGGGCGGGGGCAGGAAGAGCTGAAGTGGGGTTGGGGGTCTTGGTGAAGGGGTGGAGTGGGGGTGGAGCCTGGGGCTGAGTGGGGGGTTTGGGGGTCCATGAAAAATTTTAAATCAAAATGGGGGTCCTCGGGTTGCTAAAGTCTGAGAACCACTGATCTACGTGATTATTAGGACTGGTGAAAAACTTTCCATTGAAACTATTTTTTGATGGAAAACTGAGTTTTCAACTAGATTTTAAATGACAAATGTCTGCTTTCTGTGGAAAATTTTGATTTTTTGTTGTTGTTGTTGTTGAAAAACTGAAGTCCCCAAAATGTTCAGCCAAAAACTGAAATAGTTTGATTCTGAAATGCTACTGTGGTAGTTCATGAAAGTTGACATTTGGTTGCCTCCTGCTCCCATTCTCCCTTATGGAGGCTGATAGCTTGCAACCCCCCGCATGTAATAACCTCGTGACCCCCTGAGGGGTCCCGACCCCCAGTTTGAAAACCCCTGCCTTAGATCATGCCCTGTAGTGATCAGAGCACTGACTGGCCATACCACCTAGTGGTTCAAGTCCAGGGGAACCTAGGCCCTCCTGCTCCTCCAGGTTTCAACCCAGGCCCAGGGGCAGGCAAATCAGGTGTCTGCTTTTGGCCAGTATATCTCCCAGCCTACTCTCTGGGTTATTTCCTACCCCGTCCCTGTCCCTCCAGAGGTACGGTGAAAGCCTGGCTGCTCCTTAACCCTTTGTTTCCCTGTGTGGGGTTTGTATACCCCCTTATAGCACCCCAGCCTATAAATGAGCATGAGGCACCTAAACTACAACTCTCATGAGGCAAAGTGGCAGCATTTGCAAATTGAAATATTTCAGTGTTCAGCTGAAATATTCTGCAAAATACCAAAGTTTTCCACAGAAAGCAGATATTCTTCACAAAAATTTTCATTTAATTGAAACACTAATTTTCTGTCAAAAATGGTTTTGATGGAAAAATTTCAACTAGCCTTACTACCCATAGTAGCAGACTGCCTAGAGTCTACCAAATACTTTTAAAAGCTCAGGATCCCAAACATAAAGACATACAAACATCTGGGAGCTAGAAATTAAAATGCCTTTTATCTTTAGTTGGGTACAATTTTTAGTTCCAGAAAAGTTTGGAGACATACCACTAAATCTGTTATTATGCAGAACCTATGTAACCTAATATATTTTACAATTTATTTGGATCTATACAATATCCAGTAGGTGGCCATTCCATGCTTTAGGGACTCATTATGCAAATTAATATTAACAAAAAAATGGTCATATGATATAAGGGATTCTTCATTCCATTTCAAAGAATACATAATTATCCACCATCCAAACAGGGTGTGCCATACCAAATCTAAGAGAGAATGGGTCAAATGGAATCTGTAACAATCAGGTGCTGTTTCAGTTCTGTAGGCTCTTTTGAACATGTCTGGTGGGATTGTTCTACCTTCTACATATTTCACCTTTTTTATTATGTCTTGATGAAGCCAAAAATGTTTCATTTTTATTTAATATTTGTTGGTAGGCTGCTTGCCCTGTTGTAATGCATCTTGGCTGGTGATGGCTTCTCACCTAAGTGCCCTCTAAGCTGCGCAGCCATGCAGCAGGCTATCAAGGGCTTTGCAGGCAGGGAGAGGCACCCCTCCCTGGGTCCAGCCCAGCCCGCCCCACCAGAGCTGCCATGGCTGTGGAGAGGTACCTCTGGCCCGGCCCAGCCGGCGCTGCCATGACTGGGGAGAGGCGTCCATGGCCCAGCCCAGCCGGAGCTGCTGCAACTGAAGAGAGGCGCCCCCAGGCCGGCACCACTGGAGCTGCCACGGCTGTGGAGAGGTGTCTCTCCCATGGCCCTGAGCTGTTGTAGTGAGAGAGGGCTGGGGGGAGTCCTCTGTCCCCATCACATCCCTGGGGCAGCCTGCAACCCAAGTCCCTCATCCCAGAGCCTGCACCCTCAACTGGAGCCCTCACCCCCCACAACCCAACACTCTGCCCCGGCCCTGAGCCCCCTCCTGCACCTCGAATACCTCATCCCCAGCCTCACCCCAGAACCTTGACCCCCTCAGCCAGAGCCCTCACCCCCCACACTCCAACCCTCTGCCCCAGCCCTGAGCCCCCTCATGCACCCTGAACCCCTCATCCCCGGCTCCACCCCAGTGCCCCCCCCAACCCAACCCTGAGCCCCCTCCCACACTCTGAACCTCTCAGGCCCACCCCCGATATACATCACCTCCATATTGGTGCACATAACAAAATTCATTCCACACATGGATGTACAAAATTAAAGGGAACACTGCTTCTCACTTTTTTTTCTCTCTCTTTCTTTTCTTTTTAAATTATAGTTCTTCCTCTTGCATCCATGCTGGTAATTATTAAACATTTTGCCTTGTTGTTTACAAGATATATTTCTAATGTTTCCATCTCTTTCTTAGGTAGCCTTTGGGAATGTGAGGTGCCTTGACTTTTCTTTATAACTATTATTATTACTTACAAGTCATGCAGTGAAAGAACAGTTTTCACAAACAGCATTTTATTAAACTATAATCATGAAGATTTCTGTTGGGGGTGCTGGGGGAATTGAAGCAAAAAATGTGCTTACTGTGTTAAATAGATAATAAGCACAGAAGTACATTTGTTTTAATGACATTAGCTCTACCCAAAGGAGAGAGCAGGAAGCAGCCTTTTAACGCATTAAGCAAGCTGCAATACAGTGCATTACTAGTAGTTAATTTAGTTCCTCGTGGAAATTTCATACCAGAACATGAATTTATGGAGGGCATAGAATATTGTTGCACATTTCTAACATATGCATTGAATCTCCAGGGTCACTAGTTAATTGTTTTATGTCAGCGTTTGTGTGTTACATAAATCTAAATGGAATGACAAGGAAACACATGAGTGGGACAGAGCTGGCATGTGAATAATTATTTAATATAACGAACAAGAACTCAAATAAACCTTAAGCATTCTCTTTAAGATTCCGAGTTAGAATTCCACTAGCTGTGGCTGCAAAGTAGATGCTAGCCATACAACTCGTTCTTCAGAGTAATCCTTTTATCAGCTCCTGTGAAGCACCTTCTTAAATCGTGTTTTAACATATCTGCATAAACAATGGGATTCAACTTCATCCAGAGGTTAGTGATCATAAAATCAATGATCACAGGACTGCTTCCAGTCAGGACATAAAAACGTAGTGGGTGTTTTTACTGCATTATTTGTGGTATTAGCTATACTTAGAATGGAAAGAACTACAAATACAACAGTAAATTTAATCCCTGGTGGTAAATGCTCAGTTTTTCATGGGACCCACCATACACCCGTGGTGTCACGGAATATTTCGCATTTGATGTAATTTTGTCATTGCCCTCAAGTTGTGAGCATAATATTAATCATCATTAATAGAAGAAACCAATAAAACCTCACTTATTCCCTTCTCTGGATTTCCTAGCATGTCCTGCCTTCTCTGTGCCTGTTTTGTAGAGACCCTATCCTGCAAACAAGTACTACCAAACCTAGTGCTTAATACTGAGAGTAGTCCAAGTCACCCCCCTCGATTGAGGGGACAAAAATCACCTCTTCAATTTCCTTCAGTTGTTTCCCCTATTGTACCAACATTACTTCTGTCTTATCTGGGCTGCATTTCAGTTAGCTAGCTCTCATCCACTACATAATCTCAGGAATAGACACCATGAAAGCCAATTAACTGCACTGCCTGCTCTTGTTGAAACAAGTGTCTCTTAGCATACTGATGGCACCACAGCCTATATTATCTTACTGTCTCTGAGAGTGTCAGCTGCTATTGATGGCTTCTGGAGCAGGGGCCTGTAAATTGTTTCTTTAAAAGATGCTGGCTCTTTGTCCTCCTGTCAGGAGGTGGTGACAATTTCCACTAATAATTAGACCAATATCTCCCGCTTTGATTTTTACCAACCAAGGAGGACTTAGTTCCAAAGCAGGGTATGCAGCCTGACACTATCCAAGCCCCCAGAGGAACAACACAAGTAAATGGTTGTTAATATCAGCACCTCGAAAGGGAAGTTTAGAGATAGGATTATGGATAATACCTCACTTTGTTTCAAATATGATGTCCTGTGGTGAGATTTTGGGCTGCATGTGTAAGAGGCAGGACACAGAACTTGCAGCCCAGGGCGGTGGAGGGGTGGGATATGCTGGCTTTAAAACAATGTTGTGCCTTACTAATCCCGAGATATTTCAGGGATCAGAGCAGCCCATGACATAACTTAGGTTATGTCTACACTTATGGTGGCGAGTAGAATACAGGCACTATACTTGTGGCTACACTCTGCAGTGAAAGGCAGGCTATGTCCACACTCCTCGCTGTGGTATGTAGCTGTACACTGCAGTGGGGAGGCAGCGGGATGCTAAACTGCTGAAAATAGCAATGTAGATGTGTGAGGCAGTGCTTGGGTGTGTAGAGAGCTGTGTAGGGTACACACCCTGGGGGTTCAGGCATGTCGGGCACGCTACTCACCTAAGCTGCATCTCACCGTGTACACTGCTGTTTGTATCTGTGCTACAGGTACAGTGTCTGTGCTTTGCATTGTCACCATAAGTATAGATGTAACCTTTGAGATTCCTGGGGGCATATCTAAGTTAGGGCAGCCTACCTGGGCTGCCCTATAAACTGCAGCACTGCCGAGAATCTCCACAGCTCTGTTGAGGCTCTGCCATCAACACAATCTCTTCCCCTCCTAGACATATTCCCCCACAACCCCAGCCACGCCTCCTATGCAAAGGGCTCTGAGGGTTCTTTGGAGAACAGCCTGTGGCTGTTTGCCTCAGTTCCTCAGGAATTTCCACCCAGCTAGATATGAGACTTTTATGTATTTCTGCTCTGGCCATTTGACTTGATGTACAGGGGCTGCTGCAGGGATGATGATCTCTCCTGTGAAAAATAGCCACAAAGTTTGTAGATTGAGTGCTGGAACTGAAGGGACTAAGTCTTTGGTTATGGAGGGTTATGGAATCAACTTCAGGACCTGAGATATTAAGATTGTGACTGATATCATGTAGAATTTCAGCTAACATCTCTGATTTCACAGTAAATACAAATAAAGATTTAGCTGGGACTAGACATGGTGAGAAGTCACCGTTTGATAAAAGAAAGATGGCTACTGTGCTTATTTCTTCAGATTCTCTTTAACAATGACTTTATTTTGTCTGTGGTTAATCAAACGAAAATGATGCTTCAAAGTCACAGAATTCATTTGATCCTGCTGTACTGAAAAAACTCGATGAGACGACACAGGTTTATGCAGCTAGTGAAATTGCAAAAAGAGGATTATTGCCTTTCTTTAGTACATGCATATGTACTGTTTGTGTTTGTTCTGGTTACACCAAGATCGGTGGTACTCATGAAATCCCTTATGCTTACAGTATAATCACCAATTATTATTTTATTTATTAATTGTGAAACCCTAAATTTATGATATGGTATTTTTAAAAAGTCAAAATCGAAATGAAACATTTCAGTTGATTCAAAACAATTTCCCCCTCCTGCAAATACCATTTTCCACAAAGATTTGACTTTTCATTCTGATGTATAATGATATACAGTTTTTAAATATCAGAATTTCCGGTGAAGCAGAAATTCTGAGCTTTGGCCAGCTTTGCTCAGTAAGTCTTCACTAAAATCAGAACTGAGTATCTTCTGCTGGGTACTTAGAAAATAGCTGGCATCTGAGACAGCTTTTGGGGACTCAGGAAGCATACAGCTGACCAAGGCCTGATAGCATGATACCTTCCCTCTTTGAATTCAGCCTATTCACACAATAGGCTATGTCGATGCTATGATCTAGTGCTTCAGTGAAGTTACTTACTTCATCAAGGGGAGGCGATTTTCTACAGTAAATCTGTAGGGGTTTTCTGCAGTAAATCCACCTGTCTGAGAGGAGCAGGCCCACCGAGAGCAATTCCATGCCCCAGGGCAGAACAGTCAATGGGTGCTGTTCTGGCATGGCCAGGGCTTCCACATGCCCGCCCGGCTGCCTTCGCCGCCGGCGGTACCACCCCACACGCGCTTGGGAGCCCTGCGGCCTGCCCGGGCGATTTAAATGGGCCAAGGACTCCCGGCTGCCGCCGCTGCTACCAGAGCAGCAGTGGTGGCCAGGGGCCTCTGAGCCCTTTTAAATTGCCTGGGCCACTGAGCAATTGCCCCCTTTGCCCCCCTGTGTCGACGGGCCTGGAGAGGAGGTAGATAAGTTGACATAACTACGTGGATTTTTCACCCCCCTGAACTATGCATCTGGGTCAATCTAGTTTTCTAGTGCTGACCAGCCCCTAGAAGCACTGCTGAAAAACCATGGCCACCACCTCTGACTGTGATACATGTTTTTAGGAATAGAACTGCCCATCTGTTCAGGAACACAAGGCATCAAGAGCTCATCATCCAATACTCTGCTCTCTTGACTAGCTCCCTATTGAACACTAGATCATATTCAAGCTTTCACTTCTCCTCTTCAAATTTCTCCATGAAACCGGCCCGAGCTACCTGAGAAAGCAGCTGCTTGACTATCACTTCCCATGACAGCAATGTAGCTGCAAAAACACTGGAACTGTCAACCTCCAGAGTGAAAACCTTGTATCCAAAGACAGTCTTCTTGGCAATTGGACTTTGAATCTGGGACTCATGCCCAGCAGAGATCAGTGTGAGCATGAACCAAACCAACCAATGGAAAAACAAACAAACAAAAAAACCTTCACACCACTGAGCTCACTTGGTGCAATCCAGCAACTTCAATGAATTATCCTTAAAAAAAAAAAAAAAAGGCAGCATTCATAGGTGTGTTAATAAAGTATACAACTTATTGATAAAGAATGTATTGCAGGTTTAATTCTTAGTGATCTAGTTAACTAGATAAGCATTTATGGACTTAACGTGGAATACTTGTATGCTTGTTTCTCTTGAGGCAGAAGTTGTATTAAAATAATATGCTGAATAATTAAAGCCTGAATCTCAATTGGTGCAAACTGGCTTAGCTACATAGCAATCAAAGGAGCTTTGTCAATTTACACTAGCTCAAGGTCTGGGACCAGATTTACTAAGGTATCTAGTGCACAGACAGACATAGATTGACTTCAGAGGGAGGTAGGTGCTAAATCTATCTGCATCTGTAGGCAACTAAATAGCTTTGTAAATCTGGCCCCTGATCCTTCAAATTAGAATCTCAGGACAACCTGCAGCCTTGCTCCAAAAAATCTGACTGTACTGAGAGATTCTGCTCAGATGGCTGAGGTACAGCTTAGTTATCTGGCAAGATAGAAAGTAGTTGTTAGTAATTCACAAATTTATATTGAACTTGAACGAAAAGATAATAATCGCATATCTATGCCAATCAGTCTGATCAGCTGAGTGATGATTACATATTGTTGCCTGGATTACAGTTTGATAAAAATTCTTGCATCTTTTAACATTTTCATCTCTTTATTTATTAAGATTTTACCTCACTTTGATTAGTATTTGGGAATATGATCTAGCAGGTGCTCTCAAACTTTTTCAGAATGTGGATCATATTTTAATACAAAGAATTTCTCATGGGCCACCTATGCTCTAATTCATAATTACATCGAGCAACCAGGTTTGGATCAAAGCAATCCAGGGCCTTGTCATGCCACAATATGGCATTCGCATGGCTCCACCCCATGGGCCCTGCCCTTGTGTGGTGATCCTGCCCTGCCACATGTAGTGGCAAAAGAAGTGGCATCAAACCTCCCTTCCCTCAGAAATAGAAGGGGCTGCAGCAGAATCCTATCTTCCCCCAGGGGGCAGCAATTACCCAATACTTACCCCAGTAGCTGGAGAGTAACTGTTGGAGTGGGTGGGCTGGGCTCATTACACTCTGTTCCTCCTCTTGCATGCAGTGTCTTCTACTCGGTCATGGGGGCACAGAGCAGTAGGTCTTGAGTTGATACCCTGTTGAGATAGATGGGGAGGTTCACATCTCAGAGCTAGTATTTTGGGGCTGTGAGAAGACACAGGGAGGCAGTGCCACCTAGTGGATAGAGCATGGGCCTGGGACTTGAGAGACATGGGTTCTATTTCTGGCTCTGCCACTGGCTTGCTTGGTGGTGACCTTGGGCAAGTCACTGTGTCTCTCTGTGCCTCAGTTTCCCCACCTGTGAAATTGGGACAATGATCCTGATTGCTTTTGTAGAGCCCTTTGAGATCTACTGATGAAAAGTTCTGTATAAGAGCTATGTGGTATTGTTGTTACTGTCACTGTATTGGTTACACTCCGGTAACTTTGTCAAGTTTTTCTTCACAACTAGGAGACCTAGAAACTTACTTAAAAAAAAAATCAAAATTCACCTTCTGATGTAATCACATGACTCCAAGATCTGGGCCGCAGGCATGGGCCTACAATGACCAACTCCTCACACTGGAGAAGGAATTACATCGCCTGAGGCAACAAAAGTTCTCACTTACATGGAGAGATGATATAAGAGAAATATTGTATGTCTATTATTTTGCTTCTTTTAATGCAATCTGGCAGCAGGAAACAAGGAGGAACCAGCATCTTGTGAGCAACCAGTTGAGGATTACCAGCAAGTGTTCCATGGACCACAACTTGGGAACCTAAGACAGGTGTTACAAAAGTTGCCAGTTGGCTAAGAACATTTTTTACCAGATAGTACTTAGTGTGCTGTAACTGTGAGAGAAATTCATGTGATGGCCTAGAACTGGAGGATCTACTTGGCACTTGCAATTTGACTTCAAGGGGCTATCCAGTGAATGCATACAGTTAGACGTGTGTAAATCTTTTCAAGATTGGGATCATAGTTAAAAAATGTGTCTGGAGATATATAAATTAGAGAATTTGGGGCAAAGAATGGTCAAGTAAAGCCAGTCCCATCTTAGTTAGTTATAATAAATACAAGAAAAATAATAGAAAGGAATGTGCTCACTTACACATAAAGATGTACACATGCAGATATCCTCACCAAAAAGGCAAGTGTACAGATAAATAGACACTAAGATTAAAAACTATACATATCACACTTCATACACAGAGAGAGGCAGTGACACCAGATGAACAGGTCCATTTAAGGTACGTCTATGCTGCAATCAAAAACCGGCACCAAGTCTCAGAGACTGAGTCAATTGGCTCTCAGGCTGCTGGGCTAAAAATTGCAGCATAGACATTCAGGCTCGGGCTGGAGCCAGGGCTCTGAAGTGTCGCAAGGGGCGTGTTTCTCAGTGCCCAGGCTCCAGCCCGAGCCTAAACGTCTGCACTTTGCAATTTTTAGCCCTGCAGCATGAGCCCCATGTGCCCAAGTCAGCTGGTTTGGGCCAGCCACGGCCAGGCCGTGGGCCTTTTATTGCAGTGTTAGATGTACCCTTGGGCACAAAGATACTACACAAGGGCAGCAGCCAGATACAGTGGCACAGATATCATAAATGATTTTGTGCTGAACATGCACTGTATTTAGCTGATAATCAATGCAATTTCTTCAATGCAGGAGGAATATAATGGCATTTCCTGGCAGCCTAAATTCCAACGAGTAGCTCTTAAGTCCTAGCAACAGTAAATTTACAATAATCAATGAAAGAAATAACAAAGGCATTAATCAAAGCTACTTTGGCTTTCTGGTCCAGAAAACCACAAACCTTAGACAAATTATAGAGAACATAAAATTAAGTTTATATCTTTGTCTTATAAGGCAGGCAAAATGTAGGGCTAGCTTCGAGTTCTCCCTGTGCAGTTGTAACGTTAAAGGAGATGCGGCAGGAAAACATGCCCTGCCCCTTGCTCCCCTGCACAGAATCCCAGTGTGCTCTGTAAGTGCAAGGATGTGTATGAGCATAGCAGCAGGCCTCAAAATCCCACAGAGTTTATTGATGGGCCCCTATGCTGCTGGCAGACAGAGGATGGCACTGGGGGAACCTAGGGTTGCCAACTTTCTAATCACAGAAAATCAAACACCCCTTTCCCACCCCTTACCCGAGGCCCCGCCCCTTCATTGAGGCCCCCTAACCCCCTCGCTTGCGCCATCGCCCCTCCCTCCATCGCTTGCTCTTCCCCACCCTCACTCACTTTCACCAGGCTGGGGCGGGGGTTGGGGTGCGTGATGGGGGTGAGAGCTCCGGCTGGGCTGTGGGTTCTGGGGTGGGGTGAGGGATGAGGGGCTTGGGGTGCAGGAGGGGATTCTGGTCTGGGGCAGAGGGTTGGGGTATGGGAAGGCATGCGGGGTCCTGCCGGCGCTTACCGCGGCTCCCAGGAAGTGGTCACCAGGTCCCTGTGGCCCCTAGGTGCATGGGCGGCCAGGGATGCTCCGCGCACTGCCCTCGCACTCGCAGGTGCTGTCCCCAAAGCTCCCATTGGTCGTGGTTCCCGGCCAATGGGAGCTGCAGAGCCGGCGCTGGGAGTGGGGGCAGCGCGAGGAGCCTCCCTGGCTGCTCATGTGTCTAGGGGCCGCAGGAACCTGGCGGCCACTTCCAGGACTGCACAGAGCCAGGGCAGGCAGGGAGCCTGTCTTAGCCCCGGGCCCCTGCTGCGCCGCTGACCGGACTTTTAATGGCCCAGTTGGCGGTGCCGAAACCGGATGCCTGGCAACTCTAGGGAGCACATTTGTAACACTACATTACTTGTAAAGGGAACAGCAGCGGCTGTGCCCAGAGGTGCTTGAACAGAATGCCTGCATAGACAGCTTCCCTCCAGCCATTACCAGTGGTGCAGTGCTCCCGCTTCACCTTAAGCCTGCCCCCCTCCCACCAAGATTTGCTATTGCATAGTGACTTAAAATTCTTCTCTCTCTCCCTTTCCCATTATTACATACCGTTGACTTAGATGTGATTTAGGCAGCACCAAATAAAACTAATGGCGCTTTGTACCGATTTTTTTAATAAACTGTGACTGACAACGATTAACAAGTCAGGCTGAAAAGAAAATATTCACAGTCACATTACTCAGAAAATAACTATGCTGACTCAAATGTATCAGAGAATCAATGAGAAAGCAGTATACTCATATGCTGGCATAACAGTGGCATTTACGTCCATGTTGAATCA
This sequence comes from Platysternon megacephalum, assembly GCA_003942145.1. NCBI lineage: Eukaryota > Metazoa > Chordata > Testudines > Platysternidae > Platysternon > Platysternon megacephalum. The sequence goes on along the minus strand of QXTE01000055.1, from coordinate 9,458,978 downwards.
TCAAATCAGTCAAGGCATAACAATGCTAGGAGAAGAACTGAGCCCTGTGAGATACTAATCCCAACAGGAGAGAGAGAGAGAGAGTGTGTGTGTGTATGTGTGTGTGTCAATTATTTTCTTAAGGATGGTTAGACAAACTGGGGATCAGATTCTTAGGTGGTGTATATTGGACTAGCTCCACTGGCTGTTTATTTACACCAGCTGAAGGTGATGATTCTTACCACCACAGGCCAGAGAATAGATGGATCATTTTAAAATGTTCCCCTCCCCCCGCAATAAAACCTAGCTATCATCCATATCATATGCTGCAGGAATGTTTCACAGCAGCACACACTATTGTTTTAGCCCAGATACAGCATTTGCTAACATTTCAAATACATTTCAAGNTTTTACAGATCCAGACTAACACGGCTACCCCTCTGATATTTCAAATACTGACATTTCAGTCTAAAATTAGATTAAATCCCAAACTGATTTGCGAATACTTTTGTAGATAACAGGGTGGGCAGAGTTTAGTTCACAATGGTTTGTGTAGGGTGACCAGATAGCAAGTGTGAAAAATCAGGACGGCTGGGGGGTAATAGGCGCCTATATAAGAAAAAGTCCCCAATATCGGGACATCTGGTCACTTTATTTGTAAGGGTCATATTCATGAGCATATGGCCAACAATCGGATACTAATGAAAACATCGGTGAGTTCCAAACGTTTCAGAAATGTTAGCATGAGAGATTAGTAGGGTGAAAAAAAAATCATAATCATGTTATTTATTTTTCACTATTTTCCTATTGAAAAGTTTTCAGCAGTCCAGCCAGATAGGAAAACAATGCCATGTGACTTAGGTGATCAGCTACACAAGGCAAATAACAAATAAAGAATAGTCAAAGTCAGCAGTCCAGAATCTGAACATTATTTGTCAAAACTATACTGCGAATTTTTACAAATCATGAACATACTCTGAAAATTTGGATCAGTTCATGCATGATTCACTAACCAAAAAGGGAGATAAATTAATAAAGAAAATTATTCAGAGGAAATAGTTTGACTAGTTCTATCCAGGCAGCAGAATGAAGCTGTGTAAAGCAAAGCAGATCTATACTTTCTGCAAGTCACTATAACAACCCTTCAGCATAGTAAATAGGATAAGGTACCTCAACAGTGCTTGATCCACATGTTAAGATGAAAGCATATGGGGTTTCAGCATAGTTTATGAGAGCGTTTATCGAGGACTTTTTCTAAAGATCATCTATAGTTCTCCTTCTCTCATCTCCCTGGTCCACCCTTCTTTTCCTGCCGGTTTCCACATTCCTTTGTCCTGTGCACAGGGTTCACCCTCTTGTTCCACGTTAAGTTCAAACTTCTCCTCTCCTCCTGTTTTTTATTTGGCACTTTCAAGGTATTGTGAAAAGCTTTATACACCCACATCACTACAATATGTCGTTAAGAAATAACAGTTCTGAAATAAACTCTGAAATCTAAAACACTCTGGCATACACTAAATAGTGAATTTGCTGATTTCCAGAAAAAAAACCCTGCTCACCTGGCATCTGAAACGATGTAATAAACATTTGCCCAACTATAACATGGGGGAGAGAAGTCAACCAAAGTAGTTCAAAAATCACTGTCAGACAAACAAAGAACACACGTGCCTAATAGCTGAGCCAGTCCATCTTGTAATCACTCAGGAAAGAATATACTGTATTTTAAAAGAAATGCAAGCTAATTTGCAGTCAATTACAACACATCACTAAACGTCTTGAGAGTACTGCGATCAGCCGTGGAGTGCAGTAAAATAGTCACCCAGAAGCCACAAGCTCTGATGGTATTAGCAAAATGTCTAATGTTGCCACAGCCACAGATAGAGGAAACAACAGTGGCGAAAAAGTGGGGATGGATGCTAAAATTGAAACTTAAGGGGGCAGAGCTTGCTGTCCATCAGAGAAGTGGAATTTTTGATCCGCTCCAATCCCATAAGAATCAGCCAAATAAAATAGTAAACTTGCCGGTGTAGATTATGTCACCTTTCTGTTTTAAAAGTGTGGTGAGGCCACTAGGAAACTGTTTGGACATTTAAAATGCCAAAGAATAACAGTAAAAATGAGAAAATGGATTTCTTCAAGGTGCAGTTGATGCCATCAGCAAGCAACGCACCAACTGCCATTGTCTCCCTCTGGTAACAAAGTAACTGTCACTGGAGATAAGGATTATTCTGTTACAAACTGCTCCAGGAGTTACAATTGAGAAGTGATAAATTAGGGACTTCAATTATCTTTCTGGAAGAAAGGCTTGAGACAATTTCAGCTGAGATTAGCACTCTAGATAAGAGAATGACAGGGATGAAAGAAGGCTGGAGGCCTGAAGAAAGATCACAAGAGGTAAAAGAAAAGACTCTCCATAATTCTACTCATGCAAATGGTCATGAGATGGTGCATTGGACCCCTGCAGAACAAAATTAGAGGCAGAAATATTTGTAGACTGGTTAAAAATGTCCTGACTTTTGTGGTGGATCTATTTAAATGGGAATGTGAAAGAGATCTTTGTTATCAAATAGCATGAAAGGAGAAAAACAAAAAAATCTGGGCATGGAGATGCATTGACTGCTTTAGGACCTTGAACTTGCTCCAAGAGAAATCTGAATATAACAAGGTTTGAAGAGATATAAAAATATCATTAATTCTCAGCATTTGTCCACAAGCACAGCCAAGAATCTGAAATTTGCGGAGATTAAAAATGAATTTCTGGGGGAGGTTTTGTAAAATAGCTGAGGCCTTTTCAGAAAGATAAAAGTAGCAGTTTTACAGTTATAGTTAGTCTTGTGTATTTTTTAATCATACAAATCCTAAAATGCTGGCCAGATATCTTGGAGAGAATCAAATCTGTCTTTGAAAAGTTATTCTTTCAAGATGAGCAAGTTTCCTTAAACCATCATGCCAGCATGTTAATTTCAGAGCTGTGGGAGGTTTCCATATGTGCAGGATTGGTCTGTCAATGACTTCAAGATAAATATTTTTGAGTTTAATAACAGATACTTGGTGATATTTATAATGGCTTTCAAATGAGCATTTGGGATATGAGAATTAATGCAACATGCCTCTTACGTGCGAGCACTGGAGAAGTAACTAAAATCTGTTTATCATTTACAAGAAATGCCACTTTCAGGGATTTACCTGGAGACTGTGACTAACACGTAAAAAATGTTTGCTAATGAAGGGCTGAGTGTTCCCATCTAGTATCGTGAGTGGAGGGGAACGAGATCTGGCAGATCAGTGCAGTGGGTGGAAAGAGGTCCTATGTGTGCAAGACCCAGGAAGTCCCTCTGCCATCACTCTGGTAAAGACTCTGAGGCAGAAGAGGCTGCTTACCAGGGACAGATGGAGCTGGGAAGGAGTCTCACTTCCCAGCATGCACCTCACTGGCCCGGTAGTGGATATTTGTATGAGATTGAATGCTCTTCCAAGCTACATTAAGGACCTGATCCAAAAGTCATTAAAGCCAATGGGAGTCTCTCCTTGGACCTAGTCCTGCCTTACCAACTACCATAAAGTCATCTCTGTGGCTTGTGCTGGGCAGCTACAGCAGGGGGCAGCCATTGGTAGTACCAGTACAACTTCTTAGGGGTTGCATTGTTAGGGGGAGAGGAGCCTTCAAATCACGGCAGAGGGTCAGATTCTCCATGTAGAAGCTCTGGGATTGGTGGGTTTCATAAAATCATAGGACTGGAAGGGACCTCAAGAGGTCATCTAGTCCAGTCCCCTGCCTCATGGCAGGACTAAGTATTATCTAGACCAGGGGTCGGCAACCTACGCGTGCCAAACATGGCACGCGAGCCGATTTTCGGTGGCACGCCGCTGCCTGCCAGTCCCAGCCCCACTCACCCCCCCCGCCCACCGCTCTCCCCTGCGGGGGCAGGAGGCAGAAGCTTGGTCCTGCAGCAGCCAAGCTTCTCCCTCCCCGGCTTCTTCCCCCAGCGTGGTGCTTTCTGATCGCCCGGGGGGGAAGGGGGCGGAGCCAAGCCGCAGCGTGCTCCCTGCTCCGTAGAGGAGACAGAGAAGAGGTAGGGACGGGGCCTTGGGGAAGCGGGTGGAACAGGGCATATCCCTTCCGGCCCCCTGCCATGAGCCGCTCAGGGCAGGGGGCTGGGCGCACCCCCACAAGCCGAGCACCCCAGCCCTCACCCCTGAACCCCCCACCCACCCTTCTACCCTGCACCTCCACACCCCCCCCCTCCCCCCCCCCCCCCCCCCCCCTCCCGCCCTGCCCCTCCACACCCCCCCAGCCTTCTGCCCTGCACCCCCACCGCCCTCACCCCTCCCCCTCCCTCCCCCCCACGTCTGGGGTCCCAGCTGCCAGCCCCATGCCAGCTGGCGTCCCGGCCGCAGGCTGCGCTCAACCCGCTGCAGGCCTAGGTGAACAGAACCCCAGGCTGGCAGCTTAAGATCAGCATTTTAATTTAATTTTAAATGAAGCTTCTTAAACATTTTGAAAACCTTGTTTACTTTACATACAACAATAGTTTAGTTATATAATATAGACTTATAGAGAGAGACCTTCTAAAAAACGTTAAAATGTATTACCGGCACGCGAAACCTTAAATGAAAGTGAATAAATGAAGACTCGGCACACCACTTCTGAAAGGTTGCTGACCCCTGATCTAGACCATTCCTGACAGGTGTTTATCTAACCTGCTCTTAAAAATCTCCAATAATGGAGATTCCACCACCCCCTAGGCAATTTATTCCAGTGCTTAACTACCCTAACAGTTAGGAAGTTTTTCCTAATGTCCAACCTAAACCTCCCTTGCTGCAATTTAAGCCCATTGATTCTTGTCCTATCCTCAGAGGTTAAGGAGAACAATTTTTCTCCTTCCTCCTTGTAACAACCTTTTATGTACTTGAAAACAGTTATGTCCCCTGTCAGTCTTCTCTTTTCCAGACTAAACAAACCCATTTTTTTCAATCTTCCCTCATAGGTCATGTTTTCTAGACCTTTAATCATTTTTTGTTGCTCTTCTCTGGACTTTCTCCAATTTGTCCACATCTTTCCTGAAATGTGTCAGCCAGAACTGGCCACAAAACTCCAGTTGAGGCTGTATCAGCTCACAGTAGAGGGGAAGAATTACTTCTCATGTCTTGTTTATAACACTCCTGTTAATACATCCCAGAATGAGGTTTGCTTTTTTTTGCAACAGTAGTACGCTGTTGACGCTAATTTATCTTGTGATCCAGTATTGGCCCCAGATCCCTTTCCACAGTACTCCTTCCTAGTAAGTCATTTCCCACTTTGTATGTGTGCAACTGATTGTTCCTTCCTAAGTGGAGTACTTTGCATTTGTCCTTATTGAATTTCTCCAGTTTGTCCAGATCAATCCTATCCTCCAAAGTATTTGCAACCCCTCCCAGCTTGGAATCATCCACAAACTTTATAAGTGTACTCTCTATACCATTATCTAAATCATTGATGAAGATATTGCATAGAAGTGGATGTAGAACTGATCTCTGGGGGACCCCATTCGTTATGCCCTTCCAGCATGATTATGAACCACTTGATAACTACTCTCTGGGAATGGTTTTCCAACCAGTTTTGCACCCACCTTTTAGTAGCTCCATCTAGGTTGTATTTCCCTAGTTTATTTATGAGAAGGTCATGTGAAACAGTATCAAAAGTTTTACTAAAGTCAAGATATACCATGTCTACCGCTTCCACCCATCCACAAGGCTTGTTACCCTGGCAAAGAAAGCTATCAGGCTGGTTTTTCATGATTTGTTCTTGACAAATCATGCTGACTGTTATTTATCACCTTATTATCTTCTAGATGTTTGCAAATTGATTGCTTAATTATTTGCTACATTACCTTTCCAGGTACAGAAGTTAAGATGACTGGTCTGTAATTCCCTGGGTTGTCCTTATTTCCCTTTTTATAGATTGGCACTATATTTGCCCTTTTCCAGCCTTCTGGAATCTCTTCTGTCTTCCATGACTTTTAAAAGATAATCGCTAATGACTCAGATATCTCCTCAGTCAGCTCCTTGAATATTCTAGGATGCATTTCATCAGGTCCTGGTGACTAGAAGACATCTAACTTGTCTAAGTAATATTTTACTTATTATTTTCCTATTTTAGCCTCTGATCCTATGTCATTTTCACTGACATTCACTATGTTAGATGTCCAATCACCACCAACCTTCTTGGTGAAAACTGAAACAAAGAAGTCATTAAACACCTCTGCCATTTCCACATTTTCTGTTTTTAATTCCCCCTCCTCCCCAAGGAGTAACGGTCCTACCTTGTCCTTGATCTTCCTCTTGCTTCTAATGTATTTGTAGAATGTTTTCTTGTTACCCTTTATGTCGCTAGCTAGTTTGATCCATTTTGTGCCTTGGCCTTTCTAATTTTGTCCCTACATACTTGTGTTATTTGTTTATATTCATCCTTTGTAATTTGACCTAGTTTCCACTTTTTGTAGGACTCTTTTCACCAAAAAGAGTCCCACGTGCATTCTTGTGATCTACAGGTCTATGCCCACTTCTTCTTGCCCCCTTAAATGAACCTCTTAGTTCTACTTTCCTTAAAAAAAATAATCACAAAATAAGCATTCCATAGTTTCCTGGATCCTTTTGTACTGCTCCCGCAGTTTTTCTACGTGAGTAAGACAAGGCCTAAATTACAGATTTTAATGTATAGGCATTTCATTACCACACTGTTTGAGCACATAATAGCAGTGTTGCCAACTCTCACAATTTTATCATGAGTCTTCTGATACTGTGCATTTTTTGGACCCAGCTCCTGGAATCATATGATCACATGGAAAAATTCAACTTCTGTTTTAAAAAAAGTTTCTAGCTCTTGTGGTTTCGGAGAGAATTTTTGAAAATATGAACGCTAAATGCTAAAAAAAGAGGCAAATATAATTGCTAAAGCATATCTTGTAGAAAAACATTCAATCTTGATTTAAAAATTGTCAATGAGGTACAATCCACCACCATAAATTGTTCCAATGGTTAATTACCTTCACTGTTAATAATTTACACCTTATTTCCAGTCTGAATTTGTCTCACTTCAACTTCCAGCCATTGGTTCATGTGATTTTTTTCTCTGCTAGTTTGAAGAGCCCATTTTGAAATATTCCTCATGTAGCACTTATAGACTATAATTAAGCCACCCCTTTTCCTTCTCTTTCATAAACTAAATAGATGGAGCATTGTGAGTCTATCACTATAAGGCATTTTTTCTAATCCTTTAATTATTCTTGTGGCTGTTCTCTGAACCCTCTCCAATTTATCAATAATTAAGACCCACAATGGTAGGGAAATATTATCTCCTTGTTATGGAAGGGGAACCTCAGAGACAGAGAGGTTAAGTCATTTGCCACAAGTCTCACAGTAAATCTATAGCAGAGCTCTGACTAGATACCAGATTTTCTGCTTTTAGCTCTGTTCTTTAACCACAAGGTTATCATTTCCCTCTTATCTGTCCTGTTAGGCAGATAAAGGAATCTCTCAATTCACTCATTCCTGGAGAGTAATTCATTAGCAAACACTGTTCACCAATGTCAGTTACAGGTAAATTCCAGAGTGAAGTTTCATGCCTACTTTAATAATGAAGTAGATTCTAATTACTCACCTGCCATTCCTCTCATCTTCACCTCATTATGAGGGATGTCCTTTGTTCCACACCCAAGTTTCTCTCTCCTACATGCACATCTGCTGTCATTTTCATTTATATTAATCTAATTTGTCTCCATGAGAAATGGTAGATCATGAGTCTGAGGGTACTGAAAATATTAATTACATTAATAAAACTGGTCTCAGAGGAAGGATGTAACCATCCCTTGTAATTATTATTTTAATTCTTTATCTGTTCTCTAAACTGTTGCATTCAGTTTCTATTTATATAGGAACACCAGACAGCTCACCATAGCATGATCACATTAGTAGCACTCAGAGGACCCATTCACAGTGGTGCCCCCATTTCATTAGGTATTGCATAACTACATAAAAAACCAAAAGTACTTGCCTTGAGGAGCTTGTGACGTTGCTGCCCGTGGGAGCCAGCTGAGGTCACTCAATTAGGGTGAACTGCAAACAAAACGGGGCAGACAAACCCCAAACGCTGGTGGATATTCCAATACTTAGATTTTCCAAGCCAGCACAAAACAACTTCTATATTACCATACAGGTTACTCAGAAGTCCAAACAACGCAGTTCCCTTAAAGTACCCAGCCTCAGGCCTCCGTCCAGACACACCTGTCAGATATGATGATGATTACTGAGAATCTTATCTCATCATATAAAAGAAAAGGTTCTTCCAATCCCAAAGGATCAGCCACATACCCAGGTCCAATTATAACTTAGATCTTACCCAAAATACACGCTATAGTCAATTCTTATTAACTAAGCTAAAATTTATTAAAAAAGAAAAGAGAGAGAGTGTTGGTTAAAAGATCAATATACAGACAGACTTGAATTCAATTCTTGAGGTTCAGATACATAGCAGAGGTGAGCTTGTAGTTGCCAAAAGTCCTTTTAGAAATAGTCCATAGGTTATAGTCCAATGTCCATATTCAGGGTGGCTCCAGTCAAAGACTGGGGATCTCAATCCTTATGGCTTAAGGTTCCCCCCTCTTGAAACCAAAGCAGATCTGAGATGATGTATGATCATGTCCCAGGGTTCTTATACATTTCCAGCAGCCTTTCGGCCTGAGAAAACAATAGGCTTAATTCTCCTTCCTCTAAACATCATGGCAATTAGCACAGGGTAATTTATCCATTAAACAGTTCAGATACAGGTTACTACAACCTTCAAAGAGACATATAGACAATAATACTATTTCACTCAAGTATCATCATAAATGTTAATACTCCTTTTTTGATCTTTGAATTAAAGTTATAGCAATAGACAAGACTTGTTTGCTTACATCACAAGACCTGAGCAAACATCTATCCTTGAGATCTCTAACAATGCAGACTTGCATTTCAAAGCTCTATTCATTTACCTATCTTCCTAACCAGTCCTTAAGGTTCACCCATAGGTCAGGTTATTCTGTGAGTTAATTAACTCTTTCTGGCCCTGTCACCTTTCATGAAATATTATATTACACTCATAACGTCACAGAGCTCCCTAATATGAACTGTTTTTACCAGGTCCCTAACAAAATGACAACACTCTGGCAGCTCAGCAACTAAAAGTTACCAGAAACGGTGATTCTGGATACGCCTAAAGGATAAACAAAGCAACTAAGTAAGCAAGCAACCATTTGGATCAAAGGGATTTGATTGTCCCTCTGAGACCAATAGGATGGACTGCTGTCTCATTCACAAAGGGCCAATTTCAAACTCACTGATATGGACTAGGATAAGACGTAATCTCTAACAGTTTCCCAATAGCTATCTTAAAATTTTCAGAAAAAAAAAAGTGACCTTACATGTTGACTGTCCATCAACGGCTGGTCAAGCAACACCTCAGTAGTTTAGGTGAACTTGAGATGGCAGAGGCAAGAATCAGATTCAGACCTTAACCAGGAGACTGTAGAAAGCTATAGAGTAGTCATGATTGAGTTTAATGGAGGATGCATCTGGCCCATTTTGAGCATTTTGTTTCCTGCCTATGAAATGAAGTTTTCTGAGGTCGAATTCGAGTATTTTGCTGTACAGGATATTACCATGATTAGCTGTTTACTTTTTTCCTTTTTATACATTTAATCTATCACAAATTGTCACCTTGTCATTCTGTTATGGAATGTTGGTATCTTTTTCTATATTTAGTTATTGTTGAGAATAATCACTGCTCTGTTTGTAGAGATACACCCTGATTGCTGTTCTTAGATAAGGCGTTGGAACTTTAAATCTCACTTCAAAGGACGTCCTTGCAAAGTCTGTTTAGAACAGATTGGATGAGAGAAAAAAAGACCATGGAACCCAGAGAATTTTGCACAATTCAAATCTTTCATTCTCTGCAATATTTTGTTGTGGCTGGCATTTTGGATCTTCGTCACTCCTTTTAGGGTCCAATCCTCCTTCCAGTAACATCAGTGGCAAAACTACCATTGTCTTCAAAAGGGGCAGGAGGAGATCCCTCAAGAACATGGGTCTGAAAGGCTAATAGCTGTGCTCATGATTACAAAGAAATGCAATAAGAATTAATATGAAAATGCCTTTGTTTTATGGACCATGAAAAACAGATTGTTTTGTTGTATGCAGGTTGTTGTTCAGAGCATAATGGGTTGGCATATATGTATGTTTACAGCGTGTCCTCCAATTGCAAGTATTTAATTTATAGCAAAGCATTTTGGGATCTCTATGAAGAGCTCTATAAAATGAAAGGAACTATATGCATGGACTCCCTCTATTAGCTACAGCCCTATAAAACTGTCACAAACAAATGCCGTTCTTGTTGCTGTGCAGGTGCTTTGGTCTTTCTCCGTGCTATCTCTAAGATGTTTTGGGTTTTATTGATTCTTTCTGTGTTTGTGGATTGCATTATATGTTTATGCCAATGAGTACGGTTACCGACTGTGAAAATATTCTTCCAAAATACCTTATTTTATATTAAATATAAAACAACATTATAGTTTGCAAAATAGAAGGCAATGCTAGAAATTGGAAGACAGGTTTATGGGAGAGGGACTGAACAGATACCAGTCATGAAAGGTGCTTTGTGTCTGACTCTGTACCTACTATAAAACTAAGCTGCCACTTCTAAAGTTGACAAGGTGGGTGAGGTAGTATCTTTTATTGGGCCAACTTCTGTTGGTGAGAGAGACATGCTTTTGAGCTTACCCAGAGCTCTTCTTCAGGGCTAGGAAACGTATGCAGAGTGTCACAGCTAAATAGAAGATGGAACAGGGTGTTTAGCATAAATAGTTAGCACACGTTTCAAGGGACCATTGAAGGTAAAGTGGCCCATTAACACTCCTCCAGTCACAGGGGGACAGGAAGGGGAAAAAAGGCAGTGGGGGAATTGTTAGTGGGTTACAGATTTGTTGTAATATATGTACTACAGGTATACCATTGGTTTTGAGATACATCAATTATATTTTCATCATCTGGACAGATGACAAACTCCCTCATAGATTTCCAGCACAGCTTCAATAACCACCTCCCCTCCATTCAACTCTCTAGAACACTCTCACACTAGCATCAACTTCCTGGACACCATGATAGGCTTCAGCAATGGAAGCCTACAGACAACTACATACAAGAAAACCCACGGATCACCACACCTATCTTCACGGATCCAGTAGCCACCCCAAACATACCAAGAAATCTGTTATCTAGCTCCGAGCACTCAGATACCACAGGATATGCTCCGTGGAGAAAGTCTGGGATATACACCTTAGCACACTTAAAACTGCCTTCACCAAGCAAGCACACTCACCCAGGGAAGTAGATTGCATCATGGAATACCACCCAAATACACAGAGAGAACCTCCTGCAATGCAGAAATAAAACCCACTCTGACTGCACACCCATAATTGTCACCTACAGGGTCTGCTTACCCCACACTAGATAAGACAAGGTTAAGCCCATATTATTGACAGCAGAAGTCCCACCTCCCTGGCGGGACTGGGCATGCTCCAAATGCTCTACCAGTATAAAGGGAGGAAGCCCAGCTCATTCTGGGCTGGAGGCTGCAGGGGAAGGACCTGCCTGGGAAGCTCCTGCAGAGGGCCAGTCATAGCCCCTGATTATGCTGGGAATCAGAGCCTCCCCGGGCCCGCTTGAACCCTGGCGACTGGAGGAGCCACAGGAGGCAACCGGCCCTGCTGACCACAGAGAATCCAAAGTCTCATGGGAGACCCCAATGCAGAACTGGTAGGATGTGACCCAGGGAGGGTGATGGAGTCGTACCTCCCACCTGGGAAATCTCAGTGTGTTTCAGTAGGACCCCCCTGCTGAGTCAGTGGCAAGTTGTTATGCCACTGTTGGGGCCCTGGGTTGGGGCCTGGGGGAGTTGGGTGGGCCTGGGCCTCCCTTGGTGGGTGCCCCACCCCCATAGACTCTAGCCACTAGGCTATGCTGCCCTGCACCTAAGGGCTGCTCTATGGACTCTGGCTGCTAGGCCATGCTGCCCTGACCCTAGGGGTGTAGACAGTCACATCCCCTGACTGCAAGCCATATGGGGTATTGTTAAACAATTACAACCAACACTCAATGGGGACTCCATCCTGCAAGAAATCTTTCTTGAACCCCCTCTTCTGGCTTTCAAACAACTTCCCAGCCCCTCTAAACTCATCATCAGAAGCAAGCTCCCCACAGACTAGGACACACCATCTCAAAGTGGCACCACACCAGGCCAGAGCAATAGATGCAAAACCTGCAGACATATCTCCACTGCTATGATGGGCAACATCCTCCACACCACACCTTTCAAGATTCATGGGTCCTACACATGCCTATCACAAGTGCATTCATCCAGTGCACTAAATGCCCCAATAACAACGGTGCGGGTGAAACCAGACAATCACTACACTCTCAGATGAACTCATTCAGAAAAATGAAAGACAAAAACACCCTATCGCTTGTGGGTGAACACTTTTCACCAAATGATCACTGTAGTTGTCTTCTCAGTCCTCATCCTCAAAGGAACTCTGCACAATACCTTCAAAAGATGAGCCTGGGAGCTTATATTCATAACTTTGCTAGACACTAAAAATAATGGACTGAATAGACACACTGGTTTTATGACTTATCACAACAATTTATAACCCACTAAACCCCGCCCCCCGTCTTCCCCCTACTTGACAGGACCGGTGTTAACTGGCCACTTCACCGGTCCCTTGAAATGTGTGTTAACTGTGTATACTAAACAATGTGTCCCACCCCGTATTTAGCTGTAACATTCAAGAAGAGCTCTGTGTAGCTCGAAAATTTCTCTCACCAACAGAAGTTGGTCCAATATAAGAGATTCCTTCACCCACCTTGTCACTCTAACATCCTGAGACCAACACTGCTACAACAACACTGCATTTCTAAGGGTGATGGGTAATTCACTTTGCTCCCAATACACTCATTTCTACCAGCTCAAAAGTTTTCTTGTAAGAGATCTTTTTAAAGAAATAATTACTATCCTCTTTGGATAGCACAGTCTATTTCTAATCAGTATTTTTGTGCTTCTTATAGATGGGTTTTCATTTTCTCTGTAGCTAGGAAGAAATTTCCCAGTTAATGAATTAGAGAACAAGTCACTCTGCCAGATAATTAGCCAAATAATAATTACATAAAATTAAGTAAATCAGTAAAAGCATAGTGGTCTCAGTTAAATTGCAATTCACTTGCATAAACCAATCCCTGTACTCAGCAAAGAGCCAATATTTGCATTTGAACTTGCTGGATAAAGGATTGCTTTATAATTGCACTCTTTAACGCATGCAGTTTAGATGGGAGAAGTCTCTCCATTGAAACTCAATGAAAAGAAAGACATTTGAAGAAGTCTGGATTTAGAGGTTGACTTCATTCAAACTCTGATTACGAGTAAGTTTGTCTGTATCAAAAAACTCAAGTTAATCACTGTTAAGCTTCCAGTAATCTGAAGCATGATTCTGATAAAATGGTTAGCTAATAAATTATGTACTAGTACCAAACAGATATAGTAGTCTCAGTCTCTAATGCTATTGGGAAAATTTCAATAGCTAACAGTGTTCCCCTTTGAAAGTCACAGGTAAATCCCTTATTTTTGCACTTCCTGTCAGCTCCTTCATCACAAACAGTGCATGAGGTGTCTGAACTTGATACAGTCTGATCCTGATGGGAGTGATACCAAGAAGGTATAGACGACAGTGAAAACTAGAGAACTGCTACCAAACTAAACTGGAATTATAAAGCAAAATCTTACCCATGTGAATTACTTAACCTCTTTTTCTCAACAAAGAAAAGAAAATAGATCATGTTTCTCATTTATTTTATTGTAGGTGTTAGGTCAAACATTCTTTTCTATTTATAATGAATATGGGCCAAATTATCAGATGGAATATGCTGGCATTTACTCCATTTATTCCAGTGAAGAAACTGGCCTTATGTAAGGATTTGTGGTTCGGTATGGTGTTTGCCACTTGCTTACAATGACCACATCACTCACAAGTGGAAGAGTCCTAAGCACAGGTCTTCCCAAAAGGGTGGCAGTAAAATAGGGTGACCAGATGTCCCAATTTTATAGGGACAGTCCCGATATTTGGGGCTTTTTTTTTATATGGGCTCCTATTACCCCCCCCCCCCCTTCCCCTCCACCACACACACACACACCCTGTCCAAATTTTTCACACTTGCTATCTGGTCACCCTACAGTAAAATCTTTAAAGCCACTCCACAACATTGTGTATTTATTTGTGCCACAAATATCGGGTAAAAATTCTTACATTCCCCTTTCCTTTCAGATGGCATCAGAAAGGGCCCATCTGTAATGTGCCTGGTTTGATAGTTAGTGTTCAGCACATGTGAAGGCAACTAACTACCACACTGACCACTGCTTATTATATCACAACTGTCTCAGTATTACTATGTTCCCCCCCATCCTATCTATCTGTTATAGCCAGTTGATGTTTCTCACCATATATTAGGATTGAAAACTCTTTGGGATAGGACCCATCTTTGTGCTATTACAGGCAGGGCTGGTAGCACTGCCTATTTTTTAAGGTTGTCCAACACTTCCCATCATAAGACCCTATTTTCAGTTGTTTATAACATTGGCAAACTAACTCTTTTGGCTGAAATTTTCCATGCCAGTTGTCTGCCTCAGGCTGAATCATTCTGGAAAATTTCTGTCCAAATGCTCCAACTGTCTGTGAGGAAAAGGATAGGGAAACATTTGTTTTTCCATGTTAGAAAGTTCTGGTGATCTTTTCTTTTGGAAGCTCAAATGTTTCCCACACACACACACATTCCAGCTTTGTTGCAGGGACTTGAAGTTTGACAGAAGGGTGGCCAATGTGGCAGGGATGCATTTGGCTGACCCCAGGAAAATTCATCCAAATTTGGCCAAGTTATAAGTAATTTGAAAAATCAGAGTTTCCACATACTAAGCAGAGATCTGCTAAAGCTCAACAGCTAAAATCTAGGAAAATTCTGTTCTCCCTGAGCATGCTCCAACCTGGGCTGAGCAGGACTTTTCCTGCAATTGCTGTTCCTGGCTATTGCAGGCTGAACTGGGGACAGGTACCAGAAGGGAGAAAAAGACAGACTCTCTCTCCTGTGCTGTCAGTAACTGCCCTGATGGATCCAGGCAGCACAGAGGAGGAAGCCACCTGATTTGAATACAGAGGTATAAGCGACAGACCTCGGGGATGGGTGGGTGGAAATAGACTGAGAAAGAGAGCCAGAGGGGTGGAACTAGAGGCTGGCAGAGGAGAGAGAGAAACTTGTACTGAGATTTGGGGTAGGTGGGGAGATTGTGACTGGTTAGGCAAGGAAACTGGAACTGGGAGCCAGGTGGGTTGAGATTGGGACTGATCAGGCAAGGACTGGCAACCAGGAGGGTGGGAGGAAGGAGGTGAAGGGGAGGGGAGACTAATCTGATGAGGAGCCAAGGTGCAGGGGGAGAACTGAGACTAGCTCAATGAGCACAGTCCATCCCGTGCACTAAATAAAGCAGGGGTCCTATAGGAAAAATAGTATGTGATCTTGTAATTAAAGGTTGTATCGTAATGCATACACATAAGGTGATCAGTTGCACAGGTGAACTTAATTCTGGCTTTTCCTGTCTTTTGAGTGTTTAATTTAATGTTCTTCACATGTGCATGTGTGTGTAGTAAAAGATACTGTACCCTTTGCCATGGGTTTCACATATTACTTTACAAAGGTACTTTGATAGATCTGAAACACTGTCTCTTAGGTTTTAATCTTTTTCAAAATCAGACACATCAGAGTTTCTTATTCTCTGCAGTTTTATGTATGAAGATAAACTTCTCAGATTCATTAGAAAATCCAAAATTTTATTTTTAAAAAGGTACCCTGAAAAAGCTTAGTATTTATTCACAGTGATGGAACTACCGGATTCTGAATTAATTTTGCATATCCCACTCTTTCAGACAGACACAGTTAAAACCCACCTAGCCCCCTCTCCCCCTTTCTCAGACACACACACACTTTACCCTAATATCTGAGCACCTTCCATGTTGATGGCAGTAGTGATGTCCCTAGTAGACTTCACCCTTTTTGGGGGTAAGACCTCAGCATGGGGTAGGGATTTGGGGTTTTTTAAAATTTTCTTAGTTTAAAGGTTGCTTTGATTCAGGCTTTTAAGTTGGTTGGACTTTTGGGGGTGTTAGTATTGAAAGTGTCATTTTCTTTGGGGGTCTAATACTTGCTTAGCCACTGACTAATTGGGTACTTGTCCAAGCTATTCGACTATTCCTTGGTCAGCCCAGCTGGAAAAGTGGATAAAAAAAGAACTGCACTAAAACCCACTTGCTGCACATGAGTGAAGCTTTCCTGAGTAAGTGCATTAAAATAAAAATGAATACGTGAGTGATTTGTGATTAGATATGTACTCCATTTCTGAGACATGACCTTCAGAACTCACCTTGGGGCAGCATTGCTCCTGGGAAATAGTCCACATACCATACAAGCCCATCATGATTGCTCTTTTCATCTTTGTAAGAAACCGTAGGGCAAGCAGTGGCAGTAAAATGGCACAACCATTCCTTTATTATTCATGCATGCATAAGTTCCTGTATTGAATTACATGCACTCATATTTCATTACATAACTAAATGTTGAGATTCAGATTCATCATGATGTCTCTGCTACTATTGACTACAGCAGACTATTCCCTGGGCTTTTCTATCCCAGGAGGCTAAATGAGATGACACTCCTTTGTATTCCGAAATAACATCTCAAAATTTCTGTATTGCTGTTCTAACTTGACCAAAATTCCTGGGTGGCTGGCCACAAAATTATTGCCTCTTTATCGCTGTTTAATTTTAGTCCATAATAGAAAGCCATTATTCCTATTATATAGGCTGACATGGTAAGTGGCTTTCAGAGCTCCTAGTTTTATAGGTATTCCTGTTGAATTAGTTTCAGAATACATAAAGAAAAAAACAAAAGTTTTACCTGAGTCTGTCAAAGAGCTGTATATTTCTTTGTCAGATAAATCTACAGATTTATCTTCACACTGATTGCTACAAGGTGTGTATTTAATTGGCCTAAATTATCATAAACTGGAAAACCTTATTATGCTCATACATTTTTAAAAAGCATCATTTGTATGAAGTATAGATTTTATTACCTTGTCATCTTACTGCCTATTAACGGATATGAAAAATATCTTCATGTATGCTGTTCATGTAAGTAAGACTCTGGATGGAGTACTTTACACCAGTGGATGAACATATCAGGAAATGTATGTAAGACTGGGAAAGAAGTGCCCATTTTGAGCAGACAGGGTACCACTCTGCCACATTCCAGGGTGCAATTCAGACCAGAGAGGGGTTGTCACTACCTGTCCTACAACACTGTAAGGGGTCAATATGCAGCAGTTTGCTACTTTAACTGGAGCTACCCAAACAGTTCAGTTTAAACACAGCACTGAATTAGTTTTGATTACAAAATAAAACAAGTTTAAGAACAAAAGAATGGCCGTACTGGGTCTGGTTCATGGGATTTTAATATAGATGTCCATAAATCAATTAAAGCTGCTAATAGAATTATATATTTAGTATTAACCTTGTATAATATAGCTAAATTTGCTAATACATTATTGCTAATTCTTGGTCCTATCAAAATAAATGGCAATTGTTTTTATCCATTGCTAGTAGGTGTTAATGAGGTATGGCTCTGATGCAGTTGCAGTCCCATATTCAAATCTTAACCTATTGTTAGAAGGTTTTTAGCACCAACTTTCTAACTTCCTTTTCAAAAAATGGAGATTTATGTCAATAGTTGGACATTCACCAGCATCAAACAATCATTTCTTGAATGGAAACCCCACCACTGTCTTTTTAATAACACATATTAAAGGAAGGTATTGACAATCTCAATCTCAATTAACACAATCTCCACACCAGACACGAGCAGTCAGGCTAGCTCTTGGTTCAATATATAGGTGTGGGCACATGTGCTGGTGTGCCAGCCTGGAGCTCCTGCCCCTGGCAAATCTCAGTACCTCCCCACTCCCCCCTCTCTCTCATAGAATATCAGGGTTGGAACGGACCTCAGGAGGTCATCTAGTCCAACCCCCTGCTCAAAGCAGGACCAATCCCCAACTAAATCATCCCAGCCAGGGCTTCATCAAGCCTGACCTTAAAATCCTCTAAGGAAGGAGATTCCACCACCTCCCTAGGTAACCTATTCCAGTGCTTCACCACCCTCCTAGTGAAAGTTTTTTTTCCCTAATATCCAACCTAAACCTCCCCCACTGCAACTTGAGACCAACTCCATCCCTCTGCCCCCCCCCCACTTGCAGGGAGCTTCCCTTCCCCACCGGGGTGTAGCCTGTTGTGCCCCCAGAACTTCAAGAAGTGATAAACTTCTTGTCCAGCAGAGAAGATTGCATTTTTCCATTGAAGACTCTGCTCTGTCACCAAAGAAGGAGAAGCTGGGTCTAAATTCCAAGAATTTTATGTGTTAAGTAGAGATGGCAAATAGTAGATTCATCAGTTTGCTGGCAGTTTAGGGAAAAAAAACATTTTGGGTCAAACCAAAACAAACATTTTTCAATTTTTTTTGTCAAATCAAAAGATTGAAAAAAAAAAAAGGCAAGTCAACATGAATCAAAATGTTTAGATATCAAAATGAAAAATGTTGAATCAGAACGTGTCATAAGGTCAAAATCTTTCACTTTGACTTTCAGGCATTTTGACGAAAGCAAGCAAAGGATTCACAAAAAGGCTAGAGTAGGAGATGGTGCTACCTCTATTAGATGCTTTAGCCCACTGGTTAGGGTGCTGACATGGGAGATGCTGGTTCAATTCCCATCTCTGTGTGATGGATGAGGAGGGATTTGAACTGAGTCTTCCCCGTTGCAGATGAATGCCCTAGCCACTGGGATCTAGGGTATTCTGGCATAGAGCTCTCTTGAGCTCTTCTCTTGAAGTTGCTCCATTTTTGTAAATAATTAAATATTCAGTGGAGCAGCAGCTTGAATGTAGGTCTCCCTACCCTTGGTGAGTGCCCTGATCAGCAGGTTATGGAGTCTCTTTTGCTCTTTCCCTGGCCCAATGACTATCCATTGTCATCATGACTGACGATGAATTCTACTATGAATGACCATGGATAGTTATTAGGCCAGGGAAAGAGTGTAAATGACTCTCTAGTCAGTTGACATTCTTGGTTTGTAGATGTTTCATTTGCAATTTGGTTTGAAAATTTGGTACTAAAAATGTACATTATTGCTTAGCTGCATACTGTAGCTCAAAGTATTGTGGGTGAGCTTGACTGTTAGAATCAGGTTGCCAATATTCACACTTAAAAATGACTGCTCAAGCCTATCTCTCATAGTGGTATAAATTGGGGGAAAATTTGGGAGCTTTAAATGGTGGTACCATGTATTAGAATAAATAACACTACAGTTTTAGGTCTACTTCCTTGAAGGGCTTATCATTCATAAAGCAGGATTAGCTGTCTTAAGTTGGACATAGAATTTATGCTGGTGTGCATTTAAAATAAACAGGAAAAGGCATTAGACATTTGTGAAGAAAGATGGAAGATCAAATGCAGTCTCAATTCTTTGTAACCACTCTTTTTCCACCATATTATCTAACTCGTCTAGAGGTGTCTTTCAGGAAAAAATACCTGCTGAAAAAATAATGAAGATATACAGTAGTTTCACCGCAGTGAGGCAAGAAAACAAATATTAGAAAATGTGCAAAAAGCTTCCTTTAAAAGCTTTTCAATCTCTTGAGGCTTTAAAAAGAGAATCAATTCAAAAGCCTTCTCACTCTAGTGGAAACATGGGGAAAAATCATGTGGGTAATAGCTAAATCTAGTGCATCTTTGTACTGTAGGTGCTAGTGACGTTTAAAAGACTGAAATCAAGTTTTAGAATGTTTTGGAACTGTGCCAATGCCTTTCTGAACTTTTTTACAGAAATCAAAGGACAAATTCTGCCCTCACTTCTTTGGTGCAAATTTGACTGTAAATGTTTCATTTCATGTTATGCCTCTTGTCCAATCAACTGAATCCAGCTCTTATTAAAAAAATTTTATTCTTTGTTACATTAATGATCTAAAATGGGTTCGATCCTTGTTTAAATTACACCAGTTTTACATTAGTGTAACTACACAGCCTTCAACAAAGTTATTTCTGATTTACAGTGGATAGGCCTTTCAACCTTATTCTATACTACATTTCACCATTTTTACATCAGTGCAATTGTATTGACTTCACCAGGGTCATAGATCTCCAGTGCTTTTTCATGTTCAGTTGAAACTTGAGGGAAACTCATACTGAAATCAGCCAAGTCATAGCAGCATAAAATGGATGCAACAGAATGGAAAATCAAGCCCTATTTTTCACAATAGGAATATACCATGGTTTGAGGAACTTTCTGTAGCATAGTTTCAGAAGTTTTCCATTGAGCTGCCAAAATATTCACAATGGATAGTCACACTGCAATACTTAGATGTCTACTGGACCATCAAATATAGTTTTATAGGATGGAAATGTAAACCTATTGAATTACTGCTGGAGGAGGCAAAAAAAAAGAAGATTAACAACCCAGTAAAATGGCCAACTAACCAATAACTTCCTATTGTTCATTAGAAGTCTTAAATAATAGAAATGCAATAAAGTAAAGAGGTGGAAGTCTATCAAGTTAAAAAAATGCTAAGTTCCATTCTGGAAGTGGCTGCACTCCGAGTAAAAATGCGTGGTTAAAAATCTAAAAAGAATCCATCATTAAATGTAGCATGTACAATGGCGTCAGGGATGGTATTGCTTTTCATTCTAAGAAAATGCATTTTGTAACTCAAAACATCATAATCCTTACAAAAGAAGTAAGGACTAAAATAGCTGCATTAAATCATCAACTAATTAAACCAAAGTAGTTTGGATTCAAGGAATTTAAACCCAAGCTGCTAGGTCGCCAACAAGTTCTACAGCATTGCCTATGAAGCAAATAAGGTTGCCTGTCCCTTTTAAAGTGCACAGGAGCAACCTGTACACTTTGGCTAAGTCCACACTATGAGCTAGGGGTGTGGTTTCCCTGTTTGTGTACATGTGCTCATGGTAGCTCAATGAGAGCTAGCAGGAGTATAAACAGCAGTGTAGCCTCAGTAGCACAGACATCAGCAGTGGAGGCTCGACTGAGCTGTGCTGAGTATGTACCCACCTGTTCCTGCTTTTTTAAAAACACTGCTGTGCATTGGGCAGACAACTTCATTGAGTTTTTTATTCCAAGAGGATCCTGCTACCTCAAAGTCCATCAACATATGAGAAATTTATATTATGTTTCAGAGTTTGCATCAGCTTGCATTTATCAACATTTAACAGTTGTTTACAACTATGCTACCCAGTCCCCTGGTTTGATTAGATCCTTCTGGAATTAATCACAATCACACTTTGTTTTATTAACCTGAATGTGTGTGTTTGTTTTGCTGTCTTAGCCCGGGTCTACACTACAGAATTACTTCAGTAAAACTACGTCGCTCAGAAATGTGAATAATCCACACCCCTGAGCAGGGCCGGCGCAACCCATTAGGCGACCTAGGCGGTCGCCTAGGGCACTGCTATTTGGGGGGTGCCGGCGCCCCGACAGTCTGTGGAATTTTGGGGGTGGGACCTTCCGCCGCCGCTGTCAGGGGCGGCATTTCGGGGCCGGGACCTTCCGCCGCCTAGGGCGCCGAAAAAGCTGGCGGCGCTCCTTTCCCTGAGCGACAGTTATACCAACCTAAGCGTTGATACAGATGGCGCTAGGTCGGTGGGAAAGTTTCTCCCGCCAACATAGCTACTGCCTCTCATGGAAGAGGATCAACTAAGTAGGTTGACCAGATGTCCCGATTTTATAGGGACAGTCCCGATATTTGGGTCTTTGTCTTATATAGGTGCCTATTACCCCCCATTCCCTGTCCCGATTTTTCACACTTGCTATCTGGTCACCCTACAACTAAGCAGATGGGAGAAGCTCTCTCCCATCGACTTAGAGAGTCTTCATTAAAGCATTACAGTGGTGCAGCTTCATCGGTGCAGCTGCATCAATGCAGTGTTAAGTGTAGATCTGCCCTGAGTGTCCATCCTCTTCTCAAGACCACTAATACATGTATCACAATACTGATCACTGGGGCAATCCAGCATCAACTTTTCTGTACTGCAAGGAGCAGCTGCTTACTAGGGCTGTTTCCTATTGATTAACCGGCTTTTGATACATGCCAGGACCTTTCCCCTTTACCCATAAATATGTATTTTCCTTAATAATGTCTTGCAAGAGGCCTTCTCTGAAGCTTCTTTGAAGCTCCAAGTACAGTACATTATGTTCAGTGTTTTAAGTTTTATCTACAATTGGATTCATGCCTACAAAGCAATATTGTAAGTCAGTCACAATTTCCTTTCTGAAAACAACTGGAAGTTTTGTTAAGTCTTGTGTGTGTGGTCAGATCCTCTTTCAGACAAGATCTTTCTTTTTTGTGCTTGCATTTTGCTAACCTTCACGAGACAAACATAAAGAACAGTTAAAAATAAATTAAAGTTGTAAGTTCTCGCTTCAGCATCACAATGCATTGTTGATTAAATCTTATTGCAGTAGTGATAACATCTTCTTAATGCTGATCTCATTATAGATAAAGGGGAGGTATTTAATGGCAAGCATTAATTTCCTAAAGAAATACTATACTTAGTAACTAATGCAATTATATTGGGAGGCATAGTAGATGAGATTAGTACAATAGATGACCTAGTCTTAACAATGCCATCACAAAATGTAATTGCAAAATTATCCACTATATTCTAGATGTTCACTGTTCTAATATTCCAATTACTCATTATTTTCTGCAATTTGTGAAATAAGCAATTACTTTTCTGAAACAGACAAAAGCCAATTCCATTAATTTTAAAAATATCTAAATTCCTCATTCAGTCCTGAAACCAGCATGTTACAATGTGTTGCATATTGCTAATAACTCCTCCAGCAATGATGAAAACACCTATCAATACAATAGGTTGTGTATGAATAACAATACTCAGCAGTTTAGCAACCAACAGAAAGGTTCAGAAGTCAGGTTTGGGATAAGCACTCAAAACTTTAGTTTGCATATGAATTTAGGAAAATTGCTCCGGTGAAGGAATTAGGCTACAGATCCCAATTTCCAGTGTTTCCTGTTTCCAGCCAAGTCAAAAATTGCACAAAACCAACCTGTGTTACAGTACTTTGATATTAAGAGACAAGGGGGGGGGTGAGGTAATCTCTTGCTGGTGACAGAGACAAGCTTTCCACTCCACAGAGGAGCGAATAGGGGCCAGATAGGATAATTAACCTGGAAGGCTGAGGGGAAAGCCCTAAATAAATTAATAGGCTCACCTGTGCAGTGTAGAAGGCAGGGCCTGTATAAAACCAGGTAGCTAGCTGCAGACAGAGGTTGTGGGGCTGCATGGAAGTAGGCTGTAATCACGCCCTGAGTAGAGGGAATTGGGAGGCTGGCAAGCCCAGAGAGGGTGGAAGCCAGATAAATAGGAAGAAACCCAGGGAAACAGTAGCAAGGGATAGGATGGTACAGAGATCTTGGCTGCTTCTTATAGGGTTCCTGGGTGGAACCTGGCGTAGAGGGCTGGCCTGGGTTCCCCTACCAGCCACTGGGAAGTGGCAAGGGCGCTGGAGATGCCAGTCAGCCAGCAGGTCTGGAAAGACTCTGAATTCCCTGGAATGGGAGGACCTTAGTGACCTGGCCAGAGGGCCAAGAAACGAAGAGGAGACTGCAGTGAGAGGAGCCACACTGTGAGACAGAGTGGGGGAAGACACCACCAGAAGGGGAGTGCAAGCCTGGCACTGCTAATTCCCAAGATGGCCAGCAGGAGGCACCACTGTGGTGAGTGGACCCTGTGACATCCTGCTTCAAATCCCTCTTGAAAACTCCTCTCTGCCATGATGCCTACAAAACACTTGACAATGGCTACGCAGCTGGTATGCTGAGACTGCTACCTGTTATACTAAAGATAAACAGTTACCTTGTCCTCCCCATCTCTCTCCTGCTTGTTGTTTATCTCCACCTGTTGCCTCTCATCACATGCTTGGACTGCAACCCTGTTGGGGCAGGGACTGTCTCTTTTAATAGTTGTGTTCTGTTCCTAGCACAATGGGGTCCTGATTGATACTTTAGGAGTACAAATAACAAAAACAATAGATATTTTCAGCCGCAAGTGATTTTTAGCTAAAAATAGATTATTCCTGAAAACAGGAGAAATTTGAATGCCATCTTCTGTGTCTCTGTACTATTCTTTGGCCTGATCCAAAGTCCACTGAAGTCAATAGAGACTCCCATTTACTGCAACAGGCTTTAGACATGGCCCCACTTCTATTCCTACCTTGCTGACTACTTCCTTAGGATAGATTGTGCGGCTCTTGCTCATCATGGTGATCACTAGCAACATTATTCATGCGGAGTCGATTTGCTGTATTATAAATGGGCTACAAATAATTTTAAAAGCTCCTGTGTTTCTTAAATGACCGTATCAGGATATTTAAATAATGAAATGCACCAAAGATTAATTCTGGCAATCTTGGATAATCCCTAGCTGAGTTCTTCAAAATATCCCAATCAGCATCCCTGCTCAGCCATTCTACATCACTCGTTGAGCTCAAAAATGTGTGCTTATAATGTGGACATTTTTTATCCTGGATCTTGTAGTGTACTACAAATGTTTCTCTATGCTCACATTTCTAGTTGTTCTTCTAAAACCTCAAATAACAAATATAAAATACAATGTTATGTTGCTGTCCCACCACACATGACAGGGGATTAATTATATAGAAATGTGTTGTAAAATATTTTGTGTAGTTTCATTATTTTATAAAAATAATATGCTGTGACAAAATTAAAACAGACTATTTTAAATATATTTACATGGATGTATCTATAGTAAAGTGCAATATGCTGGGAGTTAAGGATACTTTGTTGCTTTTAAAAATTGCATGTGATATACTTGTGAAATGCGTTAGATGAAGTGATTTATAAAGTTTGAGAATTAAATCAGGATGTCCTGTATTTTGTGTTTATGAATGGTGCATAACAAACTTAATTCCTTGTTAATCATTTTGTGTGAATGTTTGAATTGCACAGCTATTGGGCCAAAGTAATCTCTGGTGTAATGCCATTACTTCAATGGAGTTACATGAGGGCGATGAACTATTTCCTTTACTGCTATGGCCATCTGGAAATTTGCAATGCCACAGTAATGTTTTGCTTGCTGTGGACATACTTGCTCATCCTTTTTGTTGGGCTTGGGGAGAGAAGGATAAAAATTGAAGATCACATTACCCACTTTTCTCTATTGTCTTAAATTCCCTTGCAGCCTTTGCTATGCTTGGATGACAAGATGTGAATTTAAATATTGTTTAAATAAGCATAAAAGTGCAATCAAGAAAAGAGACAATAGGCCTCCTGAGGCAGAACACTTTCATGAATATCAACATAATGCTTGTTCTTTTACAGAAGGGATAAATACATATAAAACACATTTTTAGGAAAACAAGTGACCATAGCAGGCTGCTTCTCTACTAGAAAGAAGTAATTTGAATGTACATGCTCAAGAGGGAAGCCCCTGTATTCAGAATATAGCTTTTACTTTTGCTCTTTTTTTTTTTTTTTTTAAGGACTTGAGGAATGGTATTGTCTCAGCTTCTTAGCTGCTAGGAAAGTTTTGGACTCTTGGTTTGTGTCCATTCTTCTCTCTCCCAACTCACTCCAAAGATATTCTTTCCTAGTTTAGTTTCAGTTGCAGAATGCACATAGTTGTTGATTCCTCTGTGAAAAAGCAGGAGCAAAGTTTATATACAGATAGCGCTGCTTTTCAGGACTTCAGCAAAACTCACTTCTGCATTCAAACCCTCCAGGTAAAACTGCCTCTCTGAGTGCTGTCTCCCAGGCACAACTTTCAATAGTTATGTCTCTGTTTTAACGCTGCAACAAATGTGTTAGTTCTTTGTAGGAACATGTACATGACTGTCACTCAAAAGGCACTATACCCAGCTCCAGCCAGTGTCGGTCAAAACCTCACAGAGCTAGGGACCAAAGCTCTGGAGATGGGGCAGGAGTGTCCCCATCTATAGCTGTTCTGTGTCGTAAAAGTAAGTTCAATTGAAAGCAATTACCCTCTCTCAAGCACAAGTCCCAGGGTTGGCTGCAAGCAGCTCTCAATTTTTGTACCCAGTTAATCCAACTCACTCTTGAATGAATCAATACATCGTATTCCAGGTCTATTTTTTGGGGACTGATTCTACAACCCTTTTGTGTCACTGGAGCACTATAAAGGGCTGTAAGCTGTCCTTATAGGGCACCCAAGGCTTCTACACCATCCCCAACTCTTTCTCCAGTGTAAAGGATAGGTCAGGGGTGTGGCACTACTGTGAGCACGGATCCTCAGCAGGCATAACAGCTCTTGGGTCTCTTACAACTGATGCAAATTAGTAAAGCTGGGGCAGCCTTGGGGTTGGGGAAGTGCAAAATTGCCATAAAACCAGCCACCTTTTCCTTGCCCATCCCTCGAGCCCTATGGAGCCTGGCAACCATTCTTCATATGGCTGCTTTTGTTAGGTATTATTGGGATGTAACTGCAGAGGTGCATTAATAAATATTCATTGCAAGGTTACTTGTAACATAACTACGTAATCTTTCTTTGAGATTTTTTTATCTTTGTTTCCTGGGCTTACACTGTGTGTGTTTAGCATGGGACCTCCAAAAGCACACAGTATTGGCCAAACTTTGCTCCCATTCACATGAATGGCAGCTTTGCCATTGACTTTAATGGGCACAGAGTTGGACCAACACTGAGCACTTTCAGAAATCCCACCCTTAATAGTTTGTATACAATACTAGTGTATTCCTGATAAAGTTTTCTATCCTGTTCAGAAAGAAATGGGCTGCAGTTACACAAAATAAATATTTTCCAGCTTAATTAAAATGAATGGATTACAGTGTTGTATGACACTTTGATGGTGAATATTACCCTCGTATCGTTAATTTTAATGAGTTTATGCCGTCCTTTAGACTTATGTTTGCACAGCAGCTCGAATGTGTGTGGTATAAAAGCTGAACATTTCTGTTTGGTGTAGTCAGTTTGCGAGTCATAGTGGTTTTGGAATGTTAATATTTGCACATTTTTATGTAATGCCAGGTAGAAGTGTTCAGAAGCAGGGCTCCAGTTCAAGATCCTAAAAGCATAAACATGTCTGAAGAGTCACCAGTAGCTGGAAATAAAATTTCACATAATTTAACACCTGAAACAGATTTAAAAATACAAACAAAAAACAGCCCCACCAATAACCCTCCAAAAGAATACATTTCGATAAAAAGTTCAGTAATAAAGCTGGAGAGTGAAGGGGGAACAAAAAGATGAGCAAATATGAATTAAAAAATATAGCAGTGGGTGCATTTTCTCAAATCAGATAACATTCATTATTTTGTGTTTACCTACATTTATAGAAATGCTCAAAACAGAGCATATCAATACATTCTAGGCAGCCTGAACATACATTTAGGAATGTTTTAAATGCAATGATGTCATTTAAAATAAGCCGTAACCCAGGCAGTTAAAAATCTCAAATTCGCTTCCAGTTCCTACAATTCTGCACCATTATAGTTCACCCTACCTTTCCCCCTCTTATTTTAAATGCGTGAGGAAAAGATGAGCGTAAGGTTATTTTGGATCAAAGGTGGGGGGCGGGAGCAAATTCCTCAGCTGCTGGGCTTTCACAGACCCAAGCAACGGTGCTCCACTGTGAGGACCTCTGCTGCTGTAAAATGTCAGGATGGCACCAGGAGAGAGTTGGTCTCTGAGGTAATAAGGCAACCTTGGCTCACCCTCCCGCAATGTACCAGTTGAACGTGTGTGAGGGTATCATCGTTTACTGCTGGTATAGGCCAGGAGAAAATTACTATTTTCTGGAATAAGGAGGTGGATGGGGGAAGGAGTTCTGTCTCAGGGGTGTGTGTCTCAGTCAGCAGCTCCTCGGGCTACTCTTGGAGTCCTCAAACTTACATCCACCTCTTGCATGTAGCTCTGCCTAAGAGACAATCTAGCCCATGTTCTTTTTCTGTTGTTTAATTACTAACAGTTTCAAAGATATTTACTACAGCAGGCGGAGTAGGGAAGACAGACACTTGAAATCTTGGCTGCGCACAGCCAAAGCATGAAAATCTGCAAATGGATTTTCAAAAGACATTAAATGCTAAAGTAGTTTACATTACTAACATTCATCACATCCTACAGGCTTTGTGCCATCTCTATTCCCCACTGAGACATAAAACTCTGGGAGCTTTCTGAATTCATTGTAAGGCACATGAAATGCTCAGCACAAATGTACTGAGTCGGCATCTTCAATCCCACTCAGTGCCATCTGTAACACAAAAGTTATTATCAAGTGGCCAAATTCTGGACTCCTAGAGAAGCCCAGCTATGGGGGTATTATGTAGGAATTTCTCCCCCAGGTGTGGACATCTGGGAAATCTCCTGCTCACGGTGAGGAACATTAATGCAGATACTACTACACCCCATGGGATGCAGTAGCACCCACATCTGCTCCCTTCCCATCACACAGGGTTTAGTGGATCTTTGTAGGTTACAAACCTATTTACTATGGCTCACTCTTAAAGCCACGTCCATGCTCGCTCTGCATTACTACACACAAACTTACCTTGGAGCCCTGGTCTGTGGCACCAAGAGAGTGCAGAATCCTCCAGAACAGCCTCTCTCTGGCTGGTTTCCACTACCTGGGCAATGGAACAGCAGCTGTTTTGCTGTGTTGAAGACCTTCAGTGCCATGGGTAGTGCATAGAAGAGGCTTGGAGAGGCTAAATGCCAGATGCAGGTCACCTCCCTTTGGAGGCTCATCATTTGCATTGTTTTTCACTTTTTAGCAATCCTCCCTGCTGCGGGGAGATGGGGGGCTCAATTCCCCTTCCTGCCTTGGCTGAGTGGGTGGCCTGGCTCCCCTCATCCTCCTCCCCCGGGCCTGCTGCCTGCCCCTGGCCTTGCTGCCCCCCTGCTCATGGACTTGTGCTGCCTTCAAAGTTTGCAGAAGTGGATCTGAAAACACACTGTCGCCATCTTGCATGGTTCCACCCGGGTCATTTCTGCAAATTTTGTCCATACGCCAGCCCCCGCTGCTCTCTCCTGGTGGCTGAGCTTTCCTCCTTTGATCGCTGATGGGCAAGGAGGATGCTTTTGAAAAGCAGGTGTAATCACTGATTTTGGCAGTTACTCTGATGTAAAACTGGAGTCATTCAGTTGAGAGAGATTTTTGGATCTGGTGTGAAATTGGCCTAAACACAGAAGTGTGCTTGGGTGCCTCAGTCACAATTGGGGACACATGATTTTTTCTCCAAAGAGTTCCCCTGCTTCTAGCTTATTATGGAATTAATTATAGAAATATCCTGGTGGCTAGAAAGAATAGAAATAGGCTTTCTTCTGAAAAGTGTTTTTTTGAGCAAATACAAAGAATAGGTAAAATTACCCCTTGCCATTTATGCCCGTGAAAGGGAATCAGAGGGCAAAACTGACCCCTCACTCCGTGTCCTCTATGGGTCCCAAGAGAGAGGGTAGAGCTGCCTCTGTGAATGCTACCCCTCATCCTGTGCAGGGGGGCAGGCAGGGTTGGGATATGGGAGGAACCTTCACTCAGTCCCTCTCTGCAATGTTCTGGCCAGCATAGATGAGCTAGTGGGGAAGAGGGTGTAATCTGCTACTGCTCTAGATCCCTGGGGTAAGTGGAAAACTAGGGAGGGAACTGTGACTCATACCTGGGAGTTAGGCGAGGTTGTGCTCTATTCCTGGCTCACACGCTGAGTTGCTGTGTGACTTTGGCCAAGTCACTGAGGCCTAGATTTGCAAAAGTATTTAGGTGCCTAAGTCTGGGGTTTAGGCATCTAAATCCCAGTTTTAAGCTCCACCGTGATTCATAAAACTGCCACTGAACCCTGTAGCCAACACAATATACGTGGCACCTCCATTTCTGCAGTAAAAGTTTCCTAGGCATCTGTTTCTGCCTCTGAGCATCCACACTGCTGCCTCACTCCAGGTGAAGACAGGTTGCTGAACACCTAAGTTGCTTGCAGGGCCTGATCTGGTAGGCACCCTCTGCATATGCCTACCGAATCGGACCCCTCAGGCGAGTTCACACAAAATAGCTGAGTGAGGGGAGGAGGAAGGACCTCCCTCACTACTTTTAGACCCAAGGTTATTATACTCCCGTGGGATGGGATACCCCTAGTTCATCTCTCTTCTCCACCTGAGGTCAGGTGAGTGCTTTAACCACTGGGATATGGGATATTCTGATGCGGGGCTCCCTCCAGCTCTTCTGTTGAAGCTTTTCCACTGTGGATAAACAATGAAAGAGTAATTTGGGCTAGAGAGAGTGACAGCGCACACATATGCACACAAGCACAAGAAAGACGCTATTGCTTGGTGGTGGTTAGAGCACTCACCCAGGAGGTAGATCCAGTCCTCCTGCTCCAATGACACTTACATTATTTATCCAGAGCACAACAGCTTCAACAGGAGAGAGAGAGGGAGCCCCACATCAGACTATCCCATAGCCCAGTGGTTTGAGCACTCACCTGAGAGGTGGCAGATCCCTGTTCAAATTCCTTCTCCCCTTCAGGTGGAGGGGAGACTGGAACAAGGGTCTTCCACATCCCAGGTGAGTATCCCAACCTCTGGACTAAAATTTATGAGGGAGGTACTGCTCCTCTCCTGCTATGCTGCTGCTTCTCGCAAAAATCACATAGGAGCCTAACTCCACAGAGGGGTTCCCTAGTGAGAACTGCAAGCAGAGACCGGTGCTGCTCTGCATCCTGGCCTTAGAGGCCTATCTCTGAGAGAGAGGCGGGGTTTAGCACACACTCCTCTTGTCAGCACTTTCTGCTGGGTAGCATAGGCAGCCCCCTGCCTAGCATGCTGGCTTTTGTGAATCGTATGGGAGCCATGAGCCTGAATGCTCAAAAACGTAAGTTTCAGCACAGAATGTCACAGTGCCTAACTGTGAGCCAGCTAAAACAAACCAACCAACAAAAAGCCCCAATACAAACAGCCCAGAGATGCTCAAAGCCTGAACTGGGAGCTGCCAAGACTCCTATACAATGAATGGGCAGAGATAGGCATCTTACAAGCGATGGTCAAAGGAAAACCAGATGAGGTTGGAGACCAGCTTCTCAAAAGGTATGTAGGCTCCTAACTTTCATTGAGTTAATGGACGCTAGGAGTAAATACCTTTGAGGATCTGAGCCCATCTGCCCAAGCAAGGCTGGAGACTCAGCAAAGCCCCTGCATGGAAGCCTGGGAGCTGGCAGGCCCAAACAGCCCCTCCCCCAATTCTGATGGGCAAGCAGAACAACTGACCCTCTGAAAGTCAGCTCTAAGGAGCTTGTCATGTTGAAAGCACAAGGAGATGTACAGAACCCCCTAAAAAGTGCTTCCTTAAGCCATGAAAGGGTGAACACAGACTCAGGAGACCCCTACTCCTCTCAGAAACCACCATTTCACTCGACCCTCAGCATCTACATGGGACAGCAGATACCTAGCACATGTCCTCCAAAACACTGTCCATGGAGGCAAAAGACTCTACAGATGGTGCTTTGGAAGGATTCTTAAACTCACCCAAGGAACATGTGATCTTAGACACAGGGAAAAAGGATGGAGCAACCAAGGGGCAGTGCCAGGGGAGCTGTGCTGCCACACACACACACACACACACACACACACACACACACACACACACACACACACACACACACACACACACACACACACACACACACACACACACACACCCTTATCCCTTTTCCATGGCTCAGTGACCTGGCAGACCCCAACCAGGGCACTTCTAGCACAAATCACACTCTGTCACAGTCCAGAGAACATCAGAAGTGCCCTGCATCTCATGGCACCAGGGGATGTATGGGTTTATGCATTAGAGCTGTTGAAGAGATTCACACATGGAAAGAAGCAGTCTTCTATCGTGGGAGCTGTCCCATACCCTCCCCCTGGGCCTAGTCACTTCCCTAGAGGACATGGTGAGCCACATGCATGTGAGGGTGCCAGCTGGCCATTGAAAAAAAACATCAGATCCATCAAAATCAAATCTTCCATTGAAACACACACTCTGGGACCACACAGTTGCCTTTGTCTATCAGGGAAGACAGCACAGACCTACTCCTGTCTGCCCCCGCCCCGCCTGGCCACTCTCCAAAACAACATCCCACCAGACAGCACTGCCACCTGTACTGTGCTCCCCAACCCTCTCTCCCAATTCATAGCTCCCACAGAACACCACAACAGAATACCCTACACCACAATACTCTCCACTTCCACCCACCCACCCAAGAACAGGACAGACACAGCCAGACACAAGAGCAGCCATCACCCTCGGACAATCTATCCTTCACCTAGCCCAGTGAGGGAATCCTACCACTCCATCGGGGCCACATGCAGCAGGAGAAAAAAGGTAAGAGACTGGGGGGACACACAGACCTGTGTTGGGGAGTGGGATCCCCCCACATCCCAGCCCTCCACAGAGAAGCAATCCTTAATTCAAAATTCCTGGGCTTGGGTAATCCTCCCCACTCCTCTCTGTCAGATCACTCTGCAGGGCTCAGGGCCAGCTGCCAGTTGCTGTGCAAGCCAGCAGCCAGCTCCAGGTTGGGCTGGTGCACTGCCAGACCCTGGCTTCAGAGATAGACATATGTCCAAACAAAGGGTTAATGCAGCAATGACGTAGGGGGCTAGGTCAGAGAGAGCTGCTCAGTTGCACCCAGGAAACTGGTCTTGGGTATGCCAAGGGGAGGATTAGGTTTCAGCAGCACACAGAAGCACGGGCTCATGAGGTCACTGAACAACATCACTTTTGACAAAAGCTGGAGCCTGGGTCCCATTCAGCCTGTATGCCAGCATCGAAAGTACCAGGACCCAGAGTGAGGGAGCAGACACTGGCCACTCAGGGTGGGATGGGCAGCATAGGCCAAATTTTTCAGAAGATGAAGTCCAGGCCATAAACACCTTTGTGGCTGTCCATGCTGTGGAACTTACAGGTGGCTGGGCTCAGGAACTGAGCTTGGCTGCTATGGACAGGCATTGGGGGCAGCTGCCAGGGGAGGCTAATGCCCTGGGAGGGCACGGACAAGGACTGGATGATATTAAGAAGTGGAGACTTTGTAGGGAGCAGGAATAGGCTGCCTTGCAGGAGACAGTAGGGGCCATATGTGGGGGCGGAGTGTGGGTTGATAATGGGTGTGAGAAACCGTAGTGCGAGGGGATATCCTGTCACCTGTGTGGGGCACATGTTTATGGTAGCAATCGGAGCGTTGGGTGGGAAGTGGTGGCTAGCGGTATGTACAGCTTGGATGTGGGTGGAATGTATGTGTGTGGGAGCAAGGGAGGGGAAGTGGTCTGAGTCTTACCTAGCAGCCACCCCAGGAGAACTCTCCCACACAAACATGTTGCTCAGCCTAGATTGCAATCACATGTATGCATCATGACACAGTCCAGGGTACTTCACTATGACAACCATGAAAATCAGCTGAGCATTGGAGATGGCCATCACGTTCATGGCAGAAGTCCAGTGTCTGTTGATGTAGACATATGCCTTGTGCTCTGGTTTTCCTGATACTCACATATGTGCTGTCCAGAATGCCTAGCATATGTGGGAAGGCTGCAATCTGGTAGAAATCTAGCATGTTTCACCTCAGGGTGGCAGGCTTGGAAGGGAACTGGATGTATTCTCCCATGTGGTTGATGATGGCTCTCAGGAACAGTAATGTACGTTGGAGGCCATAGGCTGGGTGATGCCAATGGGCTTGGCAGTGACTCATTGAAAGGAGCTTAAGGACAGTATGGCCAGTGTTATGCTGATCCGTGTATAGGTGGAGAGTTTGTGATGCCTGCACGTGGCACATCACATAAGTGCGGCAGTGTGTCTGGGTGCTGTGAGATTTAATTGACACTATTTGAGATCTCAAAGGGGAAGGTACAAAGCAGGATCCATATACAAGGGGACAGTGGAGAAAAATTAATGTTTGACCCTTACTACACTTCTCAGCATACAGTACACTATAAAGCTACATATGTCTTCTACTGTTCGAGTTTCCTGAGTAATATAGGATGAGTAGGATGCTTTGCTCAGTTTTCTTTTTTCTCATGTAATGGCTGGTTCAGTTTCTGTAGTTCTAACAGAATAAAATGTCCATACACATCATTTAGCATTCCCTGATACCTTTTCAGTATTTAGCTACAAAAGGGGTCTTTGGGGAGAGAGTTTATGTACTGGATACATACCACACTTAACAATATGTATGGCCTCATGTTCTAATACAATTGTCCTCAAATCTCTGAGGCGAGGGTTAAACCACATACAAAGCAATTCCTTCCTTCTTGCCATAGGCTGAATGTAGTGGGATGTTTAACAATTATCTCCACAGAGCATGACGGAGATATTATGGTAGAACATTCTTTGTTTTCACATAAAATATGTGGAGTGAACCACTTCAGTATTTTATTAGCAGAGGATGGGAATTTTCAAAGAGTTAGGTGTTCAAATCCCAGCATGTGTGCACCTCAGACGTATTGATTTCACACAGTATTGAAAAAAGGAAACAGGGAGGCAATGCTGCATCTACAGACCTGTGGTTATTTTATTATTTGAAGGAACCACACATGGCAAATCTGATGTAGGAAGAGATTGTGTTTTACATACTCCTGGGGCAATTAAGAAGATCTGATGTACCACAGACAAATATGGTAGGGATTTTTTTTGGGGGTGTGTGTGTGTTTTTTAGTGTTTTGCTGCTTTCATTCTCTACTGTACATTGTCTTTGCCTTTATATTGCCATTTGTGATTTGTTTCAGAGTATTCATCTGAGAAACACGGAGGGTCACGTTCCATAACAAGAGCCAGTAGCAGTGAGCAGAAGCGATGTGACTGTCACACCAATCATACACAGTAGGAGCTGGAAAGTGGCTAATCTGCTTCTGTGATGTAACAGCTATGCACAGAACACCAACGTGGTTACATTTCTGCGATCGGCACCAACGTGAAGTCTGACAATGAGCTCCTGAAAGGTCCCCGCCTGCAGCCTTGCTCTGACAGAAATATCCTTTGTTCTTCAAACTTCTCCCCCCCATCTTAAAAATATTTATTGACACCATCTCATGTTCCCAATATTAAATAAAATACAAATGGTTTTGAATTGGGTTCTGGGGAAAATACATATTGCATTAGATTAAATATTGGGAGATGGGCAGTAATTTATATCCAGAAAAATATATTAAATAGATCATTTATATTTATTTATTTCACACAAGTATTTTGGGCCAGATGTACACTGGCACAGCTCCACTGTTTTATGCCAGCTGAGGATCTAGACCACAATATTTGTAAGAGGTGTGTAAAAATGAATGAGTTGGTTAATCCATTTTTAGCCCAATGAAGCTATGCCAGTTTACACCAGCTGAGGATCTGGCCCATGATGTATAACTGTTACGGACCAGATGGTACAAATAACTAGCTCGTTTGAAGCCTGACCCTCAGACTTTAAAATGGCATGACTTTAGGGTGTGATCCACTTCCCTTACTGTCATGTTTTCTTTCTTTGTTTTCTAGTTTCTTGAAGCGTACAACTAGTAATAAGGCACGTCCATTCTCAGCTCTTTAAAGGGAGATAGGAAGGAAATGTCACTCTTCTTATTTGGGTTCATAATTGCTCTCTCATTCTGAATAGGGGATTAAGAAAAATAAGGAGTTATGAATTAAAATTGGACTTGGCAAGGTACAAAATTGTGGGGGAATGAGTTACACTGCAACATTCACTGAGTAGCAAATGAGAACACCAACTGTACAGTGTAACTGTGTACAGACTTTACAACATTTTCTGCAATGATAAAAACATACACTGGTGCTGCCATTATTCCAGTACTAAACCTCTATTAACACAGACACTCTAGTAATGAGGTGACCTCAACAATTAATTTCCCCATTTCCATTGAGCTAAACTCTTGAAATTCATTATTGATTAATCATCAACTACTGAAAACAGGCAAAAAAAAAAAAAAAAAAAAATCGAGTCCTAAGTTTTAACACTAAACTTTCACCTTTCCATCATTCCATCAACGGTTACCAACAGGCCACTGTGTTTTTATGAGACTCCCACTCTTCTAGTGCCTGATATTTGGGCTGCTGAATATTGGGACTAAGCAGAAGCAATAGTCTATTCTTTGGAGAAGAATGTAACCTCTCCAGCAGCTTCACAGTATTTCAAGATAAGATTTCATTTTCACCACATGTTGAAAAATCATATGCACTGTTACTAGGAGGCTGAAAACATTGATAAACAAGGCACTGAAGATTAAGATGATCCCTGCTTTAATCATAGGTTGCTTTCTTCAATTCAAATAATTGCATTAAATAATGTTTGAGCATTTTAAAAAGTCAAAACTCTCCAAAAATGATGGCACCAAGGGGAGAGATGGGTCTGCCCAAAGGGAGGGCTGCTATCAGCTAGTGCATGTGTATATATAGAGTTGCACTGAAAACCAGAGGAAATGCTGCTTACTTAAGGTGATAGAAGCCTGTCTTTGCACGTCAGAGTCCAGATTCAGTAGAATATGTTACAGTGACTGTGGGCTGGTAACAGTAACCATCAACAGACCACAAACATTGGATGCTTTATCCACAAAGTGCTAAAGATGAGTCACATCACCTGCCCATGTAAATTGGTATAGCTCCATAGACTCCAATGGGGCTACACCAGTTTATGCCACCTGAGGATCTGGCCCTATCTTTACTAGTCTCCCCTTCACCATCTCCTTATAACTGGTGAGGGTAAGGTACTGGATGCCTTTGGAAACAAATATATTTTAGGAATATTAGTGAGTGCAAAAGACACTTACAGGATACAGATAGCCAGACTGGTATGGAACTGCCATTATCAAATAAAATGAATCCAGAAAACACTTGGATGACAAAACTTCTATGTAAAATTCTTATCAAAGTTATATAGCAGGGGTCGGCAACCTTTCAGAAGTGGTGTGCCGAGTTTTCATTTATTCACTCTAATTTAAGGATTCGTGTGCCAGTCATACATTTTAACATTTTTAGAAGGTCTCTTTCTATAAGTCTATAATATATAACTAAACTATTGTTGTATGTCAAGTAAATAAGATTTTTTAAATGTTTAAGAAGCTTCATTTAAAATTAAATTAAAATGCAGATCCGCCCGGACTAGTGGCCAGGACCCGGGCAGTGTGAGTGCCGCTGAAAATCAGCTCATGTGCCGCCTTCGGCACGCGTGCCATAGGTTGCCTACCCCTGTTATATAGGATGGATGTCTTTAAAAAGTACCAAGTCAGCTGTGGGATCTGAGTTTGAAAATGAACTTTTAGAAAGCTAGGGTCTTCTCTCTGCACCCAACAGCAGGATACGACTATTGAAGCAAGACCAATAGGTCTGTACCAGTACTCTGTAACAGAATACACACTCTAATACACAGTCCACTGATAAAACATAGCCGAGAAAAACCCTTGATTGTAGTCAGACCTAATTGGCTCTGAACAACTAATTATTGTTTGTATTATGGTAATGCCCAAAGGCATAACGAGGACCACAGCCCTATTGTGCTAGGCACTGTACAAACACAAAGTAAGAGACAATTTTTGCCCCAAAAGCTCACATTCTAAACATTTCTTTCCTCTATTTTGAGCACAATGTCGATTTCATGCATATTGTTACTGATGCCACTAAACATCCATAAGGCCCTTGCTCAGAGAAGTCAATGTTCAGCTCCTCAGTTTTTAGAAAGATTAGTTTAATAAGCTCTAATATAAACCTGACCAGTTTTATCAGGGATCCTAGTAATGGTAAAGAAATGGAAAAAAAGTGGCTGGCTCATTCTCTCTCTCTCTCTCACACAAAGAATTCTAGGGGGACCCCTCTGCAGACTAATCACTAGAGATGGTTAAAATTTTATGAATTTTTGAAATATTGTTGACACCCCTTTTGCAAAAATTACTTTTTCCTGCAAAATATTTTTTCCATTTTTAGAACAGCTGCACTAATCACCTAGAACAGGGGTCGGCAACCTTTCAGAAGTGGTGTGCCGAGTTTTCATTTATTCACTCTAATTTAAGGATTCGTGTGCCAGTCATACATTTTAACATTTTTAGAAGGTCTCTTTCTATAAGTCTATAATATATAACTAAACTATTGTTGTATGTCAAGTAAATAAGATTTTTTAAATGTTTAAGAAGCTTCATTTAAAATTAAATTAAAATGCAGATCCGCCCGGACTAGTGGCCAGGACCCGGGCAGTGTGAGTGCCGCTGAAAATCAGCTCATGTGCCGCCTTCGGCACACGTGCCATAGGTTGCCTACCCCTGTTATATAGGATGGATGTCTTTAAAAAGTACCAAGTCAGCTGTGGGATCTGAGTTTGAAAATGAACTTTTAGAAAGCTAGGGTCTTCTCTCTGCACCCAACAGCAGGATACGACTATTGAAGCAAGACCAATAGGTCTGTACCAGTACTCTGTAACAGAATACACACTCTAATACACAGTCCACTGATAAAACATAGCCGAGAAAAACCCTTGATTGTAGTCAGACCTAATTGGCTCTGAACAACTAATTATTGTTTGTATTATGGTAATGCCCAAAGGCATAACGAGGACCACAGCCCTATTGTGCTAGGCACTGTACAAACACAAAGTAAGAGACAATTTTTGCCCCAAAAGCTCACATTCTAAACATTTCTTTCCTCTATTTTGAGCACAATGTCGATTTCATGCATATTGTTACTGATGCCACTAAACATCCATAAGGCCCTTGCTCAGAGAAGTCAATGTTCAGCTCCTCAGTTTTTAGAAAGATTAGTTTAATAAGCTCTAATATAAACCTGACCAGTTTTATCAGGGATCCTAGTAATGGTAAAGAAATGGAAAAAAAGTGGCTGGCTCATTCTCTCTCTCTCTCTCACACAAAGAATTCTAGGGGGACCCCTCTGCAGACTAATCACTAGAGATGGTTAAAATTTTATGAATTTTTGAAATATTGTTGACACCCCTTTTGCAAAAATTACTTTTTCCTGCAAAATATTTTTTCCATTTTTAGAACAGCTGCACTAATCACCTAGAACAGGGGTCGGCAACCTTTCAGAAGTGGTGTGCCGAGTTTTCATTTATTCACTCTAATTTAAGGATTCGTGTGCCAGTCATACATTTTAACATTTTTAGAAGGTCTCTTTCTATAAGTCTATAATATATAACTAAACTATTGTTGTATGTCAAGTAAATAAGATTTTTTAAATGTTTAAGAAGCTTCATTTAAAATTAAATTAAAATGCAGATCCGCCCGGACTAGTGGCCAGGACCCGGGCAGTGTGAGTGCCGCTGAAAATCAGCTCATGTGCCGCCTTCGGCACGCGTGCCATAGGTTGCCTACCCCTGACCTAGAAAATAGGTGAAATATTTCTGCCAGATATAACCCATAGTGTGTGTGTGTGAGACTGCAGATTCATCCAAACAGCAGTAATTAGATAGTGGAGGGGAAATCCTGACCCTAGTGAAGTCAGTAGGAGGTTTGCTATTGACTTCAGCAAGGCCAGGATTTCATCCCTGGCAATTTCCTCTGCACCTGGTCTGGAAACTAGCCTCTGAACATTTTTGGTGGTGCACTTCCACTGCTGATTATGCTGGTCCCATCATGTCACCATAGAAGTCCAATTTCCTGAAATGTCATTGAATTCAGTACCCTGATTAGCAACACTTTGGATTGCTACCACTATGTATTCTTTCAAAGCTTCATCGTACTAGAACCATGACATACTGCATTTCTGGCTTGTCTAAAATGTTTGCATGGACAATAACTCCCTGTCTCCCTCTTCCCTTCCTCCAGAGATTTGCATAGTTTGTTTTGTTTTCTGTTCTCTACATTTTATCTTGTATCCAAAACATTCTTTTTCATTCTAGATTTTTTCTCATTAATCTTTCCCCCTCAAATCCAGCTTGGATCTCCCCCCAAAATCCAGGTTTTGAAGCGATTTTGATATCTCTTTAT
Organism: Platysternon megacephalum; assembly: GCA_003942145.1. Taxonomy (NCBI): domain Eukaryota; kingdom Metazoa; phylum Chordata; order Testudines; family Platysternidae; genus Platysternon; species Platysternon megacephalum. The sequence goes on along the minus strand of QXTE01000055.1, from coordinate 9,418,808 downwards.
TTCCCAAAGTAAGCGTCTGAGCCTTCCACTCTTCTCCCACTTGCAGCAAAGCTGATAAAAGAAGCGTCTACAAGAGCCAATTACAAATGAGATGAAGATCAGTAAAAGTGCTGCCAGTTTTAGACTCACCAAAAGTGCAAATTACATTTCCTTGCAGCAACTTGTTTTATTAAAGAGTCAGAGGTTATTAACCTAGCAATTAACTGGAAAGAAAAATAGCCGATCAGATCATCAGTAATTGTATATTGAAGGAAAACCTTCAGGAGGTGCCTATATTTCAATCAGTGGTCAACAACTGGTTACCAATCAACATCAACAAATTATAAGCATCACAATTGGACACAACTGCAACTACCATCCAATTTTCATTTTACCGATACACACACACACACACACATCGCCTTGTGATCTTCAAAATTACTGTAGCTCTGTAGTTCACTACATTTGTCTACACATTTGAGGTGAACCAGTTGCTTGGCAATGAACTGTTTGTTCTCTTCACTGCTGGCAATTATTCCCTGGCAAATTGGAACCCTTAATGAGCTTCTGAAATGTTTAATTTTAATTAAGGTGCAAACGTTATCATCTCTATGAATCAGAAGTTGAAGGAAAATGGCATGACCCTTTTTCTTGTCTTTCTCCATGCAGCTAGAGATTTTGATCCCTCAGATGATTCCAAATTGGAGTCATCAAGGTTACCTCACCAGGCAGGTCCACGTTCTGCATTAGTAATTGCTAGTCTCACTCTGTAAAACAGAAATGTCCGTAATTGTATGATGACAACCATCTTGGACTGACACCAGGGACTGAAGAGTTGAAAACTTGAATCTCTACAACTTGAGTTAAATTGCCAGATTCTCCAGCTGCAAGCTGTAATGGACTCATATCCTCTGCGGAATGAGCACAATGGGGACTCTTAACACATTCCGGCCTAATTTTGGAAATCTAACAAAGTTTACAGACTACTGTTACTTGACAGCTGATGAACTAGACTTTTTTGGGGAGCAGCTGCAAGGAGCTTTTTCGCCTCATACAAGCAACAAGGAAGGAGCGTGTTAAAAGAGATAGTAAGCCAACACATTAGCCCACGCAGCACGTGCCCAAGGAGGCATGCACTGTGGATGATCATCCCAGTAATCACTATCAATTCCTTTTCCAGGTTGCCAGGTATGCACCAATCTGCAGTGAGTGCTAACCAGGGGGGCACTTTGCTAGTGCTTGGTTCTAGAGCAAAGTGCAGTTCACAGCACATTCATGTGACTTGCCATAAAGAACTTGAAGGATTCCAGTAGTAGAGAATGAACAGGCCTATATCTCTGCTTCATTTGGCCAGGTAGGATTTAACCCTAAATGTGTTACTAGACTATCTACCACAAGGTGTAAATATTAATCACCCTACCCTGTCACACAAAAAGGAATAAAAATCAAATATCTGACAATATTGCCAAACTTGCAGAAACCCAGTTCTCATTTTCCCTAAGGCCACTTTTTACCACTCTGGTGAGAATGTAAATTGATCACTTTAAGGCCAGTTTACATTGTCAGAGATGTGAGAAGGTCTTAGTCTAAATGTGAATGAAACCCTCTCATATCTTTCACGCATGCTTATGCACTACCGCTTTTGGTACTGTTGCGTTGAATACAAAGGAAGAAAAATAGGGGGAGGGAAAGATCGGGGTGGGGGAAAAAGAGCAAAGCCACCAAATTGTGACACCAGAGGGCAATGTTCTCTTGTGATATCACTCACAGGACAGAGATACAGGCAAATTTTGCATCACACAGGAGAGCTATTTTTTAAAATCTCCCTGTTCTGAAACTCACAATCTACAGTGAAGCCTGGTAAGGTATTGTATCAACTTTAATGTTTGAAAGCTTTGCATGATTTATAGAAAACCATTACACAAACTGCTTTTGTTATCAATATTACGTTTTACAGTAAGTCATAAATGCAGTGTCAGCAGATATACAATATCAGATAGATAAAGAGCTCAAATGCATATGTACTCAAGATAAACACACTATAGTAAAACTACCCTGGCCTTCTCTTTCTTTAAGCGCACAACAGCCCTGAAAATTCTAACTAGCTATTATAGTGAAACCATGGTAACTACTGTACAGCGTAAAATACAAACATACTTCCTTAAGTTAGAGTGACAGCAAATCTGCCATGACCATGGTAAGGTAGTAGATAATATTCTACACCTGAAGAAACAAGAGTCTGTTAAATCCTGCTTTGGTTTTATGAACAGTATGTATTTAGCTCACACTTTTTCTGCCGAACTTCCCCCATGAGCCCCTTTTTGTTCTATTCGGTTTAAAACTAAAGATTTTAAAGTGATGGATGAGCCCACACACACACACAAAGAACAATTTGTCAAAGTTATGCAGTGTGCTATGATGAAGCCTGTTGAACTGTATGATGAGCACTTGCTGGAATTGGTCTGGGCTGCACTCATGAACTGTACGGCAGATAATGTTCTAGTGAGAGGATTTGCTGCAGTACAGCCCACCTGACTGCAGCATGAGGAATTTCCCATGTACAATGGTCATAACCAGAGTTCAACGTGCGGTGGAAACCGTTTTTTCACAATACCCGGAGTGAAATCAAGTTATGCAAAACAAAGCAGCATTTTCATTGTTGTACTTTTGCTTAAGTCTCAGAATTCCCTACAGAAGTACACTGATTTAACCAGCGAATTGTAACATATCCATTACACAAGAAATGCACGGGGACCTTTTTAAAATTAAAAGAATAAATCTCTCTATATAAACAAACTTCTGGTGTAGAAAGAAAAGGTAATGGGTAAGATTTTCTAAGGGGCCAGATATTTAAAGGTGCCTAAAGATGTGGATAGGCATCTAATGGAATTTACAAAAGCACCTAGATGTCATGGAATCCAATGAGCGTCAGAAGCTTAGGTGCTTTTGAAACTCCCATTAGGCATCCATTTGCATCTTCAGGCACCTAAATACTTTTAAGAATCTAATCCTATGTGTCTAAGCCCCTCTGATATATGCATTGACTTGAGCATCTAAATTGTAAGGAGGCGAGACAGTGATTAGCTGAACTTTCCTCATGGTAAGGGCCTAAGTGCATTTAATGGATCATATATATATATATATCACATACTGGTTAGTGTTACACATAAGCAAGTGCATAACCATCTATAACTAATGATGTTCGTCCATCGTTTTCGAAGAAGACCTTGACATCTAGCAGGTTGTGAGCTGTCCACAGTGCGTCCGCAGGTGGCTGATAAGGCCAATACGGGCACGAAATGTTCTGCCACATGTCGGGCAGACATGTGTGGGCACCACTGTTACTTCATTTACAGCTCTGGCTTTACGGAGTGCTCGCTTCTCTTGTGCTATAGTTATCCTTCTGGCTTCAGATGTCTGGCAGCCTTGCTGGATCAGCGTACGCCATATCGATCGGTCTTGTGCCAGGGTTTCCCAGGAGGTGATGTCAATATCCAGGGACTTAAGAGAAGCTTTCAGCGTGTCTTTGTATCGCTTCTTTTGTCCCCCGTGCGATCGCTTTCCTTGAGACAGCTCACCATAAAGGAGCTGTTTGGGGATGCGGTGGTCTGGCATCCTTACAACATGGCCTGCCCAGCGTGTCTGGGCTTTCATAAGCAGAGTATAAATTGACGGCAGGCCTGCTCTGGAGAGGACTTCTGTATCTGGCACCTTATCCTGCCACCGGATCCTCAGAAGTCTGCGGAGGCAAGTCATGTGGAAGTGGTTCAGTTGCCTAGCGTGCCTCCTGTATACAGTCCAAGTCTCACTGGCATACATCAGGGTAGTTAGCACTACTGCTCGGTAGACTTTAAGCTTTGTAGCAAGGCTTATTCCACGGCGGTCCCACACGTTGGTCAACAGTCTGCCAAATACAGAACTTGCCTTAGCGATAACTAATACAATAGTATGTAATGCAGAAACTTATATGTGATCATAGATATTGTTAATCATTATGATGTAATGAATCAGAAGGGCTGTTGATAGAATGCAGGTTGTTATCTTGAGGGTACACAGACTTAAGTCTTTGTTTAAGTACAACCTTGTTTGTAAATACTCAGCCAGATCATTGGCCTGACATATCTCGATCACTGAGGTGTGGCACTCTGTGCCTATGCTGACATAAACCTGTTCCTTGGAGATGAACTCTGGAGTCAGCAGTGGTTTTGTCAGCTACAGCAAGCAGTGGTTGTTTGCTTTGCTAGGTTCATAAGGTTAGCTGAGGGCCTACTTGGTGGTCCTGAAAGTCTTACATTAGTAACTTAGTCACTTTTGAAAATGTTATCCAACAGCATTTTGGTTATTTTACATGACAAGTAGAAGAACAGGTCAGTTAAAAGCTTTTTATATGTGCATCAAAACCAAATTGAATAATAGACATTTATATCTATAGATAGTTCTATTAAAATGTACATTTTTGTGCAACATACATTTTGGGTGTAATACTCCAACCCTTATTCAAGCTTATTAGGGCTGGGTGAAATCTTGCCGAACATTTTTTTCAGTGAAAAATGCACATTGAGCAACACTGAAATGTTTAGCAAACTCAATTTTGCTGAATATTTTGTTTAAAAAAATCAAAATGTTTTGATTTTTCAGTTGGAAACAACGTTTTGTTTAAAAATTTCCTTTCATTTTATTTTTTAAAATATTTAAACATTTAAAAATTGTCAAAAGCAAAGCAAAACATTTTGATTTTGCCAAAACAAAATGTTTTGTTCAATCCCAAATTATTTTTTTTCAGCTGATTTTTCAAAACTTTTCATTTTTGGTCTGACCCAAAACAAATCCCCCACCCTCCACCTTTTTGGAATTGCCAATATTCACCCACCTCCAACGCTGAGCAGTACCATATTCCATGAGCTGTCCAAATAAAATCAGTGGGACAACTTGTGGAGTAAAGGTCTGCAAAATACAAGGTTGCAGAATTAAGCTCTTTGTGTTTGACAGGTGACGATGTTGCCATAAAAAGTGTTGATATGAGAAATTAAGTCATTGATCTCTAAGACAAGTGAAACTCTCCCCATTGAAAATAAAAGATTTCCCAGATTACTTTAGAAGCACAATAGCAAGATGCATAAGAAAAATATCTGCTTACTAGCTGTTACTCCTGCTACTACAATTCTTTTTACCTACTGTGGGTTGGGGCCTACAAAGCCTTAACTCACATAAGGTGTCCTTACGCCTGTGAGTAGCTATATTGATTTACTACTTGTGAACCACACCATCCTATCTTGGCATAGCCCATATGAAGAGATAGGGGAGCTGCCCCACCCCATGGGGAACTCCGAGCGGGATTCCGCCTCAGTAATGAAGAATGCCTTTCCAGATCTCCAAAGTGCAAAGGGTTTGAACCTCCCGCTACTACAATCCTTTATAGAGCACAGCTTGTTCCCCCTCGTTGATAGTCCCGCGCTATGAGCTACTGTGTATGGGTGTTTTTTCTCCCCCCCACCTAATTTTTCTCTGGCCTGCCTAAACTCTGGTGCTGATAATGTTCAATGGGACTATTGCTTCCTTAGTTTTACATGTAACCCCCACTCAGAGTTTGCTAGCTCCTGAAACTCTGGACTGAGCTTCTAAGAGGTCCTAAACGACGGACTACAACAATGGCTATCAGAACCCTGTGACATCATTTCCCAGCATGCTTAGAATCTGGGGAGGGAACAGAATGGACTAGAAACTCCCGATGAGGCCAATAGGGAGTCTTTGAATAGCTGTGGGATCTAGTGCATGGGTCACGCAGTTCCAGTCCTGCAGAGACCAGCATCCAGAGTGGTGGAGATATGACCCGGGACTGGTTTCTAAGAGCCAGCTGCGACCTCAATAGGACTCCAGATTAGGGAGCCAGGTGCAGACCCTGCCCCACCCAGGCACAAGGACACTGTAAGAGGCCCCTTTGTTTGGTTTAAGCTGGCCTGCATTCACAGAGCTTCTGAACTCAACCTATTCAAACCATCTGTCTGGGAAGGAGCCAGGGAGGGAGATGAGGGTTGGGAAAGAGTTGTATTGAGTTAGTGTTTATTACTTACTAGCTAACACTTTCCTTCCCAGATCCTATTTTCTTTTTCCCAGTAAAGTCCCTTTTTGTTATATTGTTATTTTGGGGTGTGTGTCATTTCTTTGCTGGCATTTATGTTGATGGACTTCATTGTTTTTCTGACTGCTCCTTGCCAGCAGTGGTAGCATTATGCATTTTCCTAAGGGAGACCATCTCTTGTCCCTCAGGCATGGTGAGGCGTTACCTTGGGTAGAGGCACCAGGAGGCACAAAAAAGAACAAAGACCTATGTGTGGAGAGGGGAGAAGCCACTGCTAGTCGCAAGCACCAGGGAGGAGGTTTGAGCCACATCTCATGGGGAAAGGCTGCATACGTGTTTACTGTAGGTCTAAGAACAGTGAAACAGAATTGCACCAAATACCCCTATACAGATAATTTATAATTACCACTAGACCTTCCTCACAATAGCAGCCTTCAAGACACACACACACACACAGATATCAAATAGGCATGGCTATTTATTCTGCTGTGGTGTAGAAAAGTACTGCATGTTACCACTGAAATCCAGTAAACTGATTACATTGCACACTTCTTAGAGGGGGAAATTGCTTCATTCCAAATATTCTGCTGTAGAATCAGAGTCATCTGAGGAGTGGAATGAATACAGTAGCAGTGTATGTGCCATCACAGAAAAACCCGAGAGTGAAAAGGAAAAGCAAAGGGAAAGGGATCTAACAAATTAACCTCAGAAGAAGAACTCAGACAATCCAAATAAGGATTACCCCTCATGACCATTTAGGAACCTGACACCTTTAAAACCTCCCTGGTGTAATCTGAAACATCAGCTGTTCTTATTTTGTTTGCAATCAGTTTACAGCAAACATCAATAATGAGTTCCGCGATGAAAATAATTGAGTACAATCTCTCCACTGAATATATTCTCTGTGCATTGTGCGTCACTATATTTGCATCACAGCTGGAGTATGGGCCTTTATTATCCTCTAGTGGTTGCTCCACTGAAGAGGTTAATGGGTCTGCTACAGCTTCAATCTAAGGAACTTAGTCCTTTAGCACAAGTGGGCAAGGCACTCTAGGCTCTGGGTTCAAATTCTACTGTCAGCTCAGGCTGATTGGTTACACAAGGATTTCAAGGCAGATTCAAAACAGGAATTAACCCTAAGATCCATGCTGGCAAGGTGAGAATTATCCCCATTTTAAAGATACGGAATTTGAGGCACAGGAAGTTTAAGGCCAACATTATCAAAAATGGGTGATTAAAGCCAGGTACCTAAAATCCATGTTTCAGCTCCTAAATATGTGACCTGATTTCTATAGATATTTAGCCCCCCTCGCCCCTTTCAGTCAATTTCCCCCTCTCCTTTCCCTTTCTGGACCTTTCTCTGATTTTCCTTTCACTCTTGTTTTTCCCTCTCTTGTTACATTTACCTTTGCTCCAGCACTTGGTTTTTGCTCTCCCTGTCTCCTCCTATCTATGTTCCCTCAGATCAGGAGTACGTTTGAAGCTGTTCAGAGTAGGGATGTGTAAGGGAGAAAGCCCAAGATTTATGGAAAAATTATTATTAATTAAAATTATAGTTTTATTCTTATAATGTTAGGCCATTACAAACTCACCTGCACCTCTACTGAATTTTAAGAGATACCTACAATTATGTTTATACCTATGATGCTTGGAGAATATACCACCACATACTTATGTTTTGGCTAATTATTTTGTAAAATTAAATGTCAGGCTAACAAAGAAATACCAGGAGTTCTGCTTTCTGTCAACTAGTGACCAGCTTCCAAAATGGTAAAGATGATAACATCCTGAGCTGTAAAACACCTAAGTGTGGTTTTAGAGGCTCTAAAAAAGAGCTTTCATAACTTCTCGTTTTAACTCCATACTGTTTTTACGTTTCGAAAATGTATATGAGCACTGGTTATTGTGATTTGTATAAAATATTTCACAGAAGTTTTCTGTTGCAAGTTGTAAATTATAGCGAATTGATCCAAGGACCAGTCTGGTGAAAAGACAGCCAAACCACAAAGGGTTTTAATCAAAGAACAGGACATATCTCTGGTACTCGCTACCATTTGGTATAGCAGAGGTGGGCAAACTATGGCACGCAGGCCACATCTGGCCCGCGGGACCCTCCTGCCAGGCCCCTGAGCTCCTGGCCCAGGAGGCTAGCCCCCGGTCCCTCCCCTGCTGTTCCCCCTCCCTCGCAGTCTCAGCTCCCCTAACCGGCTCTCCATACAAATTTGGAAACCAAATGTGGCCCTAAGGCCAAAAAGTTTGTCCGCCCCTGTGGTATAGACATGATCTTACCTTGAAAAAAACAAACTGTGTAAGATATTTATGTACAGAAGGAGTCCTCCTGACTTTCAAAGAATGTAAAGATGTTATGTTTAGGAGCAAAGAGGAAAGCTGCTAATAAAGATTCTTATTGAAAGTACCTTCTTCTATAGGTGTGCTAAAGCCTTCAAACTTTGAAAAACACTGATGGTTGGAAGAGGTTTTTTTAGAAGATGCTGGTTACTTCCAAGTCTTATAGATTCATAGATTTTAAGGCCAGAAAGGACCACTGTGATCATCTACTCTGACCTCCTATATAACAAAGGCCACAGAACTTCCCCAAAATAACTACCAGAGCAGTAGTTCTCAAACTTTTGTACTGGTGACCCCTTTTACATAGCAAGCCTCTGAATGTGACGACCCCCCCCCTTATAAATTAAAAACACTTTTTAATATATTTAACACCATTATAAATGCTGGATGCAAAGCGGGGTTTCGGGTGGAGGCTGACAGCTCGTGACCCCCCACGTAATAACCTCGCGACCTCCTGAGGGGTCCCGACCCCCAGTTTGAGAACCCCTGTACTAGAGCATATCTTCTAGAAAAAAAATCCAGTCTTGATTTAAAAATCAGCAGTGATGGAGAATCCACCACGTTCCAATGGTTAATCAACCTCACTATTAAAAAAAAGCCTGATTTCTAGTCTGAATTTGTCGACCTGGAAACATCCAACCATTGGATTGTATTATACCTTTCTCTGCTAGATTGAAGAGCCAGTTACAAAACATTTGTTTCTTGGGGAGGTACTTATAGACCATCAGGTCACTGCTTAACCTTCTCTTTGTTAAGCTAAGTAGATCAAGTCTGTCACTATAAGGCATGTTTTCTAATCCCTTATTCGTTCTCATGTCTCTTCTCTGAATCCTCTCCAGCTTATCAACATCCTTCTTGAATTCAGGACATCAAAACTGGACACAATTCAAGAAATATGTTTCCTCTCAATGGTTTCCTTTCTTTACAGTCGTAAATGCTTAAAGATCAAACCAGCTTCTTTAAAGAAGTATATTTGCAAATATTTTATCTAAATGTAAGGCTTCTAATGTAATTTCCTAATGTCATTGCTATGTGAGTGGTAAAATGCTTAATATATCAACATGGAATCCAATGACCTTGCTATAACTAATTACTAATATGAGAAACCATTTTAATGTAGAATATTTATATTAGTTAGGGAACCAATTCGTTATCTGGCAGTGCTCAAGCACCTTTCTTACCAAACTCAGAAAGACCTCTACAAAGACTGTTAAGAAGAAACAATGCCTTTTTGAAGGACTATGTAAATTAAAGATGCTCTTTAAGAATTAAGTTTAAAAAGACTATTTTGAGAACTAAAAAACTTTTATTTAGAAAATAAGAGTGTTTGGACTTATCTGCAACAGAATTTCAACTCCGATTAAACACTGATGGAACTAAAGGAATATCTCAGAAAATGGACTAAATAAAAGAAAGAGTTAAAACTCTAAAGATGTTCTGAGAATTTCTCACTACAAAGACCAGGGCAGTATAACAATTAAGTTGAGGAAAAATTACAACCCTACTGCATATGCATCAACAGCCTACACATTCATGAACTGAAGATGTTGCTAAGATCAGCCTATGAAGGTACTGAGCCAATGAAAGGATGACAACAACTAATTTGAATCTAACCAACCCTGAAAGAGGTATATTTTCCTCCTGTGGTGAAATTATAGGAGACATAAGGGTTATAAAAACCTTCTAATTGAACAAGAAACTCTCTGCTCCCCTCCTTAACTTTACAGCACTCTTCACAGCTCATCCTGTGCATCAAACAGCAGCTGTCAAACAACAGGTAAGAAAAAACAAAAGAATCATAGAAATGTGGGGCTGGAAGGAACCTCTAGAAGTTACCTAGTCCATTTTCCCTATGCTCAGGCAGGACCAAATATACTTAGACCATCCCAGACAGGTGATGGTCCAACTTCTTAAAAAAAAACCCAACAACAACAGAGATTCCACAACCTCTCTAGGTCACTAGTTCTCAACCTGTGGTCTGCAGACCCCGGAGGTCTGCAGACTATGTCTAAGATTTCCAAAGGGGTCCCCACCTCCATTCAAAATTGTATAGGGGTTCACAAATGAAAAAAGGCTGAGAACCACTGCTCTACGTAACCTTTCCAGTACCTATATATTCTTATGGTTAGAACATTTTTTTTCCTGCTATCTAACCTAAATCTCCCTTGCTGCAGATTAAACCCCTTACTTCTTGTTCTACCTTCATTAGATGTGAAGAACAATTCATTCCCATCCTCTTTATGACAGCCCTCAACATATTTGAAGACTTGTGTGCCCTTATTCTTCTTTTCCCAAAAAATAAACAGGCCTAATTTTTAACCTGTCCTCACAGGTCAAATTTTCTAAACTTTTCATCATTTTTGTTGCTCTCCAATTTATCCACATCATTCCTAAGGTGTGTGACCCAGAACTGGACACAGTATTCCAGCTGAGGCCTCACCAGTGCCGGGTAGAGCAGGGCAGCTACTTCCTGTGACTTACATATGATACTCCTGTGAATACATCCCAGGATGAAATTAGCCTTTTTCACAACTGCATCTCATTGTTGACTCACATTTACTTTGTGATTCATTATAGCCCCCAGATCCTTTTTAGCAACTACCCAGTTATTCTCCATTTAGTATTTGTGCATTTGATTTTTCCTTCCTTAGTATAGTGCTTTGCATTGGTCTGTATTGAAATTCATCTTGTTGATTTCACACCAATTCTCCAATTTGACAAGGTCTTTTTTAAATTTAATCCTGTCTTCCAAAGTGCTTGCAACCCCTCCCAACTTGGTGTCAAATGCAAATTTTATAAGAGCATTCTCTACTCCAGTGTTTCCCAAAGTTGGGACGCTGCTTGTGTAGGGAAAGCTCCTGGCGGGCTGGGCCAGTTTGTGTACCTGCCGCGTCCGGCCGATCGCGGCTCCCACTGGCCGCGGTTTGCTGCTCCAGGCCAATGGGAGCTGCAGGAAGCGGCAGCCAGCACATCCCTCAGCACGTGCCGCTTCCCGCAGCTCCCATTGGCCTGGAGCAGTGAACCGCGACCAGTGGGAGCCACGATCGGCCGAACCTGCGGACGCGGCAGGTAAACAAACCGGCCCGGCCCACCGGGGGCTTTCCCTACACAAGCGGCATCCCAACTTTGGGAAACACTGCTCTACTCCATTATCCAAATCAGAAATGAAAGTATTGAATAGTACTGGACCCAGGACTGACCTCTGTGGCACCACATTAGATACATATCCCAGTCTGACAGCAACACATTGATAATCATCTTTTGAGTATGTTTTTTTTACCAGTTGTACACCCACTTTATAGTAATTACATCTAAACCAAACTTTCCCTAGTTTGCTTATCAGAATGTCATGGGGGACTATGTCAACATTTTTACTAAGATCAGGATATAGCCTGTCTACTGCTCCCCCACATCCACTAGGCCAGTAACCTTGTCAAAGATGACAATTAGGTTGGTTTGGCATGATTTGTTCCCGACAAATCCATCCTAAGACGCTATAACAGCACAAAGAAGCAGCACCAGTCCACTTCAGCACTGTTTCTGCAATATGAGGACAGTACTCAGAGTACAGTATTGTGGGTGAGATGAAGTTACAAAGCACTGCCAAGGAATTATATTTAAATTTTTCTTGTAATAATTTTAATGGGATATTGAAATGCCATTGTAAGAACACGTTTTTCTGCTAAAACCAAATTGTTTAGATACTGTATTCCTGGAGAGGAGATATAGGCTATGCTTTGGTAAACAGAGGGATATACCGGGATTTCGTTTGGATTTAAGATTCTTGATGTTCATTGATTTGCCTGTCTCAAGATAACTCTTTGACTAGCTTCTTTTAAGTTACTGTTTTAAACACTTTCTTTGATTTCGTAGGCCTTGGTTAGGATTATAAATGGGCAAAGGTGAGTAAATTGTTTAGGTTATCCATGACAAATCAAACAAGACTCACCTGTCCTTAAAGAAAGTTCTTGTATCCATCAGTAAATTGTTTTCTTACCTAGGATACATCAAGACAGGACCCACTACTAATTTTGGAAATAAAGTACTTTGCTCCCCTCTAAGGGTAGGTTGCCTCTCAAGGGTGTAATATCTTCTGAAAGTTCTCTACAGAGATATACAGAAAAGATTGTAACTGAAGTGACTATTTTTTTGTGCTCTAGTTTGTTTTAATATTTTTTCTTTTCCTTTCTTTACCAGTAAAACAGTCATAGTTTGTAATTATTTTGGTTGTCTTTAATTGTGGTTCCCCTAAGGCCTGGCAAAGAATTCCTTATGACTAAAACAGTGGGAGTTTCCTCATTGAATTGGCATTGAGAGAGAATGGGGCATACCAATACTTGTTTCTCTAGCCCAGGGGTAGGCAACCTATGGCACGTGTGCTGAAGGCGGCATGCAAGCTGATTTTCAGTGGCACTAACACTGCCCGGGTCCTGGCCACCGGTCCGGGGGGCTCTGCATTTTAATTTAATTTTAAATGAAGCTTCTTAAACATTTTTAAAACCTTATTTACTTTACATACAACAATAGTTTAGTTATATATTATAGACTTATAGAAAGAGACCTTCTAAACACATTAAAATGTATTACCGGCACGCGAAACCTTAAATTAGAGTGAATAAATGAAGACTCGACACACCACTTCTGAAAGGTTGCCGACCCCTGCTCTAGCCTATACATTTGTAGCAATGTTGGGGATAAAATTACTTGGCACTCAACACCTTGAAAACACCCCCTTTCTATCCCACAGATGGGAACATCAGTTGGTACCACCATCTAGGATGAAGCTAAGCAAGCCCACAGACAGAGAGGAGAGGCTTAAAATGGCTGGTAAACAACCACCTGAGCCTCCAGCCAGGTGCAGGTGAGCTGTGCCCTGTGGCTGCTACAGTAGGGGCCGCTGCAGGAGCCAGGAGAGAAAGTGGGTAGAACTTCAAGGAGTCACTCATGGAATAAGAAGCATGTTTGCAGTGGGGGTGGAGAGCATGGATATGCAGTTTTCCTCCCCTTTCCCTGCAAACTCTTTAAACTAGTTTGATTCCCAAGATGGGGTGGGGAGGTTGGAGTAGATAACACTTTCACCCACTAGAATACTTGCCCTCCCCTTCCAATAAAGTGTGGGCAAAGAAATTGATCTTCTATTACACACCATTTGCAGAAGGTAACTTTAAATTCTGAGGGTGGCACAATATTAACATTGATTCATTGGCAAATGGCTTGCTGAAAGGTACATTTACACAAAACCGCTCGCAAACATACCCAAATTCTGTTTGCCTTGTAGTTCAGTGGAAACAAAAATGTATTATTTTCACAAACAAAGGCATTTGGATTCCTGTTTGCTCTGTGATTCTCAGGTGCATAGAGGAATCTTAGCAGTCTGAAATGGCAGAGTGCCAGACGGAGTGCAGTAAGAGAGAGAGGCTATGGGATAGAGCACGTATGGGAAAGGGCACCTTTTCCCCAGTGACACTTTGTGGCTTGAAAAAATTGAGAGAGGTTTTTTTGTTTCTTGCCAGAAATCTATGACAGGAATAACTGAGGTAATGAACAAAGAATTGAGACAGAGAATTCAATGTAGTTTTGCAATCATTCTAAGAGGATTATTCTTAGGAGCAGTGGGGGAGTTCTCTCTCTTTCTGAACTGGTTTGTTTATTCTTTCCTTCCTTTCTTCAGTCCTCTCTCAGGTCCTTCCTTCCCTCCCTCTCGCGTCCTTCTTCTGCCTTCTTTCCTTGCTCCATCTCATTTCATCTAGTCAAGTTTTTTCTATAGCACCCACCAAGGTACTATGGAAGCCCTTCACAACCAAGATCAACCCTCTGACCATGCTGTGCTAATCTGTGACTATTTTATCTTATCCTCTTCCCTTGTTCTCCACTTTCAGTCATTTCTATGATTCATAAAGAGATACACCAGAGGGTTTGTCTTTTATCAGAATTATATTTATAATAAAAAATGGATTGTGCCGAGGAACAGAGATAAAGGAATAGAAAAGAAAATGGGTTTGTTCACTTTGAGTTTGTTGGATGACATTCGGTGAGCTACTGTGACTTTGGGCAAGTTACTTAATCTCTGCACAGAGCTGCTCAAATAGTCAAATATGTTATTGACAATATTTGTCGTTTCACATGGAATACTGTGTTCAGGGAATATTTTGGGCAGCATTCGATCACCTCTCGCCGTGGCCAAATACCATTCATTCAATAGTTTATTTGAAAAACAGCAACATTTCATCAAATACATTATATAAATATATAAATAAATAAAATAAATAAGAGAGAGAGAGAGAGAGAGGCGCTATCCCTGTGCCTCAGACAAAAGTCTCTTGCTTTTGTCAGTATGTGTCAAACCCTTAATTTTATTGTGCTAAATAGATCAACACAGTCCATTATAAGTTGAAGATTGGAAAGGGACAGGTGGAGAGAGAGCATAAATCGGTGGTGTAAGAATATTCTTTTTTTCCCAGTTACTTTATATCATATGCAGCAAGCACTAGATTCACCACAAGGATGAGCAGGAAATACTAATGAATAATGCTATTCATTCTAGGGAGTTTCTCAAAGGCACAGTTAGGAGTTATACATTTAACTACCACTTTGTGCCTTTGAAAATCTGCCCCCATTTCTCTTATTTGGAGATTTTGTAGCTTAGCAATAATTACCAATTTTTTATATTTGCAGAAGCAGGGTAGCCCACAACTATTGAACAGAGCTATTTTTAGCACGTAGGTACAGATTACATTAAGTAGAAAAGTCAGTTATCACTGTGATGTTTCACATTCAAAAGTAGGTCAATAACAAATGAGAATATCATTTTATTAGAATTTAAAACAATTTCAGGCTAAATTCCCATCACAGTTAGTGTCATCCTCCCCCCCCCCCCGTTCAATGGAGGATGCACTGGTGTAAAAGAGGAAAAAATAGCCTTATGCATTTAATAAGGTTGTTTGTTTCTTTTAAAAAAACAACAAAGCATGAAATTCACCCCATGCAAAGAGCCAGTGCAAAGCTATGTGACATTTAAGCCCTATGTTAAGGGCTTGAGTGGGACTTAATTGATGCATACATGCTTAATGCAAGCCCTCTGCACAGGGGTGAATTTCAATCCTAATAGCTTAGGATCTTAAACTGATGTATATATCTAGAACCTGCTCCTGCTCCCTTTCAAGTCAGTGGAAAATTTACTTCACTTCCAACAGAGTCACTCTCTTAAAAAGCATTTCAGTTTGCCCTTAAGAATATCCATGTATGTGTGAAGAGTATATACCTGTTAGAAGTCAGCTTTGAATGTTCCTGTGAAGGGAGAGCTCTGTTATATCAGATGCTATCATGCCTGAAAATTCTAGCTGGGATTAGTTAGTATTCAGGGGATAGCCCTTGGTCTGCGGATCCCAAGCCTTCAGACCCGCAATTATTCTACCATTCAGTTTATGGTAATAAGCACCCACCAGTCCATTCTTCATACTTTTATATGGTCTTAAATTCATATTGTCAAAACAGACATGCAATAATCAGGCAACAAATAAAACTTATCCTGTTTTAATAACTAGCAACTGACTCTGGAACAATGGAGCCTGCTCCTGTGGTGGGGCCTCTGCATACTAATGGAATACAAATAATATCAAACATAAGAGCCAGTCGGAGTTCAGGGATTTGCATACTGAATGGGTACTGAGAAATCACCCTGCAGTGAACATACAGTCAGGCCCTTTCAGCCAGAGTGTAAGGCAGAGCCAGTTTGGTGCACCAAGTGACCACTCCTGGTTCATGTGCCCAGCTGAAGGAATCACTCCCAGCCCAAGCCTATGATGCAATAAATACATTGCTGGAGCCATGGAATAGCAGCTACATCACATTGCTACCTGAGGACTGCTGTACCCTCCAGCCAGGGCCTCTAGCCAGCTCTAGCAGCATGGCCTCATCCCTAATGAATGACCCTTGTCCCCTCTTTCACCAGTTGCTGACACTTCTGTTCTACTCCCAATCCTGAATTTCTACTCCCGGCACTCTTCCTCAAACAGTTGCTGCTTGGTCAACCTCTCACTTACCAGAGATATGGGGAGGCATTTGTGGCTGAATCAAGATGGAGAATCCCCCTGGAAGGAGCAGATGGAGAGATAGGGGGCTGACAGTTTTCTCAGTTCCAGTTGGATGGAGGTTAGCGCTGAAGGAGGGAGCTGATTCAGAGTAACATGGAAGCTATCCTCATCCCATGACCGATCCCCACTCCTACCCCGTGTCCTCCTCTGTGGAATCTCTGGTCAGTCAGAAACATGAACGTAAGGGATGGGGCAGACACTTTGTTGCCATTCTGGCAGCCAGAACTACAAGGTGTTAGAAAACAGAATCTGGTGCTTGGTAACTATAGCCAGTACCTGGTACAGCATCCAAAATGTTTTGGAAAGTGAAGATCTTGGCAGGTCTGATAAAATAGCTAGGCAGGCATTTCCCACCATGATAAAATTATAGGGCTTGATCCTGCAAGGTGCTGAGTGACCACAACTCCCATTTTAATACAGAAATGAAATCAACTTCCAGAAGATGCTTCGAAGGATTGGGTTCACAGTTTCTAATCACTCCCCCACTTCCAGCGTGTCCAGAGTTCCTTCTTCAAACTCCACCACAAAGAGAAATTCCAAGGTTCTGTTAACTGGAGATGGGACTCAGGTGCAAAGGTTGGATCAGGAACCAAATGCGGGTCCATATTTCTCAAAGTTTGCAGGTGCTCACACATTTGGTTTTCATTCAGTCTAAAGCCAGATGCCTGCCCTGAGGTTCCAATCAACCTACCACAGAGTCTGAGGGTTTCAGACCAATGGTTTTGTTTTGGACCTGTCTCTACTTCCAATCCCTGGGAACCAAATTGTACTCACTGATAATGGGTGCACGTCACCAGCTGAAGGTATCTTTGCATTGGTGTTATGATTTCCATAAGGACTGGCAGCACCGTTTTTCATTCTTTGAAATATAAGACCTTCCCTGCTTTCTCTCCCCCCCTCAACTAAAGATTGTATTCTGAGATGTTTTTTTTATCCCTATAGTTTGCTAGAAATGACATTTAAACTGAAGATGTTGGGAAAGTAGACAGCCCCTCCACCCCCAAAGTGTTATGACAAGGGTTCCTTTAGTTCTACACATTTTATACGAACGACGTTTTATTCTGCATACTGACAGTTTGAGATAGAGTCTACTATTAATGAAAAGCAGAGACATGTCTGGTTATCCTGGAATGAAAATAACCATCAACAAACAAACATGTTTATTTTATTTTATTTTTAACCTCATCTATTACAACTTACTCACCCGGAGGGTAAAATATGTCTAGGATGTAAAGAAGCTTTTGTCTTGTAAACATTCCATATAACAGGATGATGTGTCAGAAATTCACCTAATTTCTTGTCAGGCACCCAACCATGTATGTAAATCAGTTATTTTTTGTGGCATCTGCCTTCCCTTCAACTGTTAGAAAGCTGCAGAGTTCTCTGCCCTGGTTGGTATGAAAGATTATAGCTGTCCTTGGCTTATCACCTCCCCCTCCCCCCGTAGGTTAATGACCTGCCATTTATATCATGGATACTTTTTAGTACTTCTGACAAATTCTAGGCAAGGGAAAAGTGAAAACCAAAAGGAATGTATGTGGCATCACTAGAATCGGGCTTTTAAGGTTCAAGAAAAGTCCGTCCATTCATGGTGAGTTTTTATTATTGATATTTTAAAATGACTACTCTCACCTTTCCATCTTCATGGCAGCATAAAGGTACATCAAATATTTCAGGGGTAAACTATGGCTGTCCCAGTACAGGTTCACAATACTGCAAACCCTAGATGTTCAAAAACATGAGTCAGGCTGCCAAAATCATGAGATTTTAAAATTAATACCTGTTTACTTCCCCCCCACCCTAATCTTTAGGGTGCATGTAGGTTACATTTTCTAGCTTTTGTCTGCACCCTTAAGGGTTAGAGAATTATTTATTTTGTTAAATGAAAATCAATATACTCGCATACTCATATGACTCCAGGAGCTGGGGATTTTAGAAATACACCAACTATCAGAAATCTCATGAAGAAATCATGACAGCTGGCAACACTGGGTTTACCAAGGGCCGGGTGCTAAGAGCTGCTCTTGGGAAGCCACTTGCAGTGCATAAACAACTGTATTGAACCTACAACTTATGAACAATGCTACATAGTCTTATATGCCAATAGATGTTGCTCTTTAAAACCATTAGAGACATATATACCAGTACTCTCTTATGTAGCACTCCCATAACATAGGGAGCCAGCTGTAAAATGTAAAAACTGTAAACAGCTGGGATCAAACCTGGGACCTCTGGAGCGTAATGCATGAGCCTCTACTGCCTGCCCTAAAAGGCACAGCTCTCTTAACCAAGCTTGTAGCAGGCTCATCATTCTCTAGCTGGCCTAGCCACCCCTAAAGGGGGACAAAGTGCCACTCCGAGCAGGCAGTGGTTAAATGGGATAACAATGCTGACCTCCTTTGTAAAGGGCTATGAGGTCTATTGATGTGAAGCACTGCAAGAGCTAGGTATTGTTATTTTCCTTAGTGTGCCCACATAGGCAGCAGCCATAATATAGCTGCTTGCCTGCTCCAGGCTGATTCTCCCATCACTTACATTGATGTAAATCAAGAATTACTCTACCAAAGTCAATGGAGTTATACTGGTGTAAAACTGGTTTAAATGAGAAGGGAATCAGGCCCACTGAGTGCAAGGGGGCTTCTAGTGCTGTTGGCAGTGCTCAGTCAACACCTCAGATGGGGTGTGCCTTGTTGAGGTCAGGGTATAGCCCAGGTACATTTCTGTGGGACTGTCTAGGAGAAGGGAAGTCCACCTTTTCTAAAAAACTCCTGCACAGGGTACTGCCCCCAAGCAGACTGAAGGCATCATATCCTCTCCTGCTTTCCCCACACATATAATCGGCTCCCATTTCAGTTAATGTAAAACCTCCCATTGACGTCAATGGTGCAAGATTAAGCCCAGTGCCTCCAATCCTTCTTTCCCTACCTCTCACCTCTGTGGATCCAAATGGGCCCTTAGGCCCATTGTCTTCACTAAGAAAAAAGGTGTGCTCTTGCCTTCTATTAGCTAACATGTGGTAAAATCTTTTGAGGTAAAACATGAGGTAAAATCCCAGTGAAGACAAGGCAGTTTGTAGTTTTAACATGAGTTAGCAGGCCAAAGTAACTCTAGGCTCCCCCATAGCCCAAGATGATGAATACACTACAAGCTAAGGGAATGATTCCCAGCTCACATAGTAGCATTAGCCCTCATCTGAGCTAGCACTCTAAAAATAGTAGTATAGCCATGGTAGCATGGGCAGCAGCAGCATGTACAAACTGCCCCGAGTACATACCCATAGAGTTCAGGCGGGTTTGCATTCAGGGTGGCTAGCATGGTGTCGCCACTGCTAATCTTGTGTAGAGAGCTATAACAATGTTTGTTGCCGGTTAAGGCCCACTTAAGCCGTGTGTTTGAGACCCCTGCTCTATATCCTAGTAAAAAGGAGAGGATAGAAGTTGATAAAGTACACATAGGAACTGAACAGAAACAGACAAACAAAAGAATTCCATTCAATTATATCACATGAAGGCAGACAACTAAATATTGATGAATTTTATAAGTGCTTGTATACAGCTGCTAGAAGTCTACATACTAAGACGGGTAAACTTGAGGCCTGGCATTGAATTAGGACATTGATACAAGGGGAATCACAGAAACTTGGAACGACGATAATCAATGGGACACGGTAATATCAGGCTACAGAATATATAGGAATGACAGTAGGTTGCGCTGGTGGGTGAGTGGCATTATATGTGAAAGAAAGCATAGAACCAATATAGCAAAAATATTAAATGAATCAAACCTTACTCTAGAATCTCTATGGATAGAAATTCCATGATTAAATAATAAGAGTATAGTAGAAGGAATATACTACTGATCACCTGACCAGGATGGTGAGGGTGATTGTGAAATGCTCAGGGAAATTACAGAGGCTACAAAAGCAGAAAAAACAGGGGGGTTCAATTATCCCCATACTGACTGCGAACATGTCACCTCAGGAAAGCATGCAGAGATAAAATTTCTAAACACCATGAATGACTGCTTCTTGGACAGTAGCGGCGGCGGAAGGTCCCGCCCCCGAAATGCCGCCCCCAACAGCGGCGGCGGAAGGTCCCGCCCCCAAATTTCTACGGGCGGCGGGGGTGCCGGCGCCCCCAAAATAGCAGTGCCCTAGGCGACCGCCTAGGTCGCCTAATGGGTTGTGCCGGCCCTGTTCTTGGAGCAGCTAGGCCTGGAACCCACAAGGGGAGAGGCAATTCTTGATTTAGTCCTAAGTAGAGCACAGGATCTGGTCCAAGAGGGGAACATAACTGAACTGCTTGGTAATAGCAACCATAATGTAATTGGGGGGAGGGATAGCTCAGTGGTTTGAGCATTGGCCTGCTAAACCCAGGGTTGAGAGTTCAATCCTTGAGGGGGCCACTTAGGGACCTGGGGCAAAATTGGTCCTGCTAGTGAAGGCAGGGGGCTGGGCTTGATGACCCTTTGGGGTCCCTTCCAGCTCTATGAGATAGGTATATCTCCATTATTATTTAATTAAATTTAACATCCTTGTAGGTGCAAAATACCAAAGAAACCCACCACATCCCCTTTTTTAAATTAAATGGTAACTACACAAAAAAATGAGGAAGCTAGTTAAACAGAAATTATAAGGAACAATCACAAGAATTAAATGCCTGCAAGTCCATGGAAACTTACAAACACCATAATAGAGGCTAAAACTAAATGTATACCCAAAATAAAATAAATACAAATAAATAATAATAGTAAAAGGACCAAAAAAAGCCATCATGGCTAAACAACAGAATAAAACAGGCGTCTAGAGACAAAAAAAAAAAAAAAAAAATCTTAAACATTGGAAGTTAAATCCTACTGAGGAAAATAGAAAGGAACCTAAAGTCTGGCAAGTCAAGTCTAAAAGTATAATAAGGCAGGCCAAAAAAGAATTTGAAGAGCAACTAGCAAGAGACACCAAAATAGAGATCACATTTACTTTTAAGTACCTCAGAAGCAGAAAGCCTGTCAAGCAATCAATGGGGCTACTGGATGATCACAGTGCTGAAGGAGCACTCAAGGAAGATAAAGCCGTTGCAGAGAAGCTAAATGAATTCTTTGCATCAGCCTTTGCTGCAGAGGATGCCAGGGAGATTCCCACACCTGAGCCATTCTTTTTAGGTGACATAACTGAGGAACTGTCCTAGATTGAGGTGCCAGTAGATGAGCTTTTGGAACAAATTGAGAAATTAAACAGCAATAAATCACAGGGACCAGATGGTATTCACTCAATAGTTCTGAAGGAGCTCAAATATGAAAATGCAGAACTAGTAACTGTGGTATGTAACCTCTCTCTTATATCAGCTTCTGTACCAGATGACTGGAGGATAGCTAACATAATGCTGATTTTTTTTAAAAGGCTCCAGAGGTGATCCTGGCAATTACAGGCTGCTAAGCCAACTTTGGTTCTAGGCAAATTGGTTGAAACCATAGGCACGGGAACTGCAACACCCCCAGATTTTATATGGGATTCCGCTACTGGCCCCAGACGCAGGCTCCTGGCCCCGTGCTCAGTGCTCCCGACCACTGGCTTCTGGCCCTGTACCACGCCTCTGCTTCTGGCCCAGCACCCGGGGGTCCTGGCCGCCAGCCCTGCACCTCCACTTCTGGCCCCGCACATGGCTGCCATCCTCGCACCCTAGGGTCCCTTGCCTTGCGCCCATCCCCAGCTGTGGCCCCCTTACTTCTGTCCGGATCCCTCCCTCCCCCACTCCGGGAGACATGACCATGCTCCCGGCTCCCGCTCGGGGAGGCGGGGGGGCGTGGACAGGGAACTGGCTTTCAGCACCCCCACTATTAAAAATGTTTCAGTGCCCTGGTTGAAACTATAGTAAAGAACAGAATCAGACACATAGATGAACATGATATGGTGGGGAATAGTCAACACAGAATTTGTAAAGGGAAGTCATGCTTCAAAAGTCTATTCGAATTCTTTGAGGGTGTCAACAAACATGTGGACAAGGGGGATATAGTGTTCTTAGATTTTCAGAAAGCCTTTGGCAAGGTCCCTCACCAAAGGCTCTTAAGCAAAGTAAGCTGTCATAGGATAAGAGGGAAAGTCCTCTCATGGATCAGTAACTGGTTAAAAGAAAGGAAACAAAGGGTTCAAATAAACGGTCAGTTTTCACAGTGAAGAGAAGTAAATAGTGAGGTCCCCCAAGGATCTGTATTGCGACCAGTGCTGTTCAACTTATTCATAAATGATCTTGAAAAGGGGTAAACAATGAGGTTGTAGAGTTTGTAGATGAGACTGGGCTAGACAGACCATTGGTTTGACCCAGTGTGACCATTCTTATGTACTTATATAGAACTAGTCAGATTTTTTTTTAAATTGATGACTTTAGAAAAATATTGACAACACTTTGAAAAAAAAATTTAAAAATTAGTTTTTTTGTTTTCTTTCTATTCCCCCCACACCAGTTTTTGAACAGCTTAAGTCTATAATTAGTTTTTGGTACCTAAGTCCAAATAGCCCAGTTTCAGAAGACCCAAAGCCCCCTGCCCTCACAGGATCACTTTGTCCTTTCATCCCTATCCCCATTCTCTCTCACCATAGCATCTCCTCCAGGGATACTGCAGGTAGCATTGACACTAGCTGAAGAAAGTAATTAGGAAGATAGTAAGGATGAAGACACTGGCTCTGTTTATGCTCCCCTGTGGCAGTAGCACTGCATATGAGTGGCTCATAAGAAAATCAATGTGAAAAATGTAGGGTTTCTTTCTCTGCCAATGCTACTGATGTAATCACATGCCTTTTTTCCATTACACTGGCTAAAGTTAAATGAGCTTAAATTAAAAAAAAAAAAGGGGGGGGGGGGCTAGGTGCTACCTGAGCTCATTTTATAAGGCACATGAATACTATGCAGTTATCTATAGAACTCTAAGGCTGATTCTGTAGCACTGAGTGCATCGAGCTCCTATTCCTATATGAGGAATCAGACCCGTGTGCCCAGTCCTGCTATGAGCACCTGCAGCTTCTGTGCATGAAGTGCTTCTCAGGATCCAGCCCTACAGGAAAAGCAATCATGGCAGGTATGGGGATCCATTTTTTCCCCTCTTTCCACTAACCCCAGACCCCAGACGAACAAGTTACATTTCCTGGATTCTGAGCATGAACAGAAAAATGTTGTTCTTTTCCCAGCAATCTACTAGCTAATGAACCAAACCTCTTTTCCCTCCTAACGTACATTACAGCGTACATCTTGTTACAACCTGGGGAAAAGCTACCGAAAACTGTTAAAAGTCTATTTTTTAACCCTCTCTGATTTAAGAGAGCTCAACTAAATGTTTTCAATATTGAAGAAATTCACAGTGGGGCCAATCACTTGCAAAACCAAACTTTCAGCCCGTTGTGATTTAAAATGATGGCCTAAAAGCCCATGAAAACGGTTTTATACTGGAACTGCTGACCACAACACAGGATTGAATACAAGAAAAGCTGCCCAGCTTCTGGGCTGGAGAAGACTGCAAAAGTCTAGGAAGGAAAGGATTGGCTTTTGGACAGAATTTTTAGTGAATATTACAGGCCCTGTTGTGGAGCTCTGGTGAAGTCCTACTGACTTCACTGGGACTACCTGGGTGAGTAAATGCTCACCATAGTGAGTGAGGGGCCCATACTCTACCTGATGCAGCATTGATAGACATATGGTACAGCATGATGTACTACAAGGCCAAAGTATATTTTGCACAGGACATTTTTAGGTAGTTTATGGGCAGAGAGAAAAGTTACTGGTAACTCTTTCATAGTTGTTTGGCTTTGTAAGTATAACTATACAACTTAATGAAAGAAAACTATTTTTATTCATCTGTTTAGTCTATATTAGCTTTTTTTAATGTTTAACAACTATATGTTTTCTATTCCTTTTCCTTTGTTTTATTTTAATACTTATCAAACTCTTGATGCCCCATGTCTGACAATGTTCTTGGTTCAATCACTGTCATTCTTACCTACACAGGTCAGCTTCTCAGCCTCATATTCAGCATCCCTGCTCCCACCAACAGCCACGTTACTTCAATGATCCCCTTCAGCTACTCCTCCTCAGACCCTGTCCTTTCCTGCACCTATGATCTCTGGCGTATCAGTTGTTCCAGGCAGTCTAGAATACTAGTTTGAAATTCAATCTTGTGTAGAGAGCTATAACAATGTTTGTTGCCGGTTAAGGCCCACTTAAACCCTGTTTATTCCTGCCCATTAGCCACCTATAAATCGTTTTCTGCAAAATGTTTGTTAACATCCTGGTAAGTTATGTTGTGCACATTTATTAGAAGAACATCAGATACAATGATTAATAGTGCTTAAGTAGTCCATTGGCCATATGCTGGCTCTCTATACAGGAGTGAATTTAGTGAAGACTTGGGGTCAGAGGTATTTATGGTAAAACACTTAGCAGCATGCAAATTAAATAGTAACTCTGACACTGGAAATTACTGCAACGAGGAAAGATGTTTGGTCCAAATGTAAACAGACCATAAGTCAGGAGCTATGCATCGAGGACCTGCTCCAACAATGTGCTGATTGCCTTCTGTGCTCAAAGTCAATGGGAATTGAGGATGCTCTGCACTTCACTGGCCACCACCTGTATCTGGCATGACTGGGCCCCAACTGTGTTTGCTGTCACAGCTGCGGAGCACAACAGTATGTTGTCACAGCTCCAGTTAGTGCCCCCTCATGGCCACTCATGAGACTGTCGTAGGAATAACCAGCCCTTGGTTCCCCACTTGTTATAAGCTGTCCTGAGTTTCAGCAGGCTGCAGCACTATTTCCTGCCTTAGCCTCTCTGGCACATTTCCTGGACCCCAGTCCACAGTCTGCTGCCCCTTCACAGAAAGGTAGCCCCTCAGCCCACCTACCTTAGGCTCCCAGGACCAGTGCTGACCCCCAAGATAAGCTAGTGGTGTAAACACACCCTCTTCCAAAGAACCCATCAAAAGATGCGACCCTTCTGGGTTACAGTTTAACTCTCAGGGGGCAGGTAGTGACTGGGAAGCATATAACCCAAAGACACTTAGACTTTGTGCAAACACCATTACTTCCCAAGATAAGCACAAGAGAGTACAAATCATTTCAAAAACAAACATCCTAATCACAATGACCCTCCCAAGCTTACCCTTCCCTTGGGAGTCTTTTTTTTTGGGGGGGGGGGTCCATCTGTGTTCAAGAAGGCAGGGTTCCTGCTCCCTTGTCAGACTTCTACTTGCAGCTCCCTCAGCTTGCAGTAATGAAAAGGGCAGAGAAAAAAAGAGCAGCTTCTGCTCTTTTATAACCTTCCACCCCCTTTGTCAGGTGACTTCCTGATCAACCTCCTCAGGTGACCAGAGACCCATACCTGGTCATTTCATTGCCAGGTGACCTGTCCTCTGATAAGCCAGTTCTGCTGGTTGGAAGCCAGTCTATTGTTTAGAACTATTCCATTTCAGTGGGAGACCATTCAAAAAAAAATCAACAACCCTCTTTTGTTATCCATTTGCCACCACCTTTGGAATTTCAGTCCAACATGGAAGCAAACAGACAGAGAAGACCAAAGTGACTGCACATTCAAAATGGAGTTTGCAGTTTGGTTAAGATACATACAGAGGATTCATAATCTCACACAGAATTCATAAAATTATACAGATTCCCCAAGTCACCACATATTTTCTGGTAATTCCATACCACAACATCATTACTTCCTGCTTTTGGTACTTATCTCTATTAAGAACAATTGCCAGAGTATAGTAGCTATTGGATTTACATATTAATTAGCTTATACATAATTAACAAAAGTCTGATTCTATTGGATGACACGTAGATCATTAGATAGGTGACTTGATGCAACTGTTTCTCACACTCTTGCTGAATAGCTTAGAAACACATATGCAGTTGATTTTTTAAAGTGCCTGTAACAGAGTCAGCCACCTCCAGAGTTCCCCTCTTCAGGGCCCCTTAAGAACACTGCTAGAGGCTTTTTTGTGGCCAATTCCACCCCTTCTTGGATTCCTGATTTATCAACAAACAATTCCAACCATGCTCAAAAGTTCCACAATATAGTCCATCAACACAAGACGTATTCAGCTCTGCCAGTCCCAGAGCGCTTCTTCAGTCCCAACCTGCTATTTATCAAGCAACTACTTCAGCCCCTTCTAGCTGGAGTCCTTCCCTGCTCTTCCCAGCAGGAACTCCCCAGTCTTCCTGGCTGGAGTTCTTTTTTCCTCCAGGAAAGGGTCCAATACCCTCTTGGTGCAGCCTATTCCCCAGCTTTGATATGTCAGCAGTCAAACCCCTCTACTGGTCTGAGCCTTCTTCAGCCCTGTCTCAGGGCTCCAGGCCCTAACCCTTCCAGTCAGGGTCTCTTACAAGAACCTCCTGTACCTCAGTCTGCAGTTTCCTGCTGTTTTTATACGGGGGACAGGCCCCAGAAAGGCAGTTAACACTGCACAGGTGCGCTGGAGCAGTTCCTTCTTGAAGAGCTCAAATCACCCTGTAGCAATGCCAATATCAAACACTAGAACAATGCATCTTTTTTTCTATAATTTAAATGAAAAAAAACAGATAGAAAAAGCAAAATGATCAGGTTTTGCCTCTCACATGCTCTGATATCTTGCTATTGCACTGGGAAAGACCCAGTTGCATGAGGTGTTGAACATTTCTTGATGTCCTTTTTCCTGCATTTTTTATAAAAAATGAGAACACAGAATAAAAGTCCCTTAGGAAAAAAAATCAAAAAGTTGTTTAAAAGATGGCAAAATAAAACTTTAAAATTTTCCCCTCAACCAAAACAATGTTTAAGTTCACCCAAATCTTCATTTTTTGGCAAAAAAGTTTCATCTGAAAACCTTTGCCCAGCTCTGTTCTTTATGTCTGAGTTGTGCCTATATAATGTAAGCCCTTTGGGATAAGGCATTGTTATCTGTCTGGTGGTTTATGTTCTACTGTGCAGCACCATGTACACTCATAATTTAATACAAACTTACAAGATGTGATAAAACTGTTATCTGAGCAGGGCCTTATTTCTGTATTCATATGTAGCACACTAAATGATGGTCATGTGGCATGCAGTCCAAATATGCTAGGGAAACAATTAAAAGAGCATGCAAAATCCTTGTCAAGAGAGGTTAAAAAATAAAACACAGGCAAACAAAGACAGAGCCCAAGCTTTGAACCCAAGAGATTGCCAAACTAATTACGTGCAAGACTAACAAGTGACAGGTGTAATGCATTCAAGCATTCAGGGCAGACTGTCAAGAAGCATGGCAGAGGCCCCGAACAGCTTGTACACTCTATAGGTAGATTTCACCAACCCAGTAACAAGTGTAAACTCCTAAAGCCCTATAACAATCTTACCATGGAGTCACAGACAGTCCTCTGGGGCATTCTAGTCTATCTTGCCACCTAGGCAAGCTGGACATAGTGATAGATGGTTGCTATACTCCAAAGACCACAAAATATTCAGGTTACTCCCAGTCCCAAAGGACCAGTCACTCACCCCAGGTCAATTTGCATCTCAGATCTCACACCAAAGACAATGCTTGTAGCAAGCCCTATAGTAAACTAATGATTTATTTATTTTTTTTAAAAAAGGAGTGTGATTACAAGGTTAAAGCAAGCAAGTTTATATACATAAATGAGTTACAGTCCATGGTTCCAAAAAGGTGACAGTTGTAGTAATCTGTCAGGTCTGAATATCTTTTAGCACTAACCCAGGCTGACCCTGAGGATCTCTGCTTTTGTTTTGTAGCTTCGGCCGTGTGAGAGTCCAAACAGCAAAAGAGATGAAAAATTCGCGTCAGCTCTCTATTTCCTTCTTCCAGAATTCGAGCTGATGGGATGAGCCCTTTTGCATGTGGTCTCTGTAAGGGGCAATTAAAGTATCTGTATTGTGATGTCCCACAATGGCCCATTTAGTTTTGATAGGCCTTCTTGATGGGCAGGAGGCAATTCCTCCTGACTGGGTTCACAGTTTTAGAGCAAACATTTTTTACATTTACAAAGCAAAAACTTAAATATTACCTTATAGTATGTGATAAAGATATTATAAGTTTGTAAACTGCTGCATGCATTAATCTGACATTTCATAAAGTCTAAACACTAAACACATTGTTATAAGTCAAGTATGAATCCTAACCACACTAAAACACAGGTGAAACAGACTGGGTTTCCAGCAATGAATTTGTCAGTGCTCAGCTGATGCCTAAAGCCTTGGCAAGAGCTGGCACCTGATCTGCCAGCATCACAACTTGCTCAAGAGCCTTTTGACTTCAAGGATACTAAGCTTATGCTTAATTTTAATTTGAATCAGGCCTTAGCAACTCTACCAACCATGAAAAAGTGAGTAAATAGTTGAAGTGAACAGTTCATGAATAAGCTATAGGCTGGCAATGATTTTTTCTGCTAATATTTACAAATGATGGATGAATTGAAAGAAATCAGAATCTGTTTATGAATGATTTGCTAACCATAAAAGCACCTAACATCCATTGGGAGTTTTTCCATTGACTTCAATGAGTGTTGGATTAGACCCTACATTTGTAAGGAATATTATCCATAACCACTCCTAGCACAGAGTCATTATTAATCAAACCATCTGATTTTTAAGAGACAAGGTGGGCTCACTTCAGTCAGGTGCTGAGCATGTTCAACCCCCACCTCACAGGAGGCACTCAGCACCTCCCAAACCGGTCATTGAAAGTTGTCCCTCTAAAAGGTTATCAAAGATTTAGTAATGCAATTAAATATTTTGACTGAGCATTTGGAGATGTGCGATGTTAACATAAGTAGCTTTTGCAATGTACTTTAATTAAATTCTAAATTGATTCTTAAAAGATTACTTACAGTGGGTTAGCAACTATAGGCCCCGTGCTCTCCAGCCCAGAAAAACCATCAAGACAGGAAAGGAACAGTGGAAATTCTCTCTATGTTCTTCCTTTGGAAGGGGTGGTGTACAGTACAGCCTGGAAGACCCAGATAGCCCAAGTCTCTACTGAAACTATCCTATAAAATATGGATATTCTGTATGCTTTTCTGTAGATAGCACACTCCTCTTTAGGAGTCTGTTAGAGCTGGTAGAAACATACCAATTGTTGTTCATAGGAAATGCTAGGGTTTTTTTTTTTTTTTTTTTTTTTTTAAGTTTCCTCTGATTTTGGGGTGTTTCAATGAAAAAAAAAATCAAACACAGATTTTCAGCTTGCCAAAATTGGTTTTAGAAAACTGAAGATCTGTACTAAGGAAAATTAGTCCAACCTCCCCCCCCCTAACATTTTTACAGGAAAAATTGTTTTGTTTTTTTCATTAAAAACTGGAAATTGACCAAATGAACATTTTTTTACCAGAGCTTTGTTTTGATTTATGACAGCCTACTGAGACATGATTGGTGGGTCAGCACTCTGATCACTGTAGTCTCAATTAATTTCCCCAGTGATGGCTGATTAAGCCATTAGCTAATCAGTAGGAGAGGCAAGAAACTAATTAGCCCTCAGCTGGCTAACCTGATAAAAGTCAGGAAGGAAGTATTACAAGTGAGGGTGGGAAGACTGGGATAGCAGGGTCCAGACTGCAAGATCTTTCAAGATGGAGATCTTTTTTTCCCCTCTTACAGCCTAGGTAAAGAGGGACTGAAAGATATAGGGATTAAAACTAGTGATGTTGCACTGCACTGTGTTTGTGGAAGGTTTGGAATAAAACACACTGAATATTAAAACAAAGTTGGTCTGAATAATTTGAGGCATCAGAGGATGGGGACAGAGCATCGCCCCGTCACAGTTGAAAATCTATTTTTCATCAAAATATTGTTTCAGTAAAAAAATTCTGACCTGCTCTACAGTTTACCTTAAAAAAATATGGATGGCAACATTAATCTTATGCCTGTTTCTATATGGCAACAATTAAAATAAAGAGGAAGGTTGTCCTGCTGACTTGCAGGTGATGTGATCTTTTATTGGACAGTTTACTTAAATTCCAGGCTTAACACATGTGAGTGTTTGTTGGGATTATATCATGGAGATCTGGGCCCTCCATGTTGCTGCCATCCCTACTATCTGTAGCAACATGTCTACCATAGGAGTTGTACTAATATTTAAAACCCTTCATAGGATTGGCTCTAGCCACTTGTGAGATGGCCTTTCCCTCCATGACAACTGCCACCCAGGACCCCTATGTTCTACCACATATATGTAACTGTTGACCAGTAGGAGTCCTCATGAGTGTGGGAGGCAGAATGTTTGCAGGAGCTGGATCAAGACTATGAAACTCCCTCCCACAAGATATATAAGCTACACTATGTTAACACCCTCTCCACTACAAACAAATATAGCTATTTGTCTTACAGCACAGGATGAAAAAAAAAAAGGAGAGAGAGAGACTGACTTATTTCCAATTTTAGGTACTTGGGAACCTCTCAGATATTACCATACACGTATCTAGGAAGACAGAACAACTAATTTCACCTGTATTGGTATACTGTCCGTTTGGTTCTACTAAATCCGTTAACTTGTTAGGCATGCAAGCTTTGCTGTAGAGTGTGGGTTCTCATCCTGGGGGTGGTCAATAGAGCTGAGTGGAAAATGACACTTCTCTCCCTCCTCCCCCCCCCCCAAATGTTGATGGCAACTTAAAAAACCACACATACAATTTCTAAAGACATCCATGGACAATTTTGACTTCTCACTGAAAACCCCCAACTCCCCAAATTAAACACTATTTTTTTGACAAAACCCAAATGTTACCTAAAAAATGTTGTTTTGTAAATGAAAAAAAAAGTCTTTTCTGCAGAAAGCACACAGTTTTTATTTAGTCAAGCACCCCATTTTGCATTGAAAATAGCTTTCACAGAAAATCTCAAACAGCCCTGCTCATAACCACCCTGCCCCTCCCATATTGCATAATAAGAGAGGGTTCCAGTCAAGATCTTGGATAAAGACAGGTCCTAGAGTAGACCCAGTTTGGACAAGGTTGGGAGCCACTGCTCTAGCCAGCCTCTCTAATAAACTCCTGTTTCCTTTGGCTATTTGTGCTATCAGTTTTAATTTGTATCTGCTTACACAGAGATGTAGCAAATTTACAGACAGTGTGAAAAAGCATTCCACACATCCCGGTAAGTGAATAAAAGGCAGTCTATCACTATACTTGCTGGGTAAAATATTCATGAAGATATGTTCAAAAAGCAATAACATGAGAGAGTTGGGACCTGAACACAGCAAATTTTGAGAGAACACCAAAATGGACTGCTCAAAACTGATTAGAATCAATGACTTCTCAGAAAATACACTGTGGAAGAATGAGAAGTATTTGAAGCAATGATAGACAGCACAATACAATCTGTGTTCATTACAGTGGAATTTAGGTGTCAAAAATGACAAAGGAAACTAATGGGGGTTAGCAGGGAAGCAGAAAACAACAAATACAAAACAATAAAACATTCAAAAGGTAAAATGATCCTGGGGAAAAAAAAAAAATAGGATCACTGGCTAGGTGACATTAAAAAAAAAAAAGCCATATATGAAGCACAAGACAGTATATAAAAGGGCTAACAGCAAAAAGAAATTCTGAGCAACAATGGAAGTTTTTGAAGCAAATGCTGTGTATATTGTACAATTTTCTAAACAGAGTGCAATCAATTCCTTTAAGTAAAAATATGGTGGAGTAGTGGAAAACGTTATTAGAACTATTTGGAATATTGTTAGTAGCTCTGGATTTTTCACACGAGAGAGTTATAAGGTTACAGAAGAGACTCACAAGTTATATCACCTTCAGTGCTTAATTTGTAATGAAAGAGGTGCCGGGCTCAAGCAATTTCTTTTACTTTCATAAGTGATGCGGCAAGCCCAGAGATGCCAGAGCTATGAACTGCCAAGCCTAGATGTGCCTGGGATCAGTCCTGGCAAGCCTTGGCACAAATTAAGCACTAATCATCTTTATGTAGAAGGATCCCAGAGCACATTCTATGTTGCATACTGCATATACAGTGACCAATCCATGCACAGCTTCATTGGAGAAGGGGGCCTAATTCTGCAAAGTACGAGTACCCTCAACTCCTAATGACACTTAGGGCATTGAGAGCACTCAACACCTCACAGGGCTAGGCCCAGAGATAATCCAAGTGTTCCTAAGAAATCCCTCATCTCTCCTATGGCAGTAGTCTGCTACCTGTACTCAAGTTCAGCTGTCCCTTATTCAGTGTGTAGTCCAATGGTTGTCTGTTTCCCCATTTGGAAGGGCTACTGATGCTCTCAATAATGTATCAATAAGCATGTCCCGACATGGGGTGTTCCTCACTTAACTCATCATGTTAATTGTAGTAGCATTCCCTGTAGTCTGGCAGGTGTAGTATTCAGTGAGTTCAATAAAGGCTTGAATGGTTTGTAATCAGACACATACTTCTCTGCCTAACGTATATGAATGAAATGTTTGAGTAGCGTAAGCCAATGCCAATAAAGCTCATACTGTTTGCAGTAGAGCTGGCTGAAACAAACAACAAAAAAACAATTTAAAAAACCACACACGAGCAGTTGCTAGTCTTTTCTGTTAAGTTTTATTTAAACGACAAAAAAAAATTCCAACTAGTTCTATTTTGTTCATGGTTCTGTCCAGAACAAAAAAAAAAAAAAAAAAAAAATCTAGATTACTATTGGACTACCATTTTGCATAAGACACAGTCACATCACATTTTTAGTGCATCCGCTTGAATCAATAGTGGTAAATAGGAGTCAAAATATGCACAGCAAGTACATTGCTGAGGTTATCCTTTATCAGTGCAAGTGCATTTCCCGAGTGGTACCTATCACATAATGCCTTTACTCAGAAGTGTATTCAAAGGTGCAATGATATCAGCCTCTTTTGGAATCTACTAGGTGAGATAATGGACCATACCAAATGGTGACTAAACAGTCTTAATCTATGGACCTTGCTATTTGAGCTATGACTCTAAATATGGTAAAGGAAAGGTTAACTTGCAATGGAGTCCCACAGAAACTGTGTTTCATCCATCACAGCTTTACTTGGCAAAATATCTTTGTTTCTTTATGTTTTGGTCTCTTGCATTGTGTTATCTGACTGCATAACTATGAACATGTTCAGTCTCATCAACTGCAGTAATAATTTAATCAACACTTGCACACACTCCACAGCTATCACTTAGCCTTTAGCTTGCTCCAGACACCTTCCTGCTGATCTCAAAACTGTGTCCCCAGCATCTACAATTATAACAGAAATTGGTCTCAGGTACTTCATCAACTGTTCTGTTCTCAGTTACCTGTGTCCTCTTTGCTCCTTTTAAAATCAGGATTCATTGCCTTCTGACACCACACTATTGCTTACTTGAGTAAGTAAAGGAACAGAATGGAACTTTGGGAAATTTCTCTTTAGATTTCACTTTCCCTGAGCCAGATTCTGAGCTGGTATAAATTGTCCTAGCTCCACTGACTTCAGAGCTAGGCTGCTTTATGCTAGCTGAGGATATGGTCCCACAAATAGTCTAAAATGCATTGTTTATGACTAGTAAGATGCTGAATTTAAAACACCAGGCTGCTTTTTCCTCTGTGTGTGTGTTGGAGTTGATGGTTTTGCTTCATGGGTTATGTAATATTTATGGTATTTTACATATATCCCATCCCCTTGCCCAGTAATCCCACATATCTATGAAGTTAAGGCACTTTCACAATACTTCTTACCAGAAGGACTACAGCATAAATTGTTACAGGAAGAGATCGGTGGATTTTTTTTTATACTATTTAAAAAACAAAACAAAAAAACCACCAAGATTTTCAAAAGTTGTTAGTGATTTTGGAGTGTACCAACTAGGAGTATTTGGAAAATGCCTAGCACATGGTAGGAGTTTCCATAAATACTAATATGTTCACTACTCAAATTATACATCTTTTTTGCAGCCACATCCAGATGGGGTTTTTATCCTATTAACTCTTCAATTTATGAGATCAGAAGCAGAAACATTTTTCAAGATTAGATACTTAGAATATCTGATTTAGGGTGAAGAGGTTTATTTTTTGGTTAGTATTGTAACCTATTTGAGTTGATTTTCCTCATTTCTCTACCAGCATATCTTCATTTATCTTTATTTGGTAAAGTTGGAGCGGGTCCATTTCTGAGGCTCAAATTCAAAGCAAAAATGAAAATGGAACCAAGTACCTGTTCTTGTGTTGAATTCCCTATCCAAGCAGGCTCTGGAAAATATTCAGCACAAAAACATTTTTAATATATAGTTTCAATATTATTTTCCCCTCTGAAATTTTCTTGGTACATCCTGGTTCACTTAAAGTATCCTGCAAATGCCCACCCTGGCAAATGGGAGGGATTCAAGCCACAACTCTGTGCTTAACTCAATTTTCATCATTACTTAGCATTTGTACAGTGGAACATACTCAGAAGTATGTAAACCAACCCCACCCCCACACACTGATGTCAGCAATTTCCAAGCTGTAGTTTGTGGAGCATCTGCTAGTGGTCCAGGAGAGCTGGCTGGTCATGTGGTGCTTCCCTTTCATTGTTCATTTCAAATAAAGGCCAGTGAAAATAAGGAAGAGGAGGCAGTTTGCTGCCAATGGCTGTTTCTACCTAAGGAGGAGACTGGAGCTGCCATTAAGGACTGGGGCCACCAGTGGGACTGATGCTACCAGACATCCACAGCAGAAGAATGTCCAGGGAAGTAACAGAGGGAATGAGCCAGGTACAAAAGGGAACCATGCGTCAGGGAAATATATGAAGGGGAAAGAGGGAGAAGGGGAACAGTGACACTGATCACATTAAACAGCTGAAAATACAGAAAAGGGTGCTTATGATGGGCCCATTGCCACAGTATCGGAGCACCTCACAATTTTAACATTTTTTCCCTTTCACAACAACCCTATGAGGTAGTGAGGTGCTTTTGCTCTCATTTTGAAGATGGAAAACTGAGGCTGATTCCTGTGTGATGGTAGCTAGTCAAAATCTGCAGGAGACCTCAGAATCGATCCCACATCTCCCCAAAACTCAGGCTGGTGCCTTAACCACTGGGCCATCCTTCTTTTGGCTTGTAGCATTTGCCCATGTAAGCATTGGCTATAATTTGTAATCACAAATAGTATGGTAGGTGAAGCACATGACAACCTCTCAATGAAAATATGACTCACAAAAAAAAAGTTTGGAACTGCTTTTTTTAATTGTATCATCCTTCAAGATACCTTCAGATGGTTTTCCTCAATGGATTTCTCTGAATTTGTATGTGGTTTGGTAATTATAATGCACCTTTTATTTGTGGTGTGAGTTTTTACTAGTCACATGGACAATGTAAATGACAAAATTTTCTTACCATTTCTTGGCCACAATAAAAGTCTTTCAATGTACAATGTGTGCACATGGAAAAGTCAATTAGTTGGATTTAATTAGAATTTGGGATCTGTGTTACTGGATTTTCACCAAGCTGAAGTTTTATCTGCAACTTTTTGAGGTCCTTTTCAGTTTTAATGTCTTTTCATTCTTATGCTTAAAGTATTTGTCTTACCAAAACCATATTGTGTTTTTCTTTCTAACTTTGATTTAATGCTTGTTTGTTTCAGAAAAAGTACATGGAGCATTAAATATTAGCAGCACAAATGTGTTAATATTTTTAAGAAGAAACATCCTCCTATATGTACTTCAGTTATGAGTGTTTTAAAGGAGAGATATACCAAACGAGATGCTAAGAGTCTTACAAATAGAGAGCTGATGACTTCAATTTAAGTGGAGAAAAACTAAAGTTTGACTTATTTTGAGGTTTGGAAATCGGATACATTAAAATACCTTGCACTGGGACACAGTGCTATAGAGGCACATCCCTGAGGTGATGGCTTGGGGTAGCCCATCTTGGAAAAAACACAGGAGAGTTGCACTGAATATTATGGAATAAAGTGCCAAGAACCAACAGTATATAGGAGAAGGAAATTTCTGATTTTAAGCTGGGGCAGCCAGAGCTCACTTAGCTTTTTCAGGCAAGCCTGTCTAGGAGAAGGAAACCTCTGATTTCAAATCTGAGCAGTCCAGCTTGTTTGCTTTGGAAAGTAAGCAGATGAGGATGGAACAGCTGATACCTGTTCCTGCAGGCTAACCTGGCATTCTCATGAGCTGGATAAGGTGGATTGGCCTAACAAGTCATTACATCTGAACATGACTTGTTATAGAAATAGTACAGCAAACCAAGATGCTTTATATGGAGTCTAACCTAGGCCTTTCAGGCCTAACAAATGGAAATAGTCATGGATTTTGGATAATGGCCAAACACATTACACATAGGGTTCTAACATTCCAGCCTGCACTATTTGCTCCAGGCCAGACCTAGTGGCAGAGGAGTTAAGGAAGTCGTAAGTTTACTTTGCTGGAATACAGGAGACTCACCGGCTGGGTACAAGAGAGTTGACAGTTGGAAATTACACTTTTACCCTGGATATTCAAGTGGACAAGCAAAGCATAGTTGTGGGCTTGCTAGAGCAGTGAACAAGAACAGCTGGGAACCAGTGTTTGAGCAGACTGTAGGCAGTAGTAAACCTTGCTATGACAATAAGCTATTCATAACTGTGACCTGCTGTTATACACCAGCAAAAGCAGCAGAAGAGGAAGAGAAGGACAGCTTTTATCAACATCTGAATAGCATCATAGATGAAATTCCTGATGATGATAGGATTCTGATAATAGGCAATATGAATACAAAGGTTGGTTGTGGACATGGTAAGCAAATAAATAATGTTGGACCACACAGCATCAGAATAGCAAACAATCATGAGGAAAGGTTAAGAACTTGCTGTGAAGTACACATTGTGATTACTGGCTGTACTTGGTTTCCTCACAAAGACATGCACAAGGTTACATGGAACTCACCAGATAATCAAACCAAAAACTGCATTGCCTTTTATCAATAAATGTGGTCAAAGGTCAGAGTGTGGCAATGATCATGCACTACCAATAGGAAAGCTTAAGTTAAAGTCCAAGAAAAAGGTGAATGCAACTGGAATCAAATTTGATCTTGATAACTTAAAAGGCAGCTCTGTGAGGGAGGCATACTAGGTGATGCTTGCAAGGAGATTCTGGGCCATTAAATTTGTTATGAAGAACTCTCACTGCAGACTGGATGGGAAATATTCAAGGAAGGGATACAAAAATAGCTGAGGAAACTATTGGAAGGCATAAGTAAACAAGGAAAAGCTGGACAATAAAAAAATACAGGAAAAATGTAAACAAGCCAAGACTGTTGGGAAGTAGTAAAAGTGTTATGCAAATCAGTGAAGTCAGAAAGACTGGACAAGCAAAGGTTTGCGGGGGTGGGGGGGGGAAGAAGAGTCTCTACAACTAGAGGAAGCATTAAGAAAACAAGATATGAAGAGAATATACAAAACGTTTAAGTTATATGGATATAGAACAATGCATGTGGAAAGAAGAGCTACCAGTGAACTCACAACAAATGCCAAAGCATTAGAACAAAGTACTGAACCCTGATGTTCATCTGGAGGCAAGCATTCTAGATATGCTAGATGAACAGATCCATTTTGCCTTGTAAGGTGCCATCTCCACTGTACTACCATCAGAAGAAATAGAAAGCAGTGAAGCAGTTTAAAAAAAATGGGAAAGCTGCAGGAATAGATGATAGATCAGCTGATCTGTTAAAAGCTGGGAGAACAAGTGTTGTCAAAGCATTAGAAAACTATCTAAGAGGGTATGGGAACAAGGAGAGGTACCAGATCATTGGCTAAAGGTAATAGTTTTACCTGTCTTGAAGAAAGGAGATCCAGCTGATCCGAACAGAGGTTTAAGCTTATTGTCAGTACTGGGGGTGGGGGGGAGGGAGAAGAGGAAATCATGATGAAAGTAATAGTCAGATTAAGTCCAGTTTTAGAGGAAGTAGTAGGAAAGGAACAGTGCAGCTTCAGACCAGGCCAAAGGTACACTGGTCAGACAGTCACATTCCTATGGTTGATTGGGGGGGGGGGGGGGGGGGGAGAAAGTAAAAATGGGTATTAAAAATGTTTGTTGTTTTCACCAATGTCACAAAGGCATTTGATTCAGTTTGGAGGGAAGCATTATGGAAAGTAGCAAAACCATATGGAGTTCCAGATGAGTTCATTGCAATTATAAAACCTATGCACAAAGACTTCTGCAGTGCCATATGAATTGATGAAAAAATAAGCAACAGGTTCAAGTTTGGTGTAAGACAAGGGGGCATGAAATCACTGTGCCTTTTCATCATGTTCTTAAACTGGACATGTTTAAACTAATGCAGATACTCTTTGCTACCTTGGCAAATTGGTATAGTCAACTTGGACTTAAAATAAATGCAAAGACGAAAAAGTGGTTGCATCTTGGAAATGAAACAATAAAGTGTTGAACTGCTGCAGTGGTGAAGTTGTAGAACAAGTAGGATCTTATGTGTACCTAGGAAGCTTGATCAGTGCCAATGTTCCATCAACGATCAGGTTAAAACAAGATATGCCTTAGCCACAAGTGCGGGACAGACACTGACAATTATGGACTGAAAACTTTATGCTTGGTACCAAAGTAAAAATTTATCAAACCAGTGTACCAATAGTATTACTTTATGGTCTGGAAGCAGCTGCATTCAATGAAACAGGTATTAAAAGGCTGGAGGCAGTAGAGATGAGAGTTCTTTGAAATATGGTAGGTGAAAAGTGGAATGATTTTAAAATAAATGACGGAAAGTAGGATGGGAAATCAGTGTCTAAGATTGTATCCAATCGAAAAGATTGTGGTGGTGGACACTGTAGGAGATAAATAGATGCTAGGATTCCAAAGAGAATAATGCAAACACAATTAAGGTCAGTCCAGCTTAGAGTCTAACCACAGATTAGATGGTGGGAAATTGTATGCAAAGATATGAGTTAGTGGGCTTAATGGAGGAACAAGCCATGGACAGGAATGAATGGTAATGCTGTACTGCTGCCTGTGCAGGTGCTCCAGATGAAAAGAATGAAGTTCTTGGTTACTGCTTACTCTGAGACTATTTCCCTGGGGAAGAATTATTGCCTTGCAATTCTGAATTATTTTCGGTGTTATTTATGAGCTTCTTAATCATGCAGGTCGAGTTAAATTTAGCTTTATTTTGTTTAGTGCAGTGAGTAATGATTTTGGCTGATACTTTATGATTGCAATGGGAACAAGAGAGGGAGTGTATGTGCATGCTCATGGTTGACTTTTCTAATTTTCCTTTGCAATCAGAGACCTCTTTGAATTTTCTCATCTGAAACAGTAAGAGCCTAATTCTCCACTGTCTTGCTAGTCATTTGTAATTACACCTATGCAAAAGGGTGTAGACATCAATCAAATGAGAATGGCAGTGTGTTACACTCATTTTGTATTCACTTTTACAGGGGCAAACAGCAGCAGAAGATGCAGAGCAGTGGAAAGTCAGGCCTCTGGTTTTTTGTGTCTGCCTGTCTTTCTTCCATGTCTATCCATCTAACTATCTAAGCCAACCTCTGGAGTCCATTACTGTCACTATAGTTGAACATTTCATTGTTATCTAGGTGATATACAGATTTATCTAGCACTTCATTTCTAAATATATTTCATTTGTGATCCATCTAGTATGGTATCCTTTCTCTGGCAGTAGTCAGCACCAGATACTGCCAAGGAATTGCAAGATACCCTGAAATAGACAATGGAATAATTTGCATTAACTGACAATTAGTAATGGGTATATGAACTGAAGCATAAAACACCTTTTTTCATTTTATCAATATAAATGCCTAATCCTTTTCTAAATCCTGCTCAACTCTTGGCCTCAATTATATCTTGTGGCAATGAGTTCCACAGGCTAATTATGCATCATATTAAAATGTATTTCCTTTTATTGGCTTTAACTTGTTCACATCATATTGAGAACAGATGACAAACAAATGCGTGAAGACTCTTCCTAACAATCTTTATTACTCAGTCCCAGGCACTTTGTGGGCTTACTTCCATCTCTGGCAATCAGTTTTGATAATGCAATCATACAAACTTCAAATCTAAAAGTCTTGCATGTTATACTACCTATGCATTCATCGTTTGGATCAATACTTTGTATCTGATGCCAAGGCTTCTTCCTATCATGCACAGAAAAACACTCCCAAACTGAGATCTATGGCAAATATGATTGATAAGGATGTGCTAACATTTTCATTACATCTAGGATCAATTATTAGGACTCATCCTCAAATCTTCAAGTATGTGCCCTTATAAAATGCACACTCATGCAAATGCTACCACTGCAGTGATTCTTCCTGGATATTGACTATTTGACCTAGTACTCAAATTTTGTCATCAGTATCTCATTGAACTTCTCTGTTGACACAATACTTTTGCCAGTTTGTTATCCCTAAACATTATTCCTTTGACACTTGATTCTCTTATACTCTTA
Organism: Platysternon megacephalum; assembly: GCA_003942145.1. Classification (NCBI taxonomy): domain Eukaryota; kingdom Metazoa; phylum Chordata; order Testudines; family Platysternidae; genus Platysternon; species Platysternon megacephalum. Next base: position 9,377,922 of record QXTE01000055.1, on the reverse strand, counting down.
CAGCCAAATCCTGCTTGCCTTTTTCAGATAAGCAATCTGCTTAAAATCAATTAGACTTATGCAAGGGTGATTAACACTATGTTGCTTCCCAGGAGTACCCAGGGTTGTGAGGCATCTTGCTACCACCTGCCCACAACATGGGGAAGTCGTGTCTGTGACTGCTGTGGGTCAGGGGACTGACCCAACTGGCCACGAGCAACACAAACACTCTCCTCTCAACCTATGCAGGCTCTGCTGTCTCTCTGCAGGTTAGCAATAGGCATGCTCCAGCCACCCTGGACAGGAGTGTCCAGCCCCTGTTCCACTGAACACTCATGCTCCCAAAGAAGAAGTACAACCAGCTTATCAGTTGCCCTTCAGATCACCACTCTGTTTAGCATATAGCACTTAAACTTTTTACTTGTTTCACTTTAAACATATGAGTATAGAGACTTGAGAAGTAGCAAGTGAAAGTATTGGAAAGAAATGGTTACATGTAAAAAAAACCAACAACCATAACACACTTTAAAGCCTAGACTTGATTTCCAAACTACTCTGTCTAATGAAGTTTTGCTCCCCCAAAGGGCTGGTCTACACTGGGAGGTTACATCGCCATAGCTATGTCTCAGTGAAAAAATCCAGCCCTCAGAGACGTAGCTATGTGACTAGCCCCCGATGTAAACAGCACTAGGTCGATGGAAGAGTTTTTCCATTGACCTAGCCACTGCGACTCTGGGATGGGGTTACCTATACAGATGGGAGAACCCCTCGTCAGCATAGGTCCATTGTCTTTACTTGTAAACAGGGTGCCCCTTTGCTGTTTGTTTTTCCCTGCAGTTTCTCTCATGTAAATTCATAAGCACTTCATTAGCATCAGGTTCAGTAAAACAAATGTGGCTTACAATGTAAGCCACACAATACACCATGACAAGCCAGAGAGATAAGCGTCTGCTACTCCCTACTGGACCAGAATTTATCACCTTTTGGTGACCTGTCTTAACTCACAACTCTATTCTTAAGGTATCAGTATAGATCCACAGCTCCTTAAATATCTGCACATACATCTTGCAATTATTAGGACAATCAGTGCATTACTGGCTGGTGGTAGAGACCTCCCGTGCCACCCTTTGGGGCACTATTACTTAGATTTCAGACCCATGGGATCCCTGTAAACCCCTATGCACTCTGATGTCCTCTGCCAATTGGCACCAACAGGTCCTGGGGTCACAAATATCTGACAGGGTTTGGCTTCTAGTCATTTTTTGGTCATATTCTGCTGATTTATGGGTCAGTATTAACATTTGGGAATAGAGCCATGTAGAATCAGCTTCTATCTAATCGGTTTGTACCATGCCCATCACTGTGATATCTTAACACCCTTTAAGTTCCCTGTATTTGAAAAGACAAATGTATTTTACCTTTTAAAAACTAAGACAGAAAAGGTGTTATTTTGTTTGTTAAGTGCCGACAGTGTGCTCAGACAAGACAAAAAAGGAGACAATCCAAATGTAAGGGGGAAGAAATCAGGGCGATCTGACTAATATTTTAGGCATCAGGGATCATCCCTGATAAATATTTCTGTACAAGTCAGTCTGGAAGATATATATTTTCCAGAGTAGTATTCTTGTGAAGAATGTCATTCTTTTTTGCCAAAGCTGAGGTAGGCCATCTGATCACAGAATGCATGAATCATTACTAACAGAAAAAAAAATGAAGTACTTGAGAACCAGGAAGCCGGCCCAACAATCAGTGGGGCCACTGGACGATTAAGGTGCCAAAGGAGCACTCAAGGAAAGCAAGTCCATTGCAGAGAAGCTAAATGAATTCTTTGCATTGGTCTTTGCTTCAGAGGATGTGAGGGAGATTCTAAACACGTGAGCCATTCTTTTTAGGTGACATAACTGAGGCAGTGTCTCAGATTGAAGTATCAAGAGAGGTGGCTTTGTAAAGAATTGGTAAAGTAAACAGTAATGAGTCACCAGAAGGTATTCAACCAAGAGTTCTGAAGGAACTAAAATATGAAATTGAAGAACTGTGGTATGTAACCTATCACTTAAATCAGCCTCTGACCAGATGACTGGAGGATGGCTAATATAATGCTGATTTTTTAAAAAGGCTCCAGAGGCAATCCTGGCAATTACAAGCCATAAGCTTAACTTCAGTACCAGGCAAATGAATTGAAATTATAGTAAAGAACAGAATTTGGACATATTGAATGAACACAATATGTAGGGGAAGGGTCAACAATGCTTTTGTAAAGGGAAATCATGCCTCAATCCACTGGAAGTCTTTAAGAGTGTCAATACGTGTGTGGAAAAGGGTGATCCAGTTTACATAGTGTCCTTGGACTTTTAGAAAGCCTTTGACAAGGTCCCTCAAAGGTTCTTAAGCATAGTAGGCAGTTATGGGATAAGAAGCAAAGTCCTCTCATAGATCAGCAACTGGTTAAAAGACAGGAAACAAAGGATAGGAATAAATGGCCAGTTTGCACAATGGAGATAGGTAAATAGCAAGGTCCCCCAAGGATCTGTACTTGGACCTGTGCTGTTCAACATACTCAAATGATCTGGAAAGGCCGGGGGTAAGGGGGGGGGAGGGGGGAAGGAAGAGACAGTGAAATGGCAAAGTTAGCAGATGTTACTAAATCACTCAAGATCAGTCAGTTTCGGACTTAATTAAGAGTTACAAAAGGATCTCACAAAACTGGGCGACTGTGCAACAAAATAGCAGATGAAATTCAGTGCTCATAATTGCAAAGTAGCGCATTGGAAAATAATGTCTATATTAGTTATCAAGAAATATCTTGAAGTCATCATGAATGGGTCTCAAAACATCTGCTCAGTCTACAGCATTAGTCAGAAAAGCTAACTGACTGTTAGGAACCATTTGATAAAGGATAGATAAGAAAATATCATAGTGTCACTATATAAATCCATGCTACTTGCACCCCATGAATACTGCATGCAGTTCTGGTTGCCCCAACTCAAAAAAGATATTAGAATTTGAAAAGGTACAGAGAAAGGCAACAAAAAACGTTAGGGGTATGGAAGCTCTTCCATACAAGAGATTAAAAAACTGTGTCTGTTCATCTTAGAAAAGAAATGAGTGTGGGGGGGAGGGTATGACAGAGGTCTATAAAATCACAAAGGGTGTGGAGAATGTGAATAGGGCAGTGTTGTTTACTAGGGCTGTCAAGCAATTACAAAATTAATTGTGCTGTTAAACAGTAATGGAATACCATTTATTTAAATATTTTTGGATGTTTTTTACATTTTCAAATATATTGATTTCAATTACACCACAGAATCTTTATTTTTGATATGAAGTGAGCACTGTAAAAAAACCCAAGAAGTGGTATTTTTCAATTCACCTAATGCAGGTATTGTAGTGCAATCTCTTTGTCATGAAAGTTGACCTTACAAATGTAGGATTATGTACAAAAAATAACTGCACTCAAAAAATAAAAAACAATGTAAAACTTTAGAGCCTACAAGTCCACTCAGTCCTACTTCTTGTTCAGCCAATTGCTCAGACAAACACATTTGTTTACATTGAAGGGAGATAATGCTGCCTGCTTCTTGTTTACAATGTCACCTGAAAGTGAGAACAGGCATTCACATGGCATTGTTGTTGCTGGTGTTGCAAGATATTTATGTGGCAGATGTGCTACATATTCATATGTCCTTTCATCACCATTCCAGAGGACATGCATCCATGCTGATGACTGGTTTTGCTTGACAAGGATCCAAAGCAGTGCAGACCAATGCATATTCATTTTTGTCATCCGAGTCAGATGCCACCAGCAGAAGGTGGATTTCTTTTTTTGGTGGTTCGGGTTCTGTAGTTTCCACATTGGAGTGTTGCTCTTTTAAGACTCCTGGCAGCATGCTCCACACCTCATCCCTCTTAGATTTTGGAAGGTGTTTCAGATTCTTAACCTAGGATCAAGTGCTGTAGCTATCTTTAGAAAGCTCACCTTAGTACCTTCTTTGTGTTTTGTCAAATCTGCAGTGAAAGTGTTCTTGAAACAAACATGTGCCGGGTCATCATCCAAGACTGCTATAACATGAAATATATGGCAGAATGCAGGTAACAGACGGAGACATACAATTCTCTCCCAAGGAGTTCATTCACAAATTTCATTAACATAGGATTTTTTTTTTTTTTTTTTTTTTAAACAACCACCACCAGTGTGGAACCATGTCCTCTGGAATGGTGGTTGAAGTGTGAAGGAGCATACAAATGTTTAGCATATCTGGCATGTAAATAACTTGCAATGCCTGCTACAAAAGTGGCATGTGAATGGCTGTTCTCACTTTCAGGTGACATTGTAAATAAGCAGGCAGCATTAATGTAAACAAAGTTGTTTGTCTTAGGGCTTGGCTACACTTGCAGCTGTACAGCGCTGTGAGTTAAACCTGTCTTCGTACAGCTGAATAGGGAGAGCGCTGCAGTCTGTCCACACTGACAGCTACCAGCGCACTGTCATGGCCACATTTGCAGCGGCATTGGGAGCGGTGCATTATGGGCAGCTATCCCAGGGTTCAAGTGGCTGCAATGTGCTTTTCAAAAGGGGGGGTGGGGTGGAGTGTGACAGGGAACGTGGGGGGAGAGAGAGTGGATTTTGGAGTGCTGAGACTGTGGCAGCACCCTGCCTTGCAAGTTCCGATTCCCCTCCCTCCTCCACCCCTATCTCTCACTGAAAGCAAACAGCAGCTGTTTGTTTTTTTTCTCACAGACCAGATAAGCAGCCGCTCGCTGAAACAGACCCCCCTCCCNGCCAGTGTGGACGGGTAGTGAGTTACAGCGCTGTGGGCAGCTTTATTGCGCTGTAACTTGCAGTGTAGCCAAGCCCTTAGCAATTGGCTGAACAAGAAGTAGGACTAAGTGGTCTTATAGGCTCTAAAAAGTTTTACATTGTTTTGTTTTTGAGAGCAGTTATGTAACAAAAAAACATCTACAGTTCTAAGTTGATCTTTCATGATAAAGAGATCACACTACAGTACTTTTATGGGGTGAATTGAAAAATACTATTTCTTTTGTTTATCACTTTTACAGTGCAAATATTTGTAATCAAAAATATATAGTGAGCACTGTATACTCTGTATTCTATGTTGTGATTGAAGTCAATATATTTGAAAATGTAGAAAAAATCCAAAAATACTTAATACATTTCAATTGGTATTCTATCGTTTAGTACTGCAATTAAAACAGCAATGAATCACGATTAAATTTTTTAATCACGATTAATTTGAGTTAATCACGTGAGTTAACTGCAATTAAGCAACAGCCCTATTATTTACCCCTCTGCGTAATACAAAAAAAACCAGGGCTTCCCAATGATCTTAATAGGCAGCAGGATAACAACAAACAGAAAGTAGTATTTCTGACCACAATGCATAGTCGACCCATGGAACTCATTGCCTGGGGATGTTGTGAAGGCCAAAACTATAGCTGGTCTAAAAAAAAAAAAAAAAAGGATTTGGATAAATTTATGGAGGCTATGTCCAATCAATGGCTATTAGGCAAGATGGTCAGGGATGCAATGCTGCTGCAAGTGTTCCAAAACCCGACTGCCAGAAGCAGGGACTGAACAGGGGACAATCACTTGCTCCTTAGCTGGCCAGCTGAGGGCTCCAGCCTCTGGCTCTGCCACCCCACCCTGGGGAGCCCAGAGAGGCATGGCCAGTTACTGGTGGCACGGTGGTCCAGCCCACCACCACCCACAGCAGAGTCCCTCCCTAGACCTTCCCTGCCTGCACCGCTCAATCTCTAGCGGGGGCCGGGCTGGGGTCAGGACAGGAGAAGGGAAACTTCCGTGGGGCGGGGAGGGGTGGGGGGGAGAAGAGAGAAGAAGCTGGGCTGAGCAGGAGGGGAGGGAGGGACTTAAAGTGCCAGTACGCTCACTGTCTCACGCTTCCCTAACACACACAGTCGCTCTCACACCCACATACACTCTGCCTCATGAGTCACTGTCCCTCAACACAGATTGTGTCACAGTCACGCTCACTGGCTCTCTGACACACACACGGACATGTATTGTTATTACTGCTTGGTACTTCCTGTCAAAATGCTTGTGGTGAGCCAGGAGTGGCAAGGAGCTGCAGGAGGTCTGTGGGCTCTGGCAAGATGCAGGCCCCCATGTGACAGCGTGAAGCCTGCCTTGAGCCACTGCCGATGGGGGGGAGGGGGGGGAAAAAGAGGTTCTGGGGGTCCACGGTCAGGGGTGGTGGCTGTGTCCCCTCGACACACTGGGGTCAGTGGTGCTGGCTGGGGACCACCTTCAGTGGAGCATGGGGGCACCAGTTTAATAATACTGCGTAGGGCCTCATAAATTCTAAGGATGGCCATGACTGAACCTGGCGATATTCTAAACAGAGAGCTCTCAACCGCTTTCCATCACTTCACAATGACGCAACTGACATTATGGGCTTAGATAGATTAGCCAACCAGGACTTGCTCAGTCTGGTTAAGAACAACAACAATATTTCAGAAGCATTACAGAATGCCATGCTGAGACTGTAAACACTTAACTGATCTTCCCCTTGTCCTTGATTCTTCTAGTCTCCAGCTTCTGTAAGCCTCTTAATTGTGAGGCTCTTATTCTCAGTAGTACATTTAAAGGGTCCCATTAAGCAGATTTTAAAACAACAAATCCGTCAGCAGTTTTGGTCATCTCATAAAGCAGCTAAACAGTTCAGGCAGTAAAACTATTTGCTATTTCACATGCCTTCATCATAGAGCTATCAAATTTCTGAATTGCAGGGAGGCAGTTACTTCTAATACCCCAAAGAACTATTGCAATGTTAAGCCGGTAAAATTGTTTTAGGCTCACCCATAAATTAGACTCTAGCTCAATCATGCACATTGTTATCGAAGTGCAGGCTGCAGAAACATGGTCCCAGTGTTCCTGAAATATTGGCTAGCAGACTCCTCAGTGTGATACAATTAACTGAGTTTTATTTATGACCTGGACCAAGTAATCAAGTTAAGTTTTGGGTATAAAAGTACAAAAGATAGGTTTTGATATACTGTTTTTGGAATGTGAAACTGACGATGGCTCTGTTACATTGGGCTATGTTTACATTGTTTTCTGGTAGCACACTAGTGGGTGCTTGCATGAAGAAAGCTTCATAATGGAAGCATAGATTGTAATGTGCTATGCTAGGTCAGTGAAGTCTTCAAACCAGCCACTACTGACAATTATTTAGAGATCATGAACTCATTTTGATGGGGAGGAAACCTTCCCCACCGTTCTCATCTCTTCCAGAGCTGCTCTAACTGCAATTTAGCATGTCTAGACATTTGGACTAACATCCTGCTGCCTCCTCCAAGCTTTTCTCTCTTGCAACCTGTGCTTCTCCCTCCAGGTTTCATGGAGGTTACTACAGGTGGGGAATAATTTGCAGACAATACAAGCAGGAATTCACTACTCCCACTCCCTGTGCTGGCTCAACCTCAGCCACCCAGCACATTGGGAGTGTCAGGGTGACCAGTTCACCCATCCTCAACCCATTCCTAGCCATCTGCTTCAGAAGGTGGAGTAACCTGGTGTGTAGTGCAGTTACACGTGTGTACCTAGACCCCAGGTCTGGGTAGTTTAAACAGAGGCCTAAGAAGGGTTCTTAGTGTTAAGTTCTCTGCATGTACGCTGTGATGTTAGATTAAAACAAATACTTTTGCTGGACATTAACATCATAACTACCTTATTTTTTTAGAATGATAACACACAAGGACCCAAAACCAGAGAGAGAGAGAAGAAAGATTGCTCCCTAAAACACAAATGGCACAACTCACCCCACCTTACTATTTGCAGTCTTCAGACGTCTGCTGCTATGCCTGGATCACACACTTCCGTATGGAGCCCCTTAGCCTGCAAAAAGCACCAGGAACAAACCCTGAAATGTAAAGGGATGGACAACAATTCTAAAAGAGTTTTCAGTGCACCATGCTTACTTCTCTTTATGGCCCTACATGGGTGCATGCCCCAAGACAAAAAACAAAAACAAAAAAAACACCCACCAAACTAGCCCTTAGGTATATTCTGACACCATTACTTGAGTCCCTTACTCAGTAACTCCTCTTCACTCAAGTAGAACAGCTTGAGGAGTAGAGTATTAATCAACCCGAATAAGGGTGAATTGGGCCCTAAATGATATACAGGTAAAGAAACTTAATTTGCAATATTCAGGTTATTTCCTATAAGTAATAAACATTTGTCTTTGGTATATTTGGCAATATACCAAATATGAAATCGTTTATTACCTACATTAACTTATACAATTGAATATTAACTGTTGGCACATAGAAGGAAATACTTCTGAAAATGGTAGTTTGGCTGTGTTCTAGGTAGGAACAAAAATATGTATTGGACCCTCCATTTTTGGACACTCCTGCACTGTGCTAGAATAGTTTTCTGGAAAAGTTGAAAGTTACATTGCTTCATTCAGCCTTGTGTTGAACAGGCAGTGGTGCTGGAACACTTTTTAAATTGGGGGTGCTGCACCCCCCTTACCTCTGTCCACATCCTATGCTGTGAGCTGGGGCTGGGAGCAGGGCCATGGCTTCGGGGAGGGGGGGGGGGGGGAGGGGAGGAGACATGGATGGGAGTAAGGAGGCCAAGGCTGGGGCCAGCAGCTTGGACCCTGGGCAAAACCTAGGGCTGCTGCAGCACACCCCACCCCACCCCCACACCCCCTAGTTCCTGCACCTATGCAACCAGGCTGTAAGGCATGATGTTCTCCATGTTAGTAAGACATTCTAACTAGCATAATTTAAAAAAGTCTAGTCTAGACAAGAACCCACACACTGCCTTTAACTTGTGCTAAGCTAGTTGAGTTAAAGCTTAAGGCAAATCCAGGCTTTAACTTGCCCCTCTTATCATATGTTAAAGGTAATGTGCCTTGACATGTGCTGATGTCACACCTTTAAATCCTACTGCAGGCAAGGAGTTCAAGGCCCGGGGGTGGGGTAGATTGTGGTTGGACTCTAGGACACATTAAACCATTTCTCTAAATATAGAGAAAGGTGAGGCCAAAACACAGCTCTGTTTTACCTGCTGAGCAGTGCCATCTGAGGGCTCTTTGATGCCTACCACCAGGGAGAGCTCTAATTGTGTTCATTGTCCTACACTGGACATTTTCCTCTTTCTGCTCTCCTGTTTCCCTCCCTCCCCCTAAGAAACTCAATCTATTTGGCTTAACAAAGAGAAGGTTAAGGGGTGATTAAAGTCTAAGTACTGACTTGGACTCTTCAGTCTAGCAGAGAAAGGTATAACCTGAGTCAATTACTGGAAATAAGGCATAATTCTTTTTAAGAGTGAGGGTAAACAACCATTGGTGGATTCTCCATCACTAGCAATTTTAAAATTAAGATTGGATGTTTTTTCTAACATTTGCTGTAGGAATTATTTTGGGGAAGTTGCATGACCTGCCTTATACAGGAGGGCAGACTATAGGATCAGTGGTCCCTTCTGGCTTTGGAATCTATGAAGGGCCCCATTTTCCGAAGTGGCCACCTGAAACTGAAAAAAAAAGTCCTACACACACACACACACACACACACACACACAGAGAGCCCTTTTGGATGCCGTTACCTACTGCCTAAGCGATCTTGGCCTAAATACCCCTATTTGCCAAAGCGGAGTAAAACTGAATTCCACTTTCAAATTGAGATCACATTTATAATGCCTGATTTTCAGATGTAAATGGGAAGAGCATGTGCTCAGCACCTTTGGAAAGGCAGCCAATATTATCTTCCCTCCCTAATGCAGTCGAGCAGCTCATTTTCTTTTCTGACTACAGCTACACATTGAGCAGATGTCTTCAGTGACCTGTCCATGATGATAAAGTCAAAGTGCTACTTTAATTTTGCCATAGCAAATGGCACAAAGCAGGTAAGAGAATCATTGGCCATTAAGGGAAGTAAGGCACGGGATGAGTAAATAGCATTTTGGGAGGGGGGGAGGGGGGAGGGGAGAAGTCAGCGGAGAGGTTTGTATGAAACAAGATAAAAGGTAAACAAACAGCAACCAGGGCCGCCCAGAGGATTCAGGGGGCCTGGGGCAAAGCAATTTCAGGGGCCCCTTCCATAAAAAAAGTTGCAATACTATAGAATACTATATTCTCGTGGGGGCCCCTGCGGGGCCCAGGGCAAATTGCCCCACTTGCCCTCCCCCACCTCCTCCCCGGGCGGCCCTGGGAAAAATAAACATTTAAAAACCTTCCGCGTCTCGGCACAAACCCAGTTTTGAGAAAACTTCTTTTCAAGTCACCTTTACAAGGTATCACTAGTTCTCAGCATCAGCTAGTGTTAAACGGCACTAAAGCTCATTAAAAGGGTTGGACAAATATTTTCTGTCAAAACTTTTTTTGGATCGAAAACTAGGGGTTTTTAAAATGCAGAAAAAAAATCACGGACAATGTCTGCTTTCCTTTTTGTTGTGTTTTTGTTTTTAATTGAAAAGCTGAAATTAGTCTGCCAAAACCTGAACATGGTTTGGGGTTTCACAAGTGTATGGCCAAATATTTGCTGCTTGCTGTGTTTGATTGTTTAAAGAAACAATAAAAACTTCTGCTTAAAAAAATCCAAAGATTTTGAACCACCTCAGCTTGTGACCAAACGCCTGAGCCCATCCAGTCAGAGATTTTTCCAGGTTTCTGATACTCTGCTGGCTTCCTTGACTCATATCTGTCTCCATAACTTTGGGTTCATTTAGGTTAGAACATAGGAACGGCCGTACTGGGTCAGACTAAAGGTCCATCCAGCCCAGTATCCTGTCTGCTGACAGTTGCCAATGCCAAGTGCCCCAGAGGGAGTGAACCTAACAGGTAATGATCAGGTGATCTCTCTCCTGCCATCCATCTCCAACCTCTGACAAACAGAGGCTAGGGACACCATTCCTTACCCATCCTGGCTAATAGCCATTAATGGGCTTAGATAAATCCATGGAGGTTGTTTCCTAGAGACTGGCTCCATGGGGTCCCTCCCAAACTGGAGCCTGTTACTGTGTGTTTGTCTTTAGTATAGCTTATGTACATACTCAACGAACTGAGCATTTGAGCTTGTTCCAGAATCTGTGATGAGCCTATGTTGTGAAAACTGAAATGCTCAAAATAGCACATGCATGTGGATGGACACAGGGTGCTAAAATTAAATTAACCCAGGGGTTCTCGAACTGGGGGTTGGGACCCCTCAGGGGGTCATGAGGTTATTACTGGGGGTCATGAGCTGTCAGCCTCCACCTCAAACCCTGCTTTGCCTCCAGCATTTATAATAGTGTTAAATATATAAAAAAGTGTTTTTAATTTATAAGGGGGGGGTCCCGCACTCAGAGGTTTGCTATGTGAAAGGGGTCACCAGTACAAAAGTTTGAGAACCACTGAATTAACCCCTCTGGAGCCTCGGGGAATGCAGGGGAGGGGGGGGGGTCTCCCTTGGTAGGGTTGGGAAGGAGGTAGGTGATGTAGAATATTGCTCTTCTCATGTGATCCCTCCCCCATGGCTCTCTTGGCTCTATCACTGTTAATCTAAAGTGGCTAATTTTAAATGAAGCTACCCTCCCCTGACATGAATCTCCCTATGGCACTGAAATTAAATGTAGACCATAATTTGGCATTTGAGAAGTGAAAGGGATGGTAGCCCTAAGGGAAAAGATAACAGCTTGGCTCATTGTGTTAAATAGCTGTCTGCAAGCCTCAAACTGCTGAATGAGCTTTAGGGTAGGGAGGCTGTGCCTCCCCAAACAGCCTGGCCCTGCCCCCATCGACCCCCACCCACTTTCTGCCCCGACTGCCCCCCTCAAAATCCCCGACCCATCCCGCTCCTTGTCTCCTCACCGACCCCCCCCCTACCACCGCCCCGGGAACCCACCAACCCCCCCAGCTCCCTGTCCCCTGACTGCCCCGACCCCTATCCACCCCCCGCTGAGTCCTGACAGACCCCCAGAACGCCCACGATCCAACCCCCGTTCCCTGACCACCGCTCCCCCCACCAGCACTGTCCAGGGCCGCTCCTGGGTTACCACCACCTCTCCCCTCTCTCGGAGCCTCAGCGCGCCCTGTCCAGGAGCTGCCCTGGCCCCTGGACAGTGCTGCAGCGGGGTGACTCCGGCGGGACCGGAGCTCGCAGCCCCGCCCCCTTACCACGCGGCTCTGACTCAGTGGGAGGAGCTCAGGCCCCGCCGGAGCCACGCCGCTGCAGCGCTGTCCAGGGGCCAGGGCCGCTCCTGACACGGAGGCTCCGGGGGATGGGGGAAGGCGGAGGTGGGGGAACTTCAGACATTCTCGTGGGGCCGGGGGCCCCTGTGGGGCCCGGGGCAATTTGTCCCACTTGCCCCCCCACTCTGGGCAGCCCTGGAAAAATGTGCAGTAGGATCCACCCCATGCTACATAAAAGCTTAAAGATGTGAATCGAATGCAAGCCAATAGTGTTGTCTTTTTAAGTCTGCAGGCAGCCTAGAACAGTAGCTCGGAGTGAATTTCTCCACTCATCTCAATGTGGTATAACATCTGGAACCCAAAGAAGATGGCACTGTTGCTAACTCTCTCACTGCTAATCATTTTATCATAAGCACTGATGCTACTTGGTCACTGAGACAACTCTAAACTTCCCCTCCATGTGTTTTGGGTGCCAAAAGCCCCAGCTGTTTCCTCCCCACTTGCCAAAGGCTCTGGCTTCCCTTACCAACAACTTCTATAACAGTTGTACACTTTCAGTACAAAACTGACAACAAAGATGGAAAAATCTGTGGGGCAGGTTAAAATAGATTGCATTTAATTTCAAAAGAAAGGCTGCTGTACCAAAAGTACTAGTCAGTTTCATGATCAGTTAAAAATCCATTTAAAAAAAGGAAATAAATCTGCCATAGAATTTTCTTGTTTATCACATGACATGCTACAGAAACCAGGATCTTTGCTGCAGAATGCAGGTTCATCTCGGTGCCATGGAGTACATTGGGCTTGACTATTATCTGCTTTCCTGTGTCTTCACTGTTGCAGTAAAAAGCAACAACTCCTGTTAGAACTTGCTGGATTGGATCTCATTAACCATCTATACAGCCTTTATTCCACAAAGGGACAACGGACATGATGGTTTGAAATATGTTTCTGAATGTTTGAAATAAGCACTAGGAGCAAGTACAGTACATATCATTGAGATCATGTAAAATTCTCAACAGCATATCAAGGGAGTTAAGTTAAAATAAATGCATTTATCTGGCAGCCAAGAAAAACTGTTTCTAAATAGGTGATATGTACTCTTGGCTTCCGCTTTTCTTCTGAAAACTGACAGCCACATTTTGCACCATTTGGGGTTTAATGCAGTCTTATCAGGCAAGTCACTCAAGACTGAATTGCATTAATAAAGTCTGAGGTAATGAGAGCGCAGATAACCACACCAGACTCTGACCGGGGGGAGCGGGGGGGAGAAGATGACTGCAGACATGAAGGCTGTATTAACCATATCATTTACATGTTTCTCAAGAGAAAGTATAATCTAAAAAAGGCCCTGATTTTCTTAATGCTGATGCAGCGAGTCGTTCGTTGCCAGCAGGCAGACATAGCAAGCAATAAGAAGTAGCCCATGCACACAAAAGGGAAAGGGAAAGGATTTGCATTTTATCAGCAAATCAAAGCTCTCAGAATGTAGCACTAGACCTTTTATAAGACATGAGGGTGATAGCAGGGACAACTCAATAGGAACAGAGATAGATGGGGGTATCCTCAGTCTAACAGGGATAACATGAATGATAACAGAATAGTGTCATTTTTCTATTAGCTGTACATTGTATCCACATATATGGAGGTGATCTCCTGCTGACAAATTGCAAAGCCACGTAATAAATTGTGACAAGATAATACTGGTCAGCCCCTGTCTGAATGTTCATTGTGAAGGGAACCTTATACTCCCAGATGCTAGATCAGCATCTGGAAGATCATATAGCTTCTAACAATAGTTTTCCTGTTAGTGCACATGACCCATGTAGAACTGGGACTCCTTCCCAGGGTCTGGTGCTCAGGGATGTCTTTGTGGTATTGCTGATCAAGGTCTTCAATTAAGTAATGAGTCAGATTCATTACAACTTTGTCTCATTAGATAGCAGTGACAGCAACCCACAAAGAAACAATTCCCATTCTCAGACCCAGCCAGTTTTCTGGAATATGGTTCAAAGATAACTATTGCCATGCAGTTGAAAACGTGTCAGACAACTGAGCCTGAACCCCTGCCAATCACCTTTAATTTGATCACTGGGATTGCAAATTTATAGTTTCAGAGCTGGAGGCCATCTGAGGTCCTCATTCAAACAGGCAATAGCCCTGGGAATAGGATTGCATCAGGGAGCGCATCAGCTCAGATGCAGGGAGGCACTGCATCTTCTAAAGGAAGCAGTTTCTGAGAAGGACTCTACTGTGCAGAGGAACAAGCCTGGGCAAGGTCAGGATGCTATAGGTGTTGAGATTGTTAGATGTGGGCAAAGTAACACACACACCTAATACAAAAATTGTTGTAAGAGCAGCCATACGTGTCAGCCAATGCTGAAATTATTCCCAAGCTTGAAGCTACGAGAAAGCTGCCAAAGGTGACACTCAGCTTATGTGAGCGAGCAAGAGGAGAAAGGTTCAAATGCAAAGTGAAGATGATGAATGTCAGAGATTGTCCCCAGAAGGCAAAAAAACACCCCGGGCCAGAATGCCTTGACATTTTAGACATAAGGCTGAACAAGTTTCAGCAGATTTAACTGCTTAAGGGTTGGGCCCCAAGCAGAGCCCATACATGGGAAAACAAAGGATCAGAGAGGCCTCGAAACATTTCAGAGTTAATCTCACATGGGGAAATTCATAGATTCCAAGGCCAGAAGGGACCACTGTGATCATTTACTCTGACCTCCTGTTTAGCACAAGCCATAAAACTTCCCCCAAATAATTCCTAGAGCAGATCTTTTAGAAAAAATATCCAGTCTCAATTTAAACTACAACCTTCAGTGCTTAGGAAGGCATTGTATTAAAATACAGATGTTTGTGTTATTGTATGTGTGAGCTTCAAAGGACTTTTGGGGACAATATGTATTAAGTGGATTTTGTAGGAATCACTTGAGGTGATGGGACTGTAAATGGCCTACCTCCTAAAATTCCAACATTTCAAATCTGTGCCTTCAGCAGAAAACCCATTGTTTGAAGGGACCATGAATAGCTAATCAGCCAAAGGCCCAAACTACATAAATGCGTGACTCAGCCTATGATTTAGTTCAGTTCACCAAGTTATAGATTTCCAGACTGATCTGTAGAGTACCGGTGGTCTGGGAAATCACTTGCTGGTGGTCCATGAGCACTGGCTGCTTTTATGATGCTAGCTCCAACTCCTCCCTGTTTCCAGCAAACATATGTTCAATACTTTCCCATCTATACAATAGTTGTCATTGCAGCAGGGAGGTTATAGCATAGCAAATGGCAGGGGTGATGTCCACAAGATAATCACGTGCTTTGCATTATTAAGAGGTTTGAAACCCCCCTGCTCTACATGAAAAATGCATTTTGTACTGGCAAAAGAATCACTCCATGACACCCAAACAACAAAGCATTCCAGAGGTTTTGGGCACAGAGGTGTCATGAAATATCCCCCTTCCCCCACAAAATACACTTTCATAGGGACCTGTGTCCCTGTTATAATGCTGTAATGTTTTCTTGTCTTCTCTGGTTGATCTTGAATATGCCTGAAGGATGCTAGGAGTCGTCGTAAAGGGTTAATGGCATGCCATCTCTGATTTAGCACCATAGCCTGACACACAAAATCCAATGGATGCCTGCATCTTTATGGTACTGTTACTTTTTTTTTTTTGGTATAAAAAAAGTTTTGTAAAACAATAATTTTACCAGGGACAAAACAAACCCATAGAACATCTCAGTTATAGCAAGAGATGTGCACTGACATTTATAGCTCTCTCTCTCTCCCTCCTCCCCTCCCGCGCCGCAAGATCATTGACTTACAGTATTGCCAGTGTCCTGAATTTCTGTGCTTTCAATGAGGGCTACTTTGAACTGAGTCTCAGCACTTACCCGCTCAGCTGGCAGGCAGGGGCTACTCCCATTTAAAAGCATAGCTCATAGAACTATGTCAGCTGAGGAGGGTAGTGCTGTGCATCAGCTCAAGGTGGCCCAGAAATTCAGGGCACAGGAAAGAGTGCGAGTAAGTGAATGACCTTTTATATTGCTCACACAAAGACTCCTCGTAGCCATTCTAAACAATGGCTGGAGGCAGCCACAACTACACCTATGATGGAGTGAGTCACACCGAGCTCTCTTCTTTTTCATAAAGGCTGACATTCACTGGAGCTGATTAACTGCTACTCTAGTTCTATGCCACTGTGACGCCATTGAAATCGGGCGAGTTGGACCTGTCCATTGCCTCTTTCCTTTATTGTTTTCCTTATTGTGAAATTAAAGCCATCTTGATTGAAAATCCATGCGTCTCACTTCATTTTCTGTATGCAAACCAGAACACTGGCCAGTGGTGAGAAAGAGCTGGATTAAAGAATTTTGGGCCTGGTGCACTATGGAAATTGGGGTTTCCCACCTTCCCTGGAGTGGGAGGCACTTGGAGGGGCAGGCTCTGCCCCCAGGGTGGGAGGGCGCAACATTGAATTCTGCTCCTGGGGTGGGAGGCAGGACTGGAGATTGCTGTGGAGTGAGTGCAGGGTGAGCTCAGTTTCTGTCTGGCTGGGCTGGCTCCCTGTGCTGGCCAGTTGACTCTCCCTACAGCGTGCAGGCAGGGCAAAACTCCAGTATGTCACCTGCTACGCCACCCAGATTTGGGCCAGCCTCTCCTCCATCAGCTTGGTCAAGCCTGGTTGGGGTGGGCCCCCCCTGAGCTAAGAGGCCCTGTGCAAGTGCACCTAATGTGCATAGGTTTCTTCTCACCAGACCTGGATTCACCAACCAGGGATTTATATGGAAACAGTGGAGGATAACTGCATTGAAAAGGGTCCAGTTCAGTAGCTAAAAGCAACTTTAGGAGACTAGTAAGTTTCAAATGTGCATTTCAAAAGATTATATACCAAGACAAAAATAAAAACAGATTTTTGCCAGGAAAATATAAAAATATCCTAATTTTCCTGAAATAGGAACAAAACATTTTGCACAGCTTTTAAGTTCCTAACACATTCTTCTTCTTCATGACAGACAGTAACAGCTCTGACTCATAAATATTAGATATATGAAGATAATTTTCAGAACAGGTATTTTCCTAGCAGCAAATAAGGACTTGAAATTGTAGTAACTCCTTCAGATGATTAATATGATCCCAATACATAGATGTACCATTTGCTGTGATTTTATTTTACTAATGGGATTATGCATGCCCATTGGCTGACATTCAAAGGTGAACATCACTATTTAGTTCTTTAACAATAAACTATTTTTCATATACCAGATGATATAACAATGAGCAAGTCCAGGGGTGTGAAGCACCCTAATTAAGGTGAAAAAGTCTGATTTTCACAGGTGTCTAAGGGAAGTTTGGTGCCCAATTCCTATTGAATCCCATAAGAAGGCATGAGTGGGTATGTGACAGAGTACTACCTGTAGCACACTAGTCACTTAGGTAATTGCAAAACAGAGAAGACTACATAATTGCCTCCAATTAACCTGTTATGGTGAGACTCAATGATTGGACTAATGGAGTAATTAGCTCAACAAGGGAAGCGTAATGGGTGGGTCTTCATAAGTCTGTATGTGAAATAAAGACAAAGCAAGCCCCATTCTGGGGTACAAGTCCAGCAGGGGCTTTTCTCAGTGCCCTCTGTAATGTCTTTCTCAAGTTGTCCCTGCTCCAGAATAGAGAAGTGTCCCATGGCTCCCTCCCTGGAAGCAATGTCTTTGCCCTCTTAGGGCCTTTCTGGCTGCAGCTCTCCAGCTGGGCCACTATGGTTCAGTTCCCCTTCTGAGGTGCCTCAAAGTCTAGGCTGGTGGGGAGGGATACCCAGGATTGCCCTCTACTCTGGGTCTCAGCCCAGAGACCCTATAGATAGCAACCATGTCATGTCCCTTTATCTAAGCCACACTGCTGCTCTAATTCCCTGGGTCACTTCCCCGTGGCTCCAGCACATTCTTCACCCTTACCTCAGGGCCTTGTCCTGGTGGAGTCCCAGCAGCTAGCCCAGCGCTCCTGCTTGCTCTCCCTGACTTCTGGCAGGGCAGCACTGCCCTGTCCAAGGTCCTGCAGCTCTCTCAGCCCTCCGGCCAGATACACTATCCACTCTCCTCCAGGTCTAACAAAGAACTGATCTCATTCTGGCCCTGCAGTTCCTCTTATACAAGCCTTCTGGACCCTGATTGGCTGCTTTCCACACAGCTGCTCTAGGCACCTTGGAGGACCTCTCTACTGCCTTTTCTGGAGCAGGATGTGGCAGGGCCAAAAGGCCTCCAGCAAGGGGCTTACAGACCTAGTCCACCCTGTCACAGGAAGTATGGGAGGATACTCAGAAAGTAAGCTGCATGTGGCAGAAAAAGCTGGGTGGAGGGCTCCTCTTGACACATACCTGTATTATGTTTTGTGGTGCTGGGAATCTAAAAATTAAAGATACACATGAGGAAAAGAAACAGACTGTGTGTATATTGTGAGTAAGAGGCAATCCAAATAGGCCAGGACACAGCACACTAGATAGCTGAGGGAGTGCCCTGTGAAACAGTGCAATACAGTACAGTAGAGAATGTGATCAGACAGTCCTACAGGCTGGAGGTCTTTGTGGCCACTGATTTGGCCTAACTCTGTTTCTGGGTGACTGATTTAAGGTACTTTTAGAAATGTGGTTGATAGGCAGACAGATTGTCTTTCTGTAATGTTGAACACCATACTGCATCTTTTGTGTTATAGAGGCTATTAATCTACCATGATAGCTCATTTTTGATATATACAAATCACGGTTTCCCATTCTAACCTGTTAAAGTGCAGATGTCTCTACATTGTCAAGTCTAAGAATTAGATAAAAGTTGAGAGTGCCCAGAGTAACTGGTCACATAATAACTAATTTAAACAGGTGGCCTGCTTACTGTAATAGTTTTCCTGATGGCAAATAGGGTCTCGCACTCACTGCTATGGCTGGATTATGATTAGGCCTTAGCATTGCCTCAATAAATTCAAGGATTCCTGGACCCTGCTTCTGAACATCATCATGCTGAGCATTAATTGGCACAAATTCTTCAGCATTTGGGTTTAGCTCTACATGAGAAATATCATTTATCTCTCATCCAGCTGTCATCCTACTGTGTGTCAATGACTGCAACATCTTTTTCTCTGATCTTGGCAAATACAATCTTGCCTCACTCATCTCCATTCAAAATACTGCTACAAAGGTCATTTCCCTTGGCCATCACTTTGACCACACCACTCCTGTCTTTGCAACTCTCCACTGGCTCTCCCTTCTCCACCACATTAAACATAAGCTGCTGGTCTTTGCTTTCCAGGTCCTTCACAGCTTATTCCCACTCTATTTATAATCTCTCATGCACTAGTGAGATGTTGACTCCTGCAAGCTCCTGGACACTGATGCCAACCTCTACTCTCCGCTTGTTAAAATTTTCAAACAAGCACCTTCATACTTTCCCCCAGGCTACCTCTCATGCTTGGAGAACCACCCCCGCCCCGACCCCAGTAAACATTCTCAGAGCTACCTCATTATCCTCCATCAAATCTGTCCTTAAACCTTTCCTTTGCTATGATGCCTAGAAAAAAAACCTTGACAACAGTTAGGCCACTGGTGTGCTGAGACCACTGCCTATCATGCTGACCAATATTGTCTCACTCTTTTTTGTACACCTCTGTCTGTCTGTATCTACCTGTTGTGTATTGTCTTATACTCATATTGTAAGCTCTTTGGGGCAGGGGCCATCTTTTTGTGGTTGTATAGCACCTGGTCCATGACTAAGGCTTCTAGATGGTAGGTTAATATTACTACTAACAATAATGAATAATAACTATGGACAGTTCTTGGCCTTCTTCCATTTGATGTCTGTTGGATAGACATAGTGCATTGTCATAGGCACTGGAATAAACTTCAGTTTTCTAGGGAGCCAAAATAAATCCACATCTGCAAGGGAAGCTCTGAAGAAGCATTCTGGTGGGACCCATTTTTTCCCCAAATTATACCATGTATACTAGTTTAATTTGCCTTTCCACAATGTGGACTGTGGGTTCCCAGCTTCCTGTCAATTTATTTTTACCCTTAGACTTTGTCTACACTTGTGACAGCATGCAGGATATATGTAGCTATAGGTGGCAGTGAAAGGCTCTGGCAGAGAGGGAGGAAGTGGGAAAGAGTCTAGCATAGGGATCGGAAACTTTGGCACGCGGCTCGCCAGGGTAAGCCCCCTGGCGGGCCGGGCCAGTTTGTTTACCTGCCGCGTCCGCAGGTTCAGCTGATTGAGGCTCCCACTGGCCGCGGTTCGCCGCTCCAGGCCAATGGGGGCGGTGGGAAGCACCGGCCAGCACATCCCTCGTCCCGCGCCACTTCCCGCAGCCCCCATTAGCCTGGAGCGGCGAACCGCGGCCAGTGGGAGCCGCGATGGGCCAAACCTGCGGACGCGGCAGGTAAACAAACCGGCCCGGCCCACCAGGGGGCTTACCCTGGCGAGCCGCGTGCCAAAGGATGCCGATCCCTGGTCTAGCAGCTCCTCACTGAGGAGCCTTTTCCCGTTGCCTCAGCCTTTCTCTGCTGCTGGAGTCTTTCACCTGCAGTGGGGAAAGGCTCCGGCAGCTGGTAGGCAGCAGGACACTGCACTGCTAAAAAATAGCAGCAGAGACATGTGAGGCAGTTTTTCTACATGTAGATAGCCCATGTAGGGTATATACCCTAGGAGTTCAGGAGCATTTCTACTTGCTTAAGCAGTGTTTCACCATCTACATTGCAATTGATACCTATGTTAGCTGGGTGTGCAGTGTTTGTACTCCACCCACAGCTGCAAGTGTAGACCTACCCTAGTGTCAGGTTTTGTATCAGTGCTCTCTCTCTCTCGCTCTTTCTCTCTCTTCTTGATTCATTCATCCCACTGCTTAGTGTTACTGCCGGGCTTTTCTCTGCTTTTTCAGTAGTCAGTTATAGGCATAAAAGCCTTTTCTGTAATTTTTTGACATAGTTTTGATGGTTAGCAGCTGAGTGGCCAGTACAGTATATCTAATTCTCAAACATAAATCATTAGGATCATTAGGGAAAAGAAGCTGCTGCTCACACCACCAGGAAGTACAAGCAGAATCCAGTTGCATTGTTGCACATACAACTGTACGCATGAAATAATGTTCTTATATACTTGCATCAAGCAGCCCACTTCTGGTACTCCAGTCCCAGCATATTTATTCTGGTTAAATATATCAGCCCAAGGGTAACCCAGCTGAACAAGAGTAGTGAAGGTGCTGGATACTAGAATAGATAGGTAGCAATACCAAATCCTAAAATAGATAGAGATATATAGATTGATTTGATACAGCTCATCTATTGACTTAGATGCAAAATTAATCCCTTGGCCACTGTGGGAATCCATAAGCAGTTTATGTAGTTCAGAGGTGGCTGACTTGACAAACTGGGAACAGAGCACTTTTGTAATAACTTATTCTTTTCGGGTAATCTCTGCTCTGGCTCAAGGCCTTAGATAAAGAGCTATGTTCAGAGGCAGAAACTTTTCAGTAACTACTTATTTGGTGTCAACTCAGGCTCACTCAAGAATTGCTGGCTCTGCAGCTTCAGGATTAAAGTCCTCTTCTCCACTGCATCTAGGAACAGTGCCAGAGAAACATGGGAATTTATATGAAACAAAACTATTTCCATTTTTAGATTTTGTAGCCCTGTTCTACAGTTACCCAGCAGGTTTAAGTATGGGGGTTAGAGTGCTAGCTTTAGGGTCAATTCCAAGGTGCCCTCCCAATATAGGTGTCCCAGTTGCATGTTGGTCTAGTGGTCTGGGGGATAACATCTGTGCCTGAACCTGGACCTCTTTCTTTTTCATATTTGATCCAATGTGTCTTTTCTGTCTTATCTCCCCCAGCCCCCCAGTATTGGAAAGAGGATACCACAGGTAACCTGAGTGAAATTCAAGTATATTTAACACTGGAGATATCAACCTTCACTGATTTAGTAAAAAACCTGGCAAGAATAAAGACTATAAGAATCTAGATAATTTGATTTAAAAGTGACTTTTACTTCACAGCCATATGATATACCTCCTGGATTGTACTGTTGATAAGCTGATATCCCTTTTGTTAGGTTCTAAAGGCATTCTGTTTCCCTGAATCATTGCAGGAATGAAGGACTAAAACCCCTGAAAGTTCAGTGGGTGGATGATTCGTGTTTACTATTTTCCCTGGAAGAGTATCTCTGACATTTACTCAGCAGAGACCTCCGAAAAAGCAGAAAGCCATTTTCATGTCACAGTAACATAATGAATTAGACAAGCAATCCACTCCACAAGGGATGAGCACCCTTGAAGCACACAATCCATGCATCTTTTTCATTGTGTTTGTCAGCAGTCATTTTTAAGGGCTTCTTTCTCTATTCACAGGTTGTGGTTATTAGTTACCTCCTAGCAGTGCAGCAGATGTCATTGCGGCTTATCCCTCTGAGTCATTGAATGTCATCACTAATGGCTTTCACATGCATATTGGAGCATAATAATCCCCCAAATAAGTATGATTTCAATAACCACAATGGAATACAATCATCATGCACATGCATTATCCCCTCCCTGCCATGGACTTGGCTTGTTTAACTGAGACAAGACGGTGGTAGTGCTGTATAGTTCCTTTGAGACTTGCCTCGTACGTATGGAAAAGAAAGAATCATAACACAGAGGCCCTGACAGTAATTGTGCCTTCACCTTATTAAGAGCAGTCACATGCCCAAACTTATGTAGGAAGAGAAAGGAAACCCCAAAGAACTTTAAGTATTTTACATAAAGTTGAGGGTGGGGTTCTCAGCAAGGCTGCACCACAATATGGTATGCCTGGTAAGATGTTTGGGTGTGTATACATTTGTATATGCATATCTTCACCAGTTCCTAATATGGATATTTCTGGCATAGGAGGCCTTATAAATATATTGGTAAAAACCAGACCTTTCCCTGGAATGGGCTGCCCCCTAGCTCTTAATCTTATTAATGTCATCACTAGGTGCAAACATTGGAGGGGTGATTTATATCTTGGCTTTTGACTGATGGCACCAAAAGTTTGTTGTTTATTACAGAGAGTGGTTTGAATCCATGAAGGGAGTAGGTAGATTGCACACAACTCCTTCCCCTCCCTGACATGCAGTCTCTCTCAATCCTAGCATATTTGTTTTGTGCTTCAGTTAACATTGTGGGGCAAAATCTAAGTGTAAGAAACCCTTTGCCATGTTGCTGCATCAGATCTTCACCTATATGTGAACTCCTTCCAATGGCATTCACCACTGCAGGTCTTCCAACAACACAGAATGCCAGTTCTAGTGCAAATGATATATATACTTTAGGGCCAGAAAGGACCATTAGATCATCCAGTCTGACCTTCTGTAAACACAGGGCCAAAACATTTCATCTGGTTTCTCTTGTACTGAGACCCATAGTTTGTGTTTGACTAAAGCATATGTGATGCTGGCAGACCTGGTGCCAGCTCACGCCAAGGGTGCAAGCCTCACTCAGCATTAACAAATGGATAGCTGGAAACAAGGCTGGCTCACCGGTGTGCTAGTATGGGTAAGAGAGGTAGTCGATTGATAAAAATGTGTTTAGACTTTATGAAATGCTTGTAAGTTGCTGCCTGCATTAATTTCACTTATAATATCTGTATCCCATGTTATAAGGCAGAGATCGGCAACCTTTGGCACGCGGCTCGCCAGGGTAAGCCCCCTGGCTGGCTGGGCCAGTTTGTTTAACTGCCGCGTCCGCAGGTTCAGCTGATCGTGGCTCCCACTGGCCGTGGTTCGCCGCTCCAGGCCAATGGGGGCTGCGGGAAGTGGCGCGGGATGAGGGATGTGCTGGCCGTCGCTTCCCACCACCCACATTGGCCTGGAGCGGCGAACTGCGGCCAGTGGGAGCCGCGATTGGCCGAACCTGCGGACGTGGCAGGTAAACAAACTGGCCCGGCCCGCTAGGGGGCTTACCCTGGCGAGCCGCGTGCCAAAGGTTGCCGATCCCTGTTATAAGGTAATATTTAAAGTGTTTGCACTGAAACTATAAACCGCCCCAAAGTCAGGAGAGCAGCATTACCAAGTGTGAAATACTAGTTAACACTTCCTGCGGCAACCTCCTGCCAACAAAAGAAGGCCCACCAGACAGGACCATTGTGGAACATCAGAGGAGAAAAGAGTTTGTTGATTCTACCCCCATGAAGAGGAGATGTGCACAAGAACTCGTCCCATCAGCTTGAACTTTGGGGGGAAAAATAAAAATCCCTGACAGGAAGAAACTGGAGCTCTATGCTGCTTGGAGTGTGGGAGGCCAAGATGTCTAAACATAGGTAAGGGAGCACCAGCTGCTTTACCTGGGTTAGCCCTAGAGGATTTACAGAGCTTGCATAGTTCAGCAGCCTCTATTAACTTTTGGAACTTAAGACTGTAACTCATTTGTGTTTGCATGTTTACCTGCTTTAAACTTGTAAATAACTTTTATTTCTTTTTCTTGGTTAATAAATCTTTACTTAATTCATTATAGGATTGGCGATAAGTGTTTTCATTGTTGTAGGATTTAAAGGTGCAATTGGCCTGGGGTAAGTGATGGTTCTTTGGGAATGGGATTAACCTAAATATTGTTGTGATTTTTGGTGTAAAAAGTGACCATCTATCAAAAAGACAAGCTTACCTGAGTGGCACGATGGATCAAAGTATGCCAGGGGACTGTCTGTGACTCCATGTGGAGGCTGTTGTAGTGCCTGAGGAGTTCACACTTGATTCTTGGTTGGTAAAATCTAAGTATAGAACTCACAGGCAATTTGGGGTGTGTGCCCTGCTTCTTAACAGTCTGCCCTGAGGTTGGTACTCACACACTTGAGCCACTCCAGACAGCTTGACATCATATATTCCAGAAAGACATCTAGTCATGATCTGAAGCCTTCAAGGGAGTAGTTTGCTACCAATAACCCCTTGAAAATGTAAGGTAGACAAAAAATGCAAGCGTCAGCTAATTCAAGAACAATATTATTATCTACTGTAGGAAGCTTTCATTTTTCACTTCATTGCCTCATTCAGCCACTTAAGGTCCATGGAGACTCTCACTCTGCCATTCTTTTTTTGCCACAAGGAATACTGGCACATACTGATACATCAGCTCAGAAACGTCCTCTAAGATGCTCACTGTTTATTAATCCTTCTTCCATTTCCAGAAGAATTCGAATGGGTTCCATAAGTGGTGGAACAATACTATAGGGGATAGAATTAGCTTCAAATTCAATTGGAATTGCCCTTGCATGTAAACAAACTAACATGCCTAAAGAGGTCCAGATTTACTTCCTCCACTCAAAGCATGAGGTCCATCAGGATTCATGTGTACTCAATATGATGTTATACCAATTAGCTTCATTTTTTCAACAAAACTGAAAATATAAAATGGAGCAGTGATAATACCCCTTTTATATGGGTGTAAAACATTAAATTTACCGCAGACACATAAAGCAACCTGAAACATGTCACATGTGCTGTCTTCACTCTAGCCTGAAGGTCTGCTGGCAAGACAAAGGGTACATCTACACTGCAAAAAAAGTGACCTGGGGGTCTCAGAGCCCCGCCTCCAGCCTGAGTGGGAACATCCACACTGCTATTTTTAGCCCCATACTATGAGCCCCGTGAGCCTGAGTCCGTTGACCTGGGCTCTGAGACTCACTGCTACAGGTCTTTTGCTGCAGTGTAGGCATACCCAAAATGTCAAACACTAAACAACCTTGGAAGAGTGAGAAGTACCAGCATTGAGGCAATGATTATTAAAGCTGAGCTTGGATGGACAGGTCATATTATCAGAATAGGTGATGATAGAGGACAATTTTTGGGAATCTCTGGTGAAAAGAAATTCAGAAAGCACAGAAAGGATGGTCCAATTAATTCTTCAAAGACACCCTCAAACATAATCTCAACTCGTGGCATAAATACTGATAACTTTGAAGACACACACCCAGTGACAGCCCTGAATGGACATCAATCATCAATAACGGTTGTAAACACTTTGAGAAAAGCAAACAAAAAACTGATTGATAAAAGGGTCTAGCGTCATGGCAAGTCTTCAGTGGGAGCCTACACATTCCTATGTGACATCTGTTCATGACCATGCTCCTCACAGATCAGACTATACAGCCATAAGAGAACAAACAAGATGCTGTAATGTCATTGTCAGATATGATGGACAGTCATACATGTCAATAGAAGTTTCCCAAATCTTCATTATTTCAAGCATCCCAGGGCTCAGACAAACTACTACACCATGTAACAATGCAGACATGTGATGTGATAACTTGATTCTTTATTTGTTAATGCTTCACTGATCAGACTCTTGTGTCCCCTAATGAAACAGTAAAAGAAAAGAGCTCTGCAGTAGTTACACAGGAGCCAGACTCTGCAATCTTACTATTCTTAAGTAGAATTTACTCACATGAGTAGTCCCATGGGTTACAATGAGACAATTTGGTGCTAATCAACATGAGTAAGGATTGCTGAATCTGGCTTTTACTGTTTTCTCTCTATTCAGTGTAATAGTATCTGTGGTTTCCATCTAGTGGTAGTATGTGAGTCATCGACTAATAGATTACAGGCCAGAAAGGACTATTGTGATTTCTGGAACAGCCTTCCAAGGGGAGCCGTGGGGGCAAAACACCTAACTGGCTTCAAGACTGAGCTTGATAAGTTTCTGGAGGGGATATGATGGGACTGCGTATGATGGCATGTGGTCCATTGGTGACTGCCAATAGCAAAAATCCCCAACAGCTGGAGATGGGACAATAGATGGGGAGGGCTCTGAGTTACTACACAGAATTCTTTCCCAGGTATCTGTCTGGTGGGTCTTGCCCACATGCTCAGGGTCTAACTGATTGCCATATTTGGGGTTGGGAAGAAATTTTCCCCCAGTTAGGTTGGCAGAGACCCTGGGGAGTTTTCACCTTCCTCTGCAGCATGGGACACAGGTCACTTGCAAGTTTAAACTAGTGTAAAGAGTGAATTCTCTATAACTTGAAGTCTTTAAACCATGATTTGAGGACTTCAGTGACTCAGCTAGAGGTTAGGGGTCTGTTATAGGAGTGGATGGGTGAGATTCTGTGGTCTGCAATGTGCAGGAGGTCGGACTAGATGATCACGATGGCCAATTCTGACCTTAAAGTCTATGAGATAATCTAGTCTGATGTTTTGCATAATACAAGCAATAGAATTTCCCTAAAATAATTCCTAGAGCATAAGTTCTTCAACTTGCAATCTTTATCCAGCGTTCACGGGATTTCCTTCAGGATGGTTACTAAGAAGTCCCTTAACTATCATGCAAGGATTTATGGATTACTATTGCCCTTGCTACGTGGTTTGTTAGTGTCAAAAGAGCAGTACTTTCCCTGTTCCTGCTGCTCAAGGGAGGAGAAGGCAAGAGATGCTTGTCCTCCTTCCTTCTCTCACACAAGTCCTTTTGGAGAACTGGAGTCTGGGAATAGTGGCCTTTATCTAGTGCCTCAAAAGGCAGCAGAAGATGGATGGTGCAAACAATTTATGCCCTCTGAAGATTTAAGGCAGGGAGATACCTGACTCAGGAAGAGGGTGCTAGACCACTGACATTAGCAATAGTGATGCAAGAATCTCTTAGGTTCTGGAAAAGAGAGAGCTGAGAGAAGGAGGGTGTGTGTTCCCTCTGGATTCCAGACAACATGCACCGTCAAGAAACCTGTAGGAACTGGCCCTATCTAAATGGGCTTTGCAGGGACAGATTAATTTATACTTCCTGAACCAAGCCCTACAGCATTAATTCAATTATATTTCCTACAGGCTTATCCACTTGGGCCTAAAGTTTAAAAAGCAGCTGCTGATCTTGGGTACTTTGTTTTTTGTGCCTATCTTGAGCCTGATTTTCAGGGACACTGAGTATCGGTAGCTCTCATTGTCCTTAGCTGGAGTTGAGTGCTTAGCACCTCTGAAAAGTCTGGTTAAAGGTGTCTCAAGCTGGACACCCAAAAAATGAAAACAACCAAAATCAGTGATCAGTTTTCAGATTTAGGCCTAATTGTATATTAATATATCAATTAAAGAGATATTTGGAAGAAACAGGAATATTCAGGTCCATAAATCTGGATTATTTGCCCTATTTTAATATAGTAATGATTCTGTGTATAGTGCATAATGAATGCTTTACAGCAGAAGTATTTCTAAAATGTAGACAACATCTCCTTCTAAAGGCTTCCTGTTCTACAATGTTTAGATTCCAAAAATTCTTTTGTGAAAGAAAAATGAACCACACAAGTGAGTTAAAGTAGTTTTACCATTTCTCCAACAGGTTTAAGTGATCTTTCCTTCAGTGCAAACATTTCCCCCCTCATATAAACTACAAATCAGATTTCAGCACACAGAAGATCCATTAGTTCAAATCTCTTGGCTGGTAAACACTATAACCAACCTGAATTTCACTCATATAAAATTATTGTTAATGAAAGTACCTACTTAGATCATTCCTTCACAGCCTATGATCTAAAATTAATGGCAATAGTTCATCAGAGCACTGTATAGTTTAGTTCTGTCTGTGCAGAGGAATGGTATGGATTTAATTAATCAGACCTCATTAATGAATTGGAATACAACATGTCAATGTGAGGTTCGTAGTCTCCCACAGAAAATGAATGGTTTTTTTTAATAGCATTTGCTAATTAGCATTGAGATATTGGTGTTTAATATATGATAAGCAGTTTTTGAAATGAAGCTGTTAAAGGTATTGGATTCACATTTTATTATGATGATTTAGTGTCATACAAATGGCACATTCAGTTTCTGGAAAGTTGTGATCTGTTAGAGCATAGGAGGAGGAGGACTGAGGAGTCCTTGTTCTAATCCTTTCTCTGTCAATAATTTCTTTTGTGACCTTGGGCCAGTCAGGCCAATGTTTTCTAGTTGTGTACTTAAAGTTAGCCACCTGTAATCTATATTTAGGAAGCTATGCCAATAGTCTGATTTTCAAAGGTGCTGATGTCCCATTAAAGCTTGGATTTAGATGCATAACTTTAACCACTCAATATTTAAGCCCAATATTTTGGGCTTTACCAATCACTTTATCTTTCCAACTCACCTTTAGTCTTGCTCTTTTTGTGGATTCCAGTGCCTAACTATATGCATGGTTTCACCCAATTTCTGTAAATGCTGGGTGGACTGGGGATTCCTTACAATCTGTAGCTATCATACCATTCAGTTGTATGAGGCCTCAGTGTGTGAAACTTGCTTTGACCCCTGATCTGTGTAGGAACTATGTCATGATGGTCAGTGTGGCAAAGATACATGATTTCTCCCCCCTCCACACTGTATTGCATAAGAAATTGAAATATTGCTGATGTTTTAATTAAATCGCACTCTGGTAGGATGGGTTTCCACAGGGCACAGACCATTAGGTCAGTGTCTGAAAACACTCAAAATTCGCTACTCAAAAGAAGTCCATGGAAAAGGAGCAATCATTATGCAATTATGGGATGAAGAATGCATCTTTTGAACAAGAGGAGAATGTATGAAGTTTATCTGGGGTGAATTATTGTTTGTAAATTAGAGGGTAATTATTTTTGTATAATGCAGCTTTTTCAAAGGCTCTTTAGAAGTGATAATCTAATAAGTGAAGGGAAAGGAAATTCTTAATGATAACATGAAAAAGGAGCCTGCTATATTTTACAAAGCAGGAGTTAAAGGCAGACATTCTACTTTATCTGAGAGGTGGTCCAAAGCTTGAGATGAATGTGGTGGATGGAAGGGTGGGGTGGAGCCTACACATGCATTCAGGACAGAGAGCTGGGAGAACAACAGATTTTTCAGTTCACTGGCAGTTCCAAAAAACCTCCCAAACCTAACCAAACCCAAACCCACGAACAAGTAAACACCCAACACACAACAACAACAAACTGTTCCAGTCAAATTGAAATGGAAAAAAATGCAAAAAAATCTAGTGAATCCACAAGTCCATTTTACGTTGAACAAAACATTCTGTTTTACCTGGAACCATTTGAGTTTTTTGTTTTTGTTTTTTATTTTTTTTAAAGGCTAGATTCATACACTGGGCCATAGTAGGAGGATGTGGTACTTTCTCCATTATAACTTGGACCCAGTAGTTAGGGCACTCACCTGGGATATGGAAGGCCTAGGTTCAATTTTCCTGTCAGATGTGGAGTAAAGATGTGGACCTGGGTCTTCATCTTTCAAGAGTTCCTAACCATGGGGCTAAGGGGTAGCAGAGAGACAGAGAAGTCTTGTAACATGTTCCTCGATTTAGAAACTGTTCCTTACCACGCTTAAAGGTTGTCTACACAAAGGGTCTTACTAGGGTTTTCTCTGTGTTTCAGTTCACCCATATGTAAAATGGGTTGATAATACCAACTTCAGTGCAACGTTGTGAAGCTTCATGAATTTGTTTAAAAAATGCTTTAAGACTCTCAGATGAAAGGGGCTACAGAATGTAAATATTACCATTATTAAAAAGAAACAAAAAAAAGTGACCCTCTGCCTATATCTTCTTTGGTTTAAAGCACACACTAAACATTACACGCAGAATTGCTGACCCCATTTGTGGTCCCTAAAACTTTGAACAAAGTATTAGAGTTTTGAATGTTTTTTCCCTTAGTTCTCTTTAGTAATTTAATTTGCTGAGTACATGGTAACCATTGACCACAATGAAATGGCTAGGCAGTACATCAGTGTTCAGTTTAAAAAAAGAGCTCTTCCAGTCACTTGACTGTTTTGAAGAGACTTCTGGGGACTGAAATCTAGAAAAACTGAAATATCCAATTCCCTATATCTTGCTGTTACAGAGTTGAGAAACATGAGTTAAACAGATGTTTGCAAGTCATATAGGCCATTCAACTTCCAACTGGCTCTTTGCATTCTACCTTTGCTGATCTCTATTACCTCTAAGAAGAATGAGGAAATACTGTTATTGCTGCAGTCAGTATAGTTTGGTGCATTAAGTAAAGTAAGTTTCCGTTGCTTTGTTGACAGTCCTTTCATGTGCCTTGTGCTTGATTGTCAGCTCTAATCACAACTCCTTGATGTTGTGCCTTCTGGCTGAGTGATTTGATTTTAGGTAAATTGGGCATTCATATTTATGCTTTAAACTAGATGTGGCATCTAATGTTCATGTTTTGATCACTGCTCCAGTAAACACAGAATTTTTTTTTTCATTTATGAGTAAGACATGGAGTTGCAAGATTGCACTTGACTTGCAAAACAACAAAATAAATCTTACAAAAATGTTGGTGTTGAATAAATTAGATACTTCACATCAAACCAGGCAGAGAAATCTTAAATGAAGTATGGTTTAGAGACAAGGTGCTAAAAAAGGGAAAATTATATATGTACAGTGATTTTTTTCTTTTATCACTTATCCCCATTCCATCATGATAACTATCATTTTCTCTTTGCTATTTTGTACACTTTAGCCTAATGTGTCTGAATTGTAATAGAAACTGCCATCCTATGCATAGTGCTAGGTAAATATTAAACGGGATGAAATCCCTACAAGCTCAGTCAGTCTTTAAGGTCATTTGTGGACACTAAGTCTTGACTGCTTTTTCAAAAATGTAAGGTTTTTCCTAAATTGCAATTATTTTCATTGAATTGTTGAGCTATCTAGACAAATATATTTCCCAACTTTCTGGTTCTGACAAGCATGTATTCCCAGGTTACTTTATTTCCTTTCAGTTGTTTGCACTTTTGTCCCTTTTGCCCCCTGTGGAGAGTATCCAGTATAGCTAAATATATCTGCTTTTGAACATTACCAGTAAGTTACCACTTTGAAAGGTCATTTTCAGTTTGCAAGCAGGACGTTCATGTGCCAGGCATGGCAAAGGAAATTTTAATAGAGAACAAATCTCAAAAGGTTGAGAGTTTGCGTTTGCTTTGGATAAGCATGCGTAACTTTGGGTGCTTATCTAAGTCATCTGTATTATATGCAAAACTAGTCTGTAAGGTCTATTAGTATGTGCCATTTCACATAGCTTTTGGCATTTTCTGCTTTAAGTTGGGATGGAATCAGGAAGTGTAGATATGCCTACAAGTATCTGTAATAGTTACAGTTTCCCACATGAGTCACAGAATTCAGTTAAATTTACAAAAAAACCCACACCCTTAGCTCTATCCTCATATTTCCACCCACAGTCAAGCTGTTTATGATCAACTCTCTGAGTCATATCTGGAGGGTACAAATATTTGGGCTATTCCAATCAACCTATGATATTCCAAATGAATGAGGGAGACTGCTTCCTGACTCATGGTTGAATGGAGCCTAGGAGAGTTTTCTCCTCTAGACTACATGTGGGGAGAGGGATGTAAAGGATGATGTGTCTTGCTGTGGTGGTTGCAGTGGAGTATGTTCTGAGTTTGGGAGGGTAGCTCCTATGTCATTAGCAGTAAGAGATCTGTATCTCTTGTATGGTGGCAATTGGTATTTTTAGTATTAACCAGAGCCAAGAGTCCTGCAACACCTATACTGTTCCATTTCCAGCAGCTCAGTTGCTTTATCTCTTTACTAATAGTGACAGTATGTTATTTGGATGCAATACATCTGTTAGTCTTAAAGGTGCCACAGGACTCTCTGCTGCTTTTTACAGATACAGACTAACACGGCTACCCCTCTGATACGTTATTTGTGGGATTGAGGTGTGAGGGAATGCTGGGTGAGGAGATAGAGATGGGGCATTGATATAGAATCAGAATTAAAGTTCTTGGAAACCTTAACTATAAGTATACTGACTCTCAGAATCCTGTGGGTCACCTTTTTAACCCAAAAGGTTCTCATAATGCTTCATGAATTTAATGGATATATATTTACAATGTTATCTGCAACCACTATTGTGTCTGGAAATTTAGGTTTTGTTTGTTTTTAATAAATTATTTTTGCACATTAATATGTGAAAAACATACTGTTAATAATACATTTTTATCTGCTACATTAACCATATCTTATCCTAGTTAGAGATGTAAAGAAAATGCATGCAATATAATCAAACACAAGACAACACAATATTTAAACATATGGGTCCACTGGCTCCCACTGTATGCCAGCACTGCTTTAAGGACTTCCTGACGCCAACAGAAAAAGAGTCTTATTGACTTCATTGCCCTACACATCCATCAGCTTTTTGATGAAGTTTAGAAACTTTGCAGAGATCTGACAGTTCTCAAAGATTCAAATATTTTTTAGCAAAACAATTCAAAATTAACTACTGAATCTTCAGGAAATTCCACTCAGAGATCATTAAATAGCATGACATCAGGGGGAAAATGCCTAGGAAGAAGGGTCTTAAGTGACTCATCTTAATCATTTAGCAGTTTCTGCATACATTTTCAACCCCTTAACTCCGTCCTTAAAAATCTTCCAATAAGAGATTTGCTTTTATGTTTTTTGACTGATAGAGATGTAGCGCCAAAATTATCCAATTATAGGTAAACTTTAGTGGCAATGCTCATTTACTGCTTCTTTTGATGTTTTACGTATTGCCAGCACAGTACTCTCCTGATCTAATGGCATGATCCATTAAAATAGAAAAACAGTTATAATACATTTCTTTCAAAGGTGCCTCAAATATAGCAGCCTGGAGTGTCCCATTTCACAAAACCTCTTTCTAATTCAGGATTAAGAAGCTCTTAGAGAATCATTTAGATTTTTAGGAACACCCAAAATATATTTTGTTAAACATAACTCCTGGTTTGCTGCAGATCAACCGTAGCTCCATTAAAATCTACAATAGTAGTTTTTTAAAAGAGTAGTTACTATAGTACAGTGTGCACATTTTCCCTGTGAAGGAAGAGTGCCATTGATCTTTCATGTGGGCATATATGAAAGGTGTTCTGAATATCCAATGCACAAAGAAAAAGCATATTGTAGTACTGCCCGATATGCTCCAGGAAGTCTCCCTTGTTAACCCCTAGACATTCCTGTAGTATAGTAATGGGAGCCATACAAGTCACTAGAGCTGGATGGAAATTCCCCCACCCAACCCGGTGGAAAATTTGGACGTATTCAGCTAAATATTTCAGCCAAAAACTGAAATATATTGATTAGGAAATGCTGTTGTGCTACTTTATGGGAGCCGTAGTTCAGGTGCCTCCTGGTCCCATTTTCCTCTATAGACTGGGCTGCCAGATTGGGCTACATCTCCCATGATGCACCACAGTCTCCTATCTTGGTGAGATCAAAATGTGAGATTTCTTTGTCTTCACAGTTCATGTTCTCCAAATCCAGCCCCTCTTTCAGCTCTTGGGTCTCTGGTGACTATCTAAGTAATTACATCATTAGTCTTCTGTGGTGGAAGGGAACAGTGAAAACCTCATTCTCTGTGCACCTACAGCTTCCATTTATTGCTCTTGGTCTCTGCTCTTGTCCTGCCCCACACCAATCGGTACTGGTCTTTAGTCTGAGGCATTAGTTACCACTTGCCTACTTCTACCTATCCCTCCTTTCACTGTGCCCCTCTTCACCTTTATTGCTCAGCTCCCTCCCAGGTCTGATCTCTTGACCATCTGGAGGCATGGATCTTCCTGCTGTCCCTTGGATTTCTGCTTATTGCCATCTCTGCTACTTCCATGGGATATCCCCTCTCCCTGGACACTCTGTTGGAATCAAGCGCCTGCCAGCTCAAGGAGAATTTTATTCAATGCAGGACAAGGTCAACGCAAGCCACAATGAAAGCTCCAGATTATGCTGCTTTGTGTCCTTCATGTAAGGATGTGGAATACCACCTTGGTCTATGGGGTGACTGTTGCTCACCTTGTGAGAACCACTCACCCCCTCTTGCTTGAATGAACAAAATCTCTTGGTTTGGTTGCCAGCCTAGGATGTCTTGGGAGAAGATAAGTAGGGGTCTGTGTGGTTGGAATGCAGTACAAGTTGGAGGGGGGGGGGTTATTTCATGCAAAGTTCACAATGATTGACACTAATATTTAACACTCTTTACAGTAGTAATAAGATTCCCCTTGGGAGGTGTCATGTCCTGAGGATTCACCTTCATATTCCTGAACAGGACTTTGGGAGTACCTACAATACTTTAAGAAAATATTTCTTGTGTTTTCATCCTGAATAAACTGAGTAGAAAAATCTATGTAAATGCAGTGTACAACTTCTTTAGAATGATATCTTTAGCAAGTGATGTGCTGAACTTAGTATATATTGAACTTGATAGCTGATTTAAAAGCAAAAATACTAATTTGAGAGGGAAACAGTGCATGGTGCAGCAGGAGGGAATAAATGCTGAGCAGCAGTACAAGCCCGAGCAGTATCGCCTTCCTTCCATACTAATCTTGCTAAAATTATATTAACTTGACAGGAGAAAATTGGCTTCTCATGAAAGTTGGACACTTCTGCCAGGCTGCATGGGAAATAGGGATTTGGGAACAACCTACAGGCTTCTTCTGCATGCATAATAGAGACTAGACATACTTCAGAGATGCTGGCCTGAAGAATTGGTTACACTCCATTGACTTCAGGTATGTAGCAGGAGGTTGAAACATTATCTACTATCTGCTTGCTCTAGGGCTGAATTTAGCCAAATGTGTGGATTAACAGAAATGGACCCCCAACCGAAAAACTGGATCTGAACCTCTTCTCCCACCAAAATTTGGCCAAGACTGGACCTCAACTTGAATCTTGGTCCTTTATTTATAAATAGGCTTGGAAGGATTAGATTTATAATGGCAAATGTTGATTTCACTGTGCACACAAAACAAATATTTCCATTGATTTTGTTTTTGCCCTTCTTTGCATTATGCCTGTAATTAATAGCGATCTTATATACTGTTTTCCAGTCTCCCCACATTTCTGTTTCCTATACAATTCTCGCTAAGGTTTCAACACTTTCACCAAACCTTCCATTCAGTCACACAGGTTTTCAATGTTCTTGTATTATGTTCTGATTGAATTTGAAGAACAGTGTAAATATGATTCATACCATATGGATAGATGGTGTATATGATAATGGCCAAATCCTTCAGTTCTCACTCAGTCCTTAATTAGGCAAAAACTCCCTTTCATGGGGAGTTGTGCCTGAATAAGGCCCGTAAGATTTGGCCTGGAATGTGCATATGGAATTCCCTAGATTATCTTAGTTTGCCCCACTTGAAAAATATGTAGAACAAATTTCTGTTCAGATGCACTAGGAGAGCCTCTTCCAACCCAGTGCACCCCTGGAAAAAAAGGTAACAGGCTTGCTTCACTCTGTGTAGGTTGAGAGAGCTCTGCTGGCTTGAGAGTGTGCTTAGAAGCTTGGCATCCCGCTGTGCCTGCTTCTTTTGGCAGTAAGCCCTAGGAGGAAGTGCCCAATATTTCTTTTAAAGGCCCAGTAAAGTGCCCTTAGCACATCCTTCCCCAGTTTCCCCAGAGCTAGCTTATTCTGTGCTACTAGGACAGCTTCGGGGCCTACTGCACAGCCATTTCCACGCTGGCCCCCCTGCGTGTGTAAGAATAACTGCAGGATTTTACCCTCAGTGACAACAATAGAAGACCATGTGTCAGATATCTTGATTATTACTGACCTGGGCTGGATATGAACCAGTGATCAAGAGGTTAAAGGAATACCTATAAATTGAACCTCAGTGCTCCCACGCGCTAATATAATTGATTTCACTTCAGCCTTGCTTGTTATTGTCATGACAGCTCTATCTTTTGCAATGCCTACCACTCTTCATATGCACTGATAGCATACGCAGTACTTGCTCCTGAAGAGAATAATTATGAGGACCCTTGACAGCATCTCAGATGAAAGCTGGATACAGTAGAGTCTAAAGTGTGAGAATTTGTATAGCATATCTACCTTGTTTTCAGTACTTCATTTTAAAATGAGTAACTTTGAGTGCTTTACAATGAATTTTTGCTTCAAATCAATAGTCTTGAGATAATATTCATTACAGCCATGCTATGCTTCCGACATTGCTTTTTATTAGGTATTTTAAGCACTTGATAGTCTAAACAGGCAAAGGTGGGGAGAAAGGCATTATTTTTATTATTACTGTTGTGTGGCTAATTTCACACAGATGTCCCTAAAGAGAATCCTGTAATCTGAAAGGAGAGGTGCTGAAGTGTGACAAGTTTCAGGAGTCTACACTAAGTCCTCCCCCGCCCCACACACACATTCACACAAGGTTTCCACTGGTAGTGAGTTACCATCACACTGCGATGGGCACACACAAGGGGAGAAGCCAAAAGCCCAAACAAGAGATGAGAGTCAGTGGTGGTGTTGGTCACAGTAATGAAGAGTGGTCAAAACTGTTTGCAAAAAAATGTTGACAATGACAAATTTCCTGACTCAAAAAGTGGCCCATTTTGATATTTTCTAAATGAAAACTTTGGTACAGGTCTCTCGCATCTTACGCGGGGGTTACATTCCGCGGTCAGCGCGTAAAGCGAAAACCGCGTATAGCCAAAATCCCATTGACTTCAATGGTGGGCGGAATCGCCCGCACTACAGACAGTACATAAATTGCTTTTTTTCTCTCTCTCTTTTTTTTTTTTTTGGTTTTGCCGACTGCGCAAAGCCGAAATTGCGCATGTTAAATGAGCGTAAGATGCGATGACCTGTATTTCATTTTGAAATGCCTTTTTCCCCCCAAAATTTTACTGAAAAAAGGGCAAAATATTTCAAAATTAGCAAACCAAAATGTTTTGATTGACCCAAATCAATTTTTTTTTACTTTTGTTTCTCAAAATATTTGACATTTGATTTTTGTCCAAATCCAGATTGGATTTTTTTTTAAATGTTGAAAATTCTTTCAGGACATGAAAACCATTTCCCACCCAGACCTACTCTGGACAAAAATGCACTTGAGAGTTTGAAAAGCATTTATAAAGATTGCTTCAGAATCTCTGGAAATAATTTTCAATAAGTTGTGGAAGTCAAGAGGTGACACCAAAAGATCAAGGTGATCAGGTACTGCTATTAAGAGAGAGAAATCAGGAAACTACTGAACAATTAGCCAGACATCTATTCCTGGCAAAATACTCGAGTATATAGTAAGAGAGGCAAGATAGCCCTGTTTCCAAAGACGATTTAAATCAAAGATCATCTTCTGTTAAATTCAGTTGGCTTTTAATGGGGTCCTATATGAATATTTACCGTAAGAATATAGTTTTGAAATAGCATAAAATGCTGTTTTATTAATAGTAGGTTACATTATGCCAAACAAATGTAATGGCCTTCTTTGCTGGATTTAGTAGCTAGAGAGACTGTAGAGGTGTATTACCATACATTTGGAGTTCAGTAATGCATGTGATATAGAACTAAATCATATATTTATAAAGAAATTGAAACCTCCAGTACCTAATACTGGATTAGAAGTTTCTTAACAAACAAGGAACAGAGAATAATTCAGGGAACAGTATTGTGACCCATATTATTTAATATTTTTATTATTGTGTAAAAGGAAGTTTAGATTTTACATTCATTAAATTTGTCAATGACACCAAAATAGAAGTATTAGCAAACACACAGTTAAGAGATTTCTAAACTGCAAGGTGCCCTGAAGAGATTATAAACAGATTGCAAAAAGATGAGATTCAGTTGTAAAAAGAGTTACAGGAAGAGGAAACACAGAACAAAAAACTAGAAGACAGCTACCTAGAAAGCAGCACGTCCAGGAAACACTGGGAGGCAATAGTAGAAAGAAAACTACAAAGGAGGTAGATGTACTGGATCACATGGAAAATAATTCTGCTTTACATTGTACTGGTGATGCTGTACCTGGAATAAATCATGAACTTTGGGTAAAAAAGGTGTAGAAAACTAGACAAAATAGAAGAGAGGTTAAGGAAACTGATATAAGAGCTGGAGAACAAGACATTCCAAAGTGCCTAAGTGATAAATAAATCCTATTTTCAAAAGTGACCTAGGCACTTAGAAGTTTAAGTGTCACTGACTTTCAAAAAGACATAGGAGTCTAAGAGCCAGATGTTTAAAGATATTTAGATGCCTAAAAGTGTACCCAAAGCACCTAATCCCATTGAAAATCCAACCAGGTGCCTATCTACAGCTTTAGGCACATAGATACCTTTAAGCATCTGGCATTAAGTGCCATAGTCACTTTTGAAAATATAACTTAGGCTCCTAAGCCTCTTAGTCACTTTTGAAAATTTTACCCCAGTACTAAATTTTCCAAGGCACGTACGGAAAACCCAGGATTACTGTGTGTGTACAGTTACCTCGTTAGATTTCTTTGAAAAACCAAGTAGTTAAAGAGGATTTGAAAAATCACATGCTGTACCCAGGAGGTACAACAGGAGACCATAACACCAATAGTGGTGAGGACTGCATAGCTGTCCAGACTACCTGCCCATCCTTGTGCCCAACAGAGTAAACCAAAACAAAAAAGGCATAAATAGGAGCGGTAGGAAAGCAGTGGACAACGATGAACCCAGCCCCTGAGCAGCAATGTCTGGTCACAGGAGAGAAGCCCCCAGTATTCTGCAGTTGAGAGCATGGTTCCAGGGGTCACACACCTCCTATGTTGCAACAGCAGTATCACCATGGTCACTAGCTTGGCTACGGTGACTACTATGGGTTATAACAGTCAACAAGTATTTGAAGGATGTGTCTCTTATTTAGGGATTGCAATAATTGGATGAAATAGAGGCCCTGCTTCAGCAAAGCACTTCAGCATGTGTGTAACAAGCCTCCAGAGCACCCTCTCATGGCCTGAGGGAGCCCTTGCAGGCTCTCTTGCCTCAGGGCTCCTCAGTACAGGCTTTTCTCTTGGCCACAATCCATTCAGAATAAAGTCTTCAGAGTCTGTAGTTCACATATTCAGTCTTTCCTGCTCTTCATCAAGCCACTCCCAAGCCTTCCTGCCTAGCGTCTTTTCTCCCCTGTTGCCTCAGGATCTCCTGCAGGAACCTCCTGCTCTCTGGAGCTCTCCCCCCTGCTATCTCAGGGTCTGCTACAGGGCTCTCCCAGTTCTCTATAGCCCTTAGCCTCTGCTGAAGTCTCTCTCTCTACCCAGGCCTCTTCCTTATCTGTCCCAGAGGCCTGATTGAGTCACATGACCCATTTTCCCCATCTGGGGAAGCAAGTGAAATATGCCACAGGTCAGCTGAGACCCATCAGCCCTTACAGGGACAGCCACCCTGTGACAGTGTGCTTAAATTTTAGCACATGCTCTCAACTTGAAATACTGACATACTATAGAACAATTAGGAAAATGCAGATTTTGGTGGACCTTATGCTCATACTTGAGTGCTTTGCTGAACTGGGACCTATTAAAGGGGGGGGGGGGGGGGGAGATGAACATCAAGAAAATCTTCTTGACAGTGATAGATTTGTTTGTGGAATCGTTTCCAAATAGGAAGTGATGGAAGCCCTGTTTGCCTCACTTTTCTCAGGTATAAGTGACTACACAGGAGGAAAGGCCCTTTAAGTGCAACTTAAAATGGATTGCAGCAGTTCTCTGGCATTTAGAGATAGAACTCCCTAGTTGGGAGTTGGCCAAAGATGAGGAAATTCTTCTACCCTTGATTCTGCTCCCACCCCCACATCTGCAGCAAGCAATGACTCATTGAAAGTACCTAATCAAGAAAGTATTCTGCTTTAATTTTTTTTTTATTAGATGAGTGGCCCTGTGCTAGTACTGCTGCTGCTACTGTTCATATTCTTCTTTGGGTGTTTTTTCCCCCCTCATCTTTAATTAAATTGATATTTATGTATGGACTAAAGGAGTCAGAGAACTCTGCTCTATGAAATACAACAACAAGATGAAACGGCTAGCAGCTATACACCCAGACATGCTGTTACTGAGGAAGAAAAAGGCCTTAGACTTCTGCTGCTGTGTTTGTGTAAGCCTGAGGGCTATTGGTCAGGAAGGAAAATGGAGACTGCACACTCCAAATAATACTTTCCACCTACAGCCAGAATTACCTCCAGTTGAAATTTTGCTAGGGGGAAAAAGAAAGCCCCATAATAAATGTTATAACTTACAGAAGTATAAAATACTGGTGTGCAGAGGTGAAATAATAAAAAAAAAGAATTAAAGAGCTAAACACAATGGTTGGGATCCTCAGCTG
This sequence comes from Platysternon megacephalum, assembly GCA_003942145.1. Taxonomy (NCBI): domain Eukaryota; kingdom Metazoa; phylum Chordata; order Testudines; family Platysternidae; genus Platysternon; species Platysternon megacephalum. Next base: position 9,336,751 of record QXTE01000055.1, on the reverse strand, counting down.
CAGCTGAGAAGCACACAGTACAGCTCGGAAGGGTGTTCAAAAGTGGCTTTACACCACCTTTACATTCCCTGATTCTGCTCTGGCTATGTGAAAGACTGTTGGTCAGTTTTCCCTGGTGTAAATTAGAGGTGCCTGAAGGCTGCTCTCACATGTGCTAACTGCTAACATCCCAAAAGGGCTCATGAGACATCTGAGATTCCCCTGGCCATTATTCCAGCCTGCTATGCAGGCCCTACACTGGTAGATGATCCCCATGCACTGGCTTAACCTTCCCAGGGCAACTATAGTTATTTTGGGACTGCTTTGTTCAGGTGGTGATGTGTCCAACTGCTGTAACACAGGAAAATCTGGCCTGATCATTGTGTATATCCAAGGGTTTTATCCAAAGCCTGCTGAAGTCAATGAGGAAACTCCGATTGACTTCAGGGGTCATTGGATCAGTCCTCACATGCAGCTACTGTCTCATCTTGACTGTCTCTCATGATCACATAGATGGGTACAGTAGTTTTGGGACTGACTCACCATTCATTCCATTGCTTGAATCTGAACGGAAGGAGCCAACAAACCAATATTGTACTCAGTTATACAAATGGGGAGGCCGGGAGAAGACAAGCACTTGCAATATTAAAGGCATTTCAGAGGCTCATAAAGAGTTTGTAAATAAATAGTCCTGCTGTATTCTGTGGTATTTTGACAGTTTCAGAGAATAACAAGTGAGTCTGGGATTAGAAGTAAAATGTCTATGCGTTTTAGAAGCATGCATCACATTAAAAAAAAAAGTCTTAGGCTGTAAGGCCCAGATTTTTAAAGGTATGTAGGCATTGCTCTGCTCAGTGTTGTGATCCTAGATGTGTGTTACAAGTCAGACTTTAAGGTTTCCGATTGCCAGTTGCTTATTGCCTCGATTTGCAAATCAACCATTTGGATAGCAACAACACTTTACTCTGTGTGTTGCTTCCCAAGCATTAGTTTGAAGATGCACACCAAGAATGAGTTACTTTTGCTGAAAACAAATATCCCAAAATAGTAATATGGCAATTAGAAGCAATTACATGGCTTTTTTAAAAATTCCAATTTGTTGTTTGTTTCCCTTCTTTCTTTCTTTTTTTCAGGCACTCAGTAATAATTTGTTAAACTCAAATTATTTTGTAAAACATAATAACAGTAAATATGCATCTATGCCATCTGGGAAACGCTGTGTGTTTCAGGCATAAGTAATGGGCTTCATATATGTTTATATAACGTAAAGCTATAGCTCTATGTCTAGGTTTTACATGTAGCAGCGGTTCTCGAACTGTGAGCTATGAAAATCTGGCTAGTGACCTGGGCCCTGATTTGGCAAAGCATTTAAGCATGCACTTAAAGTTAATTGGGGCTGAACTGGAGCCATAACACTGGCTCTGGTCCTTATTTCCAGCTGCTGAATTGTATTAAAAACAGCTAAAAATACATTAAATGTTTTATTTTTTTCCCTGTAAGCAATTATAGCTGTCCCAGGGATTGTATGTGATCATCACTGGATGAAGGTGGCTTCCCCAGTAGTGAATACGAGTTGAGGTGTTGTCCACCAGACAATCTTTGTATTAAAATGTGGTGCATGCTGTGAAAAGGTCTAAGAACTCCTGACAAAGTAGTGATGCTTGAATCAAGCACAATTGGTCCTAATATGCAGTTTTTGGAAAGGAAAGCATATGAATTTGGTATTTATGTTGGCCTCGCTGTGCTTGGTGCTGTGCCTTCAAATATGAAGACAGTTCCTGCCCTGAATGACTTGCAGGCTTTGTCTACACTACTCATGCTTCGTCGGTATGGCTAAACCAGCAAAGCCCCCTAGTGGAGAGACAGTTTATATCAGCAAGAAAACTCCTATTTGTTAAATCACCTCCTCAAGCGCATAAGCTATGCTGGCAGGAGGACCTTTTGTTGATATAACTATGTCTAGCATAGGGCTTTTGCCAGCATAGCTATGTCAGTTGGGGTATGGTATTTTTCCTAGATGACATAGCTATGCCAGCAGTACATGGTAAGCCCTGAGAAAAGCTGGGGTTCAAAAGATAAATTTGTAGACAAAAAATATCCCGCAAACAAAAACAACAAGATAAGGAAATTCTACATAGGTTTACATTATACTTTATTAAAATGAAACGTTACAACTAGTGAAAACCACCCTGTTTGATTTGAATGCTTAGTGAGTCCTGCTGCTGCTCTCATTGAAGTTGGTGACAAAACTCCTGCTGACTCCATTGAGAGCAGTATCAACCCAAACTCCCCCTAGGAGATCCTTAGTTCATTGCTGTTATTACTAAATTCTTCCTCTATCCTTTCTTTCATAGACCTTTTTTAAAAATATAGAATAAAACCTCAATTATTTGCTCATTATGGGGTCTGATTCATTGACTTCAATGTACTTACTTAAATAGGGACCCCTACATGAGTAATTTTCCTCTCTAAATACTTCTCTATGAATTCTTTGAATGCTACTGATTACATGGATAAGTTTGTCTATAAAAACATGTTATAACAAGTGAAATTTACCTTTTGATCTTTAGCTCCTCATCAATGTGACACTGAGTCTTTTTACTCACTCTTATTATGACTTGTTCAGTACAGAGGCTGCAGAGGCCCCAAGAAGTAACAGTTCTCCATTGGAATGGGTGCTATAGAAAGATAAGAAAGCACAATCTAATTTAAGACAAGATGCAAGAAGAGGGCATAACAAATGATCAAAATGAATGTGAGAGGTAGGACAAGGTTCACAGTGAAAAGCGAGACATGGCAACCTAGACTAGGTGTAAGTACAGCTAGAAGTTTTTGATTCAAATCCTGCAGGACTTATACCCAGCAAAAGTCCCATTAAAGTCATAGGGTAAATAAGATAAGATTAGCTCTAAGTGCAAATTATCTAACAATACCTGCTCCTCTCCCCATCCCCACTCCCACTAAAAAGAGTGCTTCCTTCAGCTTTTTCATAAACCCACAAAACTATGTACTATTAAGTCATCTCAGTTTACTTGTGAAATACTTGACAGTTTCAGAAGCTGAATTTCATACCCATTACCACCCTCCACCTCCCGCCCCATTAATTTGATACTTTCCACTTTTCCTAGCCTTGTACCTATTTAACTAAAGTTTTTAAAATGTTGCTTAAGGGCTCACAACTATTTTATGATAAAATAATGGTTTACTTTTTAATCAAGATAGAAATTAGCAGTGATTTTATAACTAGGGCCCTATCAAATTCATGGTCCATTTTGGTCAATTTCACGGTCATAGGATTTAAAAAATTGTAAATTTCATGATTTCAGCTATTTAAATCTGAAATTTCACGGTGTTGTATTTGTAGGGATCCTGACCCAAAAAGGAGTTGTGAGGTGGTTGCAAGGTTATTGTAGGGTACTGCTACCCTTACTTCTGCGCTGCTGCTGCTGGTGGCGCTGCCTTCAGGGCTGGGCAGCTGGAGAGTGATGGCTGCTGGCCGGGAGCCCAGCTGTGAAGGCAGAGCCACCGCCAGCAGTAACAGAGAAGTAAGGATGGCATGGTATGGTATTGCCACCCTTACTTCTGCGCTGCTGCCTGCAGAGCTGGGCCCTCAGTCAGCAGCCGCCACTCTCTGGCCGCCAAGCTCTAAAGGCAGCAGTGCAGAAGTACGGGTGGCATGGTATGGTATTGCCTCCCTTACTTCTGTACTGCTGCTGGCGGGACGCTGCCTTCAGAGCTGGGCACCTGGCCAACAGCTGCCGCTCTCTGGACGCCCAGCTCCGAAGGCAGCACAGAAGTAAGGGTGGCAATAGTGCGACCCTCCCCCCTAAAATAACCTTGCGACCCCCCCTGCAACTCCCTTTTGAGTCAGGACCCCCAATCTGAGAAACTCTGGGCTCCCCTGTGAAATCTGTATAGTGTAGCGTAAAAGCACACAAAAGACCAGATTTCAGGGAGGGAGACTAGATTTCACGGTCCATGATGCGTTTTTCATGGCCGAGAATTTGGTAGGGCCCTATTTATAACCTATGCTCTGACCTTTTCCCCTCTTTCACCCTAACTCTCTCAATAGTCAATCACAAAGGTACAGGGTAGAATTCTGGAGCTGGGCAAAATTTTAGACTAAACCTTTTTTTGCTGAAAAAATGCAGATTTGGATTGACTGAAATAATTTGTGAATTAATGTCAAATTCACTGAATTATTTTGGTTGAAAAAAACAAACAAAAACCAAAGTCTTTCATTTCAAGATTGTCAAAAGAAAATGTTTCAGTTTTTTCAGTTCAACAACTTTTTGTTTCAAAACATTTTCATGTAGTTTGAACAAAATGTATTGGGGTTGGTGGTTTGTTTGTTTTTTTGGTTCTTCCAATGAACAAAAAACAAACAAACGGTTATTCTCAGATCTCTAGTTCTGAGCCTTCCATGTTCACATCTCTCCCTTCAGCTTCATCATTCTTTTTTAAAGTTCAAAGATAGGACTGATTTTTAAGCACAACCTTATCAGACAGATAAAGGTGTATACCAACATTTCTTAACAAACCTACAAAGGGCTCTCTTCCTCTTCTGACTTTTTTTTTAAAGAAACAAAGTTCCTAAGACAACTGTGTTTTAGTTAGCTGGAAGTGTAGTTCTGATTGAAGGCAAGGGGAATTTTGCTATTGACTTTAGTGGGAACAGGTTTAGGTCCTCAGTACACAATGGGCATATCTATACTGCAAAAAAACAAACAAACAAAAAAGAAGAGGGGCAGTGAGTCTCAGAGCCTGGGTTAACTGACTGGCTCATGCTCTGGGGCTAAAAATAGTGTAGATGTTCCTACTCGGGCTAGAGCCTGGGCTTTGAAACCTGGTGAGGGGAGTAGGTCTCAGAGCTCAGATCCAGCCCAAGCAGGAACATCTATTTTGGTATTTTTAGGCCCGTTGCACAAGTCACATGAGATCAAGTCAGTTGACCTGGGTTCTGAGACTCGCTGACACAGGTGGGGTTGGGTTTTTTTTGGTGAGGGTGTGTGTGTGTAGCTGTACCAAGTGAGGACAAAGGGACTCAGATCAGACTGTGGGCCATTTCAGAGTTCAACCAATAGATAGTCACATCTCTCACTGCAGATCAACGTTTTTTTGTGCTATGTTTCTGCTTCCAAAGACAGAAAGGGTCCCCTTTGTTTCTTAAATGTTAACTATCATGATGAATAGCTTGAATAGGAAGCACATCACCTGAAGTACCATCAAATATGAGCAGGAACATTCTGTGATGGGAACAACACCTCAAAAATATAACAAAAGCTAACAAGCAATTTAGATGTTTAACTCTTGCATTAGAATTTCCATAGCATTGATTTTCCGTCACCAGGAGCTGAGGCTCCAAGAGAAAGTATTAGTGGTTACAGCTTTTTCTGCTAGTTGCCATGCATGTCAGCAAAGTGAAAGACGTGCCTGACGTGGCAATGACATGCCAGAGCTGAAAAGCTAGCAAAAGGTATATCTTTCACTTCGCTGACATGCGCTCAACATGTGTCAGAACACTACTCCACAAGAAGCAATTTAGTGTTCTCTCACACATGGAACACAATACTGACCTTACACCTTTGCCACCCCATTGTCTTCGATTTCTAGTTAACGCAGAGAGTGTCAGCAAAATCACGCCCATTGTGTTTTGAAACTGTTGTGCAAAATGAAGAAAAAAAAATCAGTTGATAAGTAACTAGCATAAAGGTACAGACTTGGATCACTTACCAAATGAGGCTTATTTTTAGCTATTATGCATAATACATTTGTCACAGATTAAAATTCCACATTCACATAATAGCCTTCTTTGCTAGATTCCGCATTTGAGTTTTGGATGTACCTGAAAGGTATGTAAAAATGATTTGGTTATGTTAAGATCAGGACTGACCCATGTAACTGCCTGTGAAAAGAGGGATTATTCCTCTCTCCCTTGGCAATAGGAATAGGGATATGCAGAATACAGGCTCTTGCTCTCCCAGGGCTGGATATGGCTGCCTTTGTCTGTTTCTTCTGGATATAGTATGTAGTTTTATTTTATTATGCCTCTTCATGGAGAAGGAGATGGATCTGAATTCTAGCCCCATTTTTTCTTTGAAATTCCAAGTGACCATGATGTACACTATAGCGAGACAATTAAATTACTAGATGGTATGGATTTGTTACAATGGAAGGTTAAAGTGACAGTCATTCCCTGGTCTTTACTCTGACCCCAGTGGGCCATGGTCTTTTCTATAAGGGCCACTTTATGCAACCCACTAGTGTGTACGTGTTCCTGGTTCCCGTAAGTGCTTGCTCCACAGAGGATAGGCATCTGGTACAGCACCACATAGAGCACTTTAGCTCAGACTGCAGCAACATCTGTTTTTAGCTCTGGAGAGTCAATACTCAGTGGGTCAGCCAAGATGGAGACCCTTATATTTACATATGTTAAAACACTTGGTGAGATTTTGATTCTTGTAGGAAGTCAGGCTTGCATTCTGCAGACCCATCTTATGAGAAAGAAAGTTTTTGGGGTTGGGATGGGGGCGTATTTTTGTTTGCTCTGGAAGGAGTGTTGTCCTTAATTCTTAATCCCAGGATTTTATTAGTTGAAATCAGATACTTAGCAGAATTCAAGTATTTTTTTAAATAATCTCCCCAACCTTGATGCCAAAGACAAATAATTGTTAATCAAATGTTATAAATTGGTGAAATAGTAAATAATTAAGCAGCTTTGGGAAAAAAATACAATTTCCCCGAAGACCAGAAAATCTCCTCTGAAGTCTTTTCTATCTCTTGAGTAAGTATGTGCAGTTATAATCAGACAGCTTTGTTAAACATGTATTATGTAACAAAAAACTTGGAAGAGTTCCAATGCCATTTCTCTCTATTGTGTAATTATGTCATTAGGCAAGATTTTTTCCAGTGGTGTTGATTATATTCTCCTCAGTCATGCAAGAGGAGGATTTCCCTGCCCTTATATGTTCCACAATCAAGGTTCCACAACAGTCCCTGATGTTACATTCTCTTTCATTCTGGATTGTTTATTCTTTGCCCTTATTGATCAGTCTCTTTTGCTGGACAAGTATCATGCTGAGGCTGACATAAATGTTAATGTAAGAAAAGATTAGCAGGCCATGATAATCATTAATCATTAGTAACATTTAATGTGTTTCCAGAATCTACCATAGTCTGAAAACAGCTAGCAGGGACTGATCCTTCTGTCATGGAGATCCTTGACCAAATTCCCATTGGCTTTAGGATTGTATATTAAGACACGCCCTCTCAGAAAGACAGACTGGAAGGGAGAATGTATCAGTTCAGCAACTGCATTGGGGGGCATCAACAAGATAGTGAGAAGTTCTGAAATGTGATGTGGAGTCCCCACAACATGTGCACATGGCTGCAGTATGAAGGGCCAGCCCCACCTCTACAAGCACTGATTCCTTAGGGGACAGGCAGAGAGGATGGCTGGCCCTAGAGCCTTTGTTGGCCACAGAACTAGGAAGAAATTCCACCCCGACTTCCTTCTGCCTGTCCAGTCTCTCACTGGAGAGGAATGTCACTCCAGAGCAGAAACTCAGCCATGCCCAAGTGAGGACAGAGCACGGATCGGTCCAGAGCCAACCAGATGGCCTGTAATAAAATGGCACGTGTGAAGGGCTGGAGAAAGGAGCCATGCAGCTTAGATGAGGGCCTCAGTTGCTTCTGCTGCAGAAAGGAGGCAGTCCAAACACAGCCTCAATGTGGATCTAGGGAATCCAATTAGGAAGCTGTCTGGAGTGGCTCATGACCATGTGTACCAGCCTCAGGGCAGCGTATCAAGAAACAGCATGAACCACAAACTGGTTGTGAGTTCTATACTTAGATTTCACTAACCAAACATCAAGTGTGAACTCCTCAAGCATTATAACAGATTTAATATGGTGTGACAAATAGTCCCCTTGGGCATTCCGGTCTATCTTGAAAGACTGCCTTTGTGATAGATAGTCCCTTAAACCAAAAAAATCACAACAATATTCAGGTTACTCCCAGTCCCAAAGGACCAGTCACTTATCACAGGCCAGTCGTTCTCAAACCAAAGACAATGTTTGTAGCCAAGCCAGTGACAAATTCAATAAAGATTTATTAACTAGGAAAAAGAAATAGAGTTATTTACTAGGGTTAAAACAGGTAAACATACACAAGATATTATCATCTTTTGGAACCTAAGATTGTAACTGCTGTAATATGCAAGCTTTATATGTCATTTAGAGCTAACTCAAGCTAAACATCTGGGGACCCCTTGCTTACACTTAGAAATCTTCATCCCTCGGAGTTCAAGCAGCATAGTGATCACAATTTCTCCTTAACAGGGATTTTTCTTCCCTTCACCCACTGTTCAAGCTGTGATGGGATGAGGGTTTATGCACATACCCTCTTCATGGATGTGGGAGAACCAATCAACAGTCTTTTGTTCACTGATGTTCCACAATGGTTGATCTGGTGCTGATAGGCTTTCTTGTGTTAGGGAGGCGATAACACCTCTCATGGGGAGTAGATAACACCTCTCATGGGGAGTAGATAACACCTCTCATGGTAAACTAATATTTCACACATGATAATGCTTCTCCCCTGAGTGTGGGGGTTTACCGTTTTGGGCCAGGTCTATACTACAGACCAGTATTGGTATATCTACGTCACTCAGAGGTGTGAAAATTCCCACTCCTGAGAAAAGTAGTTAGACTGACCTAACCCCTAGTTAAAACCGCATTATGTCGGCAGGAGAGCTTCTCCTGTTGACATAGCTACCGTCTCTCGGGGAGGCGGATTAACTACGCTGATGGGAGAATCTCCCATCGGCATTGTAGCATCTTCACTAAAGTGCTAGAGCGGCGTAGCTGCACTGGTGCATTTGCGCTGCTTTAGTGCTGTTTGTGAAGACAAACCCAGTTCCCGTTGATTTATTTTATTATTATATGGTAAAAATAGGAAAGTAAGCAATTTTTCAGTAATAGTGCGCTGTGTCACTTTTGTATTTTTATGTATCATTTTGTAATCAAGTAGTTTTAAAGTGAGGTGAAACTTGGGGCTAGCAAGACAAATCAGACCCTGAAAGGGGTATAGTAGTGTGGAAAGGTTGAGAGCCACTGCTCTAAACAGTTACTTGTACTAACTGAGATTGTCACTGTATGGATGGTTGTGTTTCATGGCATACAAAGAGAGAAGTTAAATAAAAAGAAAAACATTCTTGCTGGAAGGTTGCAACATAAATGCTCTATTTCTTAGAATCTAGAATACACACAAGAACCCAGAGAGAGAGAGATACACACAAACGGCAGGCTACTCCCTAAAACAAAAATGGACAACTCAGCCCACCTTACGCTAGGTTGTCTGGCTGCAGCCTCACTGCTGCTAGGCTCAGATCACACACTTCCCTACAGAACCCCCTGCCTGCAAGCAGGACCAGGAAACTCCCTGAGAATGTAAAATGATAGATCACCATTTTAGAGTTTTCAATATACCACCCAGATCAAAGTGTTGGTTTATGGCTAAGTGCAGCATTTATTTCTGGGGTTCATTTCTGCCTTCTCAAGGGTTGTGGAAGTGTTTGGGCCTAACTGGAAGCCAGAGGGTTCTTTCAGGAATGTGACTCGGATTTGGGATCCATTTAATGAACACAGAGTGCACTACCACAGTGAATTCTCATCCACCACCAGCCCTAGCTGTCCTGTGTCTAGGTGGCAAAAACTCCAGCTCACTCCAAAACACTACAGAGATATGTTGAAAATACAAGTCTGGTAAAACTAACATTTAAAAATTTGTGAGCAATGCAAGATAATATGAATTTACTTTCAAAATAAGTCCCCTGGGGAGTTCTGTGCTGTTCATTTTCATACTTAATTCAATAAACTCTCCAGCTTTAAAGTGTACCTGAAGGTATCTCAGAATTTCCCGTTTGGGGCAGAGACCAGGAGGCCTTCATGCAAAAGTTAGAAGCCAGCTTTCTGCAGAGTTTGCAGGTCCTTGAATAAGGGCAAAAGTTATAAAGTTCATCTTGAATAAAGGCAACTTAATGCCTATGAGGAGAAAAGGCAACTTAATGCCTATGAGAATCTGAAGCATGGATATTCAGTATAGGTGTGACACTTGAAAGTCATACAGCTAGGGAGAAAAGAAATCCCTCCCTCCCAATCCCAACTCGTAGGTTGGTGGGCTGGCTATAGAATTGCTTTCTGCCTAAACATTTATACCAGGCTAATTACTGTGGTAGGGGTTCCAGTGCCTCTATTACAGATCATAAAGCACTTTGGCCCCTTTTGCCCCTACATAGATGCTTAGGCTCATGGCTCCATGTAATGGATTGATCCACTGCCAACTTGCCTATGGTCATCCCTAATATTTCCCCTAAACACCTCCTGACAGCTGTTGCACTACAGAACTCTGGTACTTCTGCACGCATAACATTTGTCACCTGACCTGAGCACCTATAGCCTCTCTTCTCCTCCCCGCCAGTATAATGCAACCACAATGACTCTGCTTCATGTAGGATTTTAGCTTGGTTCCTGCCTCTTCCAGTTATTGCTTATGTTCTGGCATGGAATCCTGGTAGCATGACATGTTTTCCTAGGACATGTAAGTATTTTCCCATTGTGCAGCAGAACATAACTTTCCTACTGAGACACCCAATAGCTTGCCCTAGGGATGGAGGAAAAGGAAACCATACTAGTATGACAGGCCAACAAAAAGTGACAATGTAGCAGATGCTGACTCAGTTCAAACTCTAGTTTGGAGTCTACTATGACACTGTTGTTTAAACAAAATTATCCACTAGTAGAAGAATCTTATCAAAATTAAGACAAGTATTTGAGAAACAAGTATTTTGGGGGGTTTACAGGGTAGAGGGTTTTAGCAGCACTTTTATTACATCTGGCTTTAATTAATGTTTTATTGAATTTATTGTAATGAATACTCAAATACATGAGCAGGTATACATGACTAGGATCCATTCTACCCTGAGTCAACAGTAAAAATATATTAACGTCATACTTATGTGCCCATACATTATTATGACTGCAGCTTTGAGAATACCTGTCACACACACTTTATTGTCACATAAATGCTGTACTTTAAATTGTCTTCCTTATTTTTATGGTTAACATCTGTTTCAGAATATTAAAGTCAGCTGCTAGTGTGGAGCATAGCAAGCATTGTACATATCTACAAAAGAGGTGCCAGGGTGACTATGAGAATTGCAGAGCAGTAAGACTTATTTCAATAAGAAAATTGGTTGAAATGATCATTAGAAATAAAATGATATTATGATCATCAAGGTGTTCTATGATAGCCACAGCCAGCATGGTTTCATAAAGGAAAATTGTGCACCTCTAATCTATTAGATTTTTTTGAGTGTGTGAACACAGTTGTAGCTAATGGAGAACCAGATGACAGGTTTGACAAAGTTCCTCATAAGAAGTTATTAAAGAGACTTACTGGTCACGAGGAGAGGGGCAAACTATTGACATAGGTTTGAAATTGATTAAGACACAAAACAAAAAGAGTACTAATATATAGTCCACTTTCAGTATGGTAAAAAATTAACAGTGGGGGGATGCCAAGCTCTGAGCTAGAATGTGTTGTTTAATGATCTGGAAAGGGGTGAAGTGGCAAAGTTTTCAAAGGATACAAAATTATTCAGGAGTACTTGTGGCACCTTAGAGACTAACAAATTTATTGTAGCATAAGCTTTCGTGGGCTACAGCTCACTTCATCCGATGAAGTGAGCTGTAGCCCACGAAAGCTTATGCTACAATAAATTTGTTAGTCTCTAAGGTGCCACAAGTACTCCTGAATAATTTTGTATCCTTTGAAAACTTTGCCACTTCACCCCTTTCCAGATCATTAAACAACACATTCTAGCTCAGAGCTTGGCATCCCCCCACTGTTAATTTTTTACCATACTGAAAGTGGACTATATATTAGTACTCTTTTTGTTTTGTGTCTTAATCAATTTCAAACCTATGTCAATAGTTTGCCCCTCTCCTCGTGACCAGTAAGTCTCTTTAATAACTTCTTATGAGGAACTTTGTCAAACCTGTCATCTGGTTCTCCATTAGCTACAACTGTGTTCACACACTCAAAAAAATCTAATAGATTAGAGGTGCACAATTTTCCTTTATGAAACCATGCTGGCTGTGGCTATCATAGAACACCTTGATGATCATAATATCATTTTATTTCTAATGATCATTTCAACCAATTTTCTTATTGAAATAAGTCTTACTGCTCTGCAATTCTCATAGTCACCCTGGCACCTCTTTTGTAGATATGTACAATGCTTGCTATGCTCCACACTAGCAGCTGACTTTAATATTCTGAAACAGATGTTAACCATAAAAATAAGGAAGACAATTTAAAGTACAGCATTTATGTGACAATAAAGTGTGTGTGACAGGTATTCTCAAAGCTGCAGTCATAATAATGTATGGGCACATAAGTATGACGTTAATATATTTTTACTGTTGACTCAGGGTAGAATGGATCCTAGTCATGTATACCTGCTCATGTATTTGAGTATTCATTACAATAAATTCAATAAAACATTAATTAAAGCCAGATGTAATAAAAGTGCTGCTAAAACCCTCTACCCTGTAAACCCCCCAAAATACTTGTTTCTCAAATACTTGTCTTAATTTTGATAAGATTCTTCTACTAGTGGATAATTTTGTTTAAACAACAGTGTCATAGTAGACTCCAAACTAGAGTTTGAACTGAGTCAGCATCTGCTACATTGTCACTTTTTGTTGGCCTGTCATACTAGTATGGTTTCCTTTTCCTCCATCCCTAGGGCAAGCTATTGGGTGTCTCAGTAGGAAAGTTATGTTCTGCTGCACAATGGGAAAATACTTACATGTCCTAGGAAAACATGTCATGCTACCAGGATTCCATGCCAGAACATAAGCAATAACTGGAAGAGGCAGGAACCAAGCTAAAATCCTACATGAAGCAGAGTCATTGTGGTTGCATTATACTGGCGGGGAGGAGAAGAGAGGCTATAGGTGCTCAGGTCAGGTGACAAATGTTATGCGTGCAGAAGTACCAGAGTTCTGTAGTGCAACAGCTGTCAGGAGGTGTTTAGGGGAAATATTAGGGATGACCATAGGCAAGTTGGCAGTGGATCAATCCATTACATGGAGCCATGAGCCTAAGCATCTATGTAGGGGCAAAAGGGGCCAAAGTGCTTTATGATCTGTAATAGAGGCACTGGAACCCCTACCACAGTAATTAGCCTGGTATAAATGTTTAGGCAGAAAGCAATTCTATAGCCAGCCCACCAACCTACGAGTTGGGATTGGGAGGGAGGGATTTCTTTTCTCCCTAGCTGTATGACTTTCAAGTGTCACACCTATACTGAATATCCATGCTTCAGATTCTCATAGGCATTAAGTTGCCTTTTCTCCTCATAGGCATTAAGTTGCCTTTATTCAAGATGAACTTTATAACTTTTGCCCTTATTCAAGGACCTGCAAACTCTGCAGAAAGCTGGCTTCTAACTTTTGCATGAAGGCCTCCTGGTCTCTGCCCCAAACGGGAAATTCTGAGATACCTTCAGGTACACTTTAAAGCTGGAGAGTTTATTGAATTAAGTATGAAAATGAACAGCACAGAACTCCCCAGGGGACTTATTTTGAAAGTAAATTCATATTATCTTGCATTGCTCACAAATTTTTAAATGTTAGTTTTACCAGACTTGTATTTTCAACATATCTCTGTAGTGTTTTGGAGTGAGCTGGAGTTTTTGCCACCTAGACACAGGACAGCTAGGGCTGGTGGTGGATGAGAATTCACTGTGGTAGTGCACTCTGTGTTCATTAAATGGATCCCAAATCCGAGTCACATTCCTGAAAGAACCCTCTGGCTTCCAGTTAGGCCCAAACACTTCCACAACCCTTGAGAAGGCAGAAATGAACCCCAGAAATAAATGCTGCACTTAGCCATAAACCAACACTTTGATCTGGGTGGTATATTGAAAACTCTAAAATGGTGATCTATCATTTTACATTCTCAGGGAGTTTCCTGGTCCTGCTTGCAGGCAGGGGGTTCTGTAGGGAAGTGTGTGATCTGAGCCTAGCAGCAGTGAGGCTGCAGCCAGACAACCTAGCGTAAGGTGGGCTGAGTTGTCCATTTTTGTTTTAGGGAGTAGCCTGCCGTTTGTGTGTATCTCTCTCTCTCTGGGTTCTTGTGTGTATTCTAGATTCTAAGAAATAGAGCATTTATGTTGCAACCTTCCAGCAAGAATGTTTTTCTTTTTATTTAACTTCTCTCTTTGTATGCCATGAAACACAACCGTCCATACAGTGACAATCTCAGTTAGTACAAGTAACTGTTTAGAGCAGTGGCTCTCAACCTTTCCACACTACTATACCCCTTTCAGGGTCTGATTTGTCTTGCTAGCCCCAAGTTTCACCTCACTNTGTTGACAAATGTAAACATTTGAACTACCCATACAACTCACTGTCTTCTAGTTTAACTATAACAATTCTGGGTGCCATTGTGCAGATTTCAGTGAAAACCTTTGCTCATTGTACAGTGATGGTCAAAACAGCCGCAAAAAGTTAGGATGCATAAACTATGGGATAGAAATAACATTTAATGCCATTAAATAAATTTGTGTTATGCAATCCCCTGGAATCTGTTGGAATCTCAACTCTTTTTTTCTTTGCCTCATTTAAAACCTACCAGCTCTCCAGACATAACTTTTCTTTATCCTCAGTGTCTTTGTTTGCACAATCAAGAGATGGGTTTTCTGAAATCTACTATCTTATCAAGCAGGCATTTTTCAGCCTCCACACCTATTTAGACTTGGGAGGATTATATTTTATTGGTAAGTGTTGGTAAATGATTTCACTGTACACGTACCCAAAGATATGAAAAATATTTCCATCTATAATCAACATTTACAGATAGGTAAAGAAAGAAAAATGCTGCTTGAGAATTTAGAGTTTTATTTAAGGATATTTACTTTGCATATTTTGACATGATATCGACAGTTTGAATCGTAGTGGTTATGAAGCTTTAACTTTTTGAATCTCAACATCTGTCATTATATAGTTGTCTGACCCTCCCCATAGTTTCCTGAAACTGAAAAAGTAAGTCGATAAAAATAGAAAAATGCTTAAAATAAACATCAAAATTATATATTAAAAAACTGAATTCTGCTGAGCCCACTTATGTTCTGGCTTCCTGGCTCAGCTATCTGGAAAGCTGATAGTAATGAATGTATGGTGGGAAAAACTGAAGTAAACTTTGGAGAAAAATTCAACCATTGTTATGTAGTGTTAGCTGGGGATCTCAAGCTTCATGGTAACAGATGTATGTTTTAGTGCGTGCAGGGGGACAGTGTTGTTAACGAGACAATGAATAAAATGATAAAAGTGCGGGGGAAGGAAGTGCATTTGTATTTCTGATGTACATATTTAGATGGAGGTTAATATAGCTAACAATTCTATTGAAGGTATTTTGGTTTGAAAACCAGTGGTAGATCATCATCCATACTCTCCTCTTTATTCTTTCATTCCAAACCATTTCATAATCTGTATATTCTTGTTGTGTTAGAAGGTGCCAAGCTGTTTGACTAAAAAAGCTCAGTGCTAAATGTCTTGAGAGCTTTAGGCAGTTTTGTTCCCTGAATTGAGCAATTCACCTTAAAATAACAGTGTGATGTTTCCCTAGAGAGATGAAATCCCAAGCCTGATCTGTCATAACCAATAAAAGCAGAACTTTGTCATTCAAACAGTCAGCAAAGACCTCAGGGGAAGAGGAATTAATGGAATTTATGTATGTGTTGCTGTTGGCTGAACATGTGTGCTGTACAGCTGTTGAAGTACAGAATTAAAAAGCCATAGCGCGTCTGTAAGGTGATGCTTTTTCACTGGATTTCACTCCACGTTAAAATATTATTTTTAAATTGCTATGAATAAAACTGAAAATAAGCCCTCCTCCCAAGTAGAAATGGATGAAGTAATGTGAATAAAATAAGAATTTACTAGAATCTTCATGCAGAATCTGAAATGAACCAAAATAGCTAAGATTCAGGAAAGTACAGGTAACTATGCAGCCAGCTCTAGTTAATATAAACTGATAATTTTAGTGAATAAGAGTGCCATGTTCAGTCCACTACAATTTGTGGAAATATATTCATAAAAACTGATGAGTATTCAGAAAACACATCTGGTTTTCATGAAAATGGTCTTCAATATATATTACAAATTTTAACATGAATATTTATTTCTGAGACTGCGCATTGCAAGTGTGCTATTCATTATGCCTTTCTTCCTAAATGTGTCAATCATCCAATTAAAAAACAAAAATTGTGACATATGACCAAAAATGAGACAGCAAGGAGTCAAACCCAAAAATTCTTATCTAACTTGCAGGGTGAAATTTAGGTATCTGACTAGTTAGGGAAGGTTTTTCACAAATGAATATATGTACAGAAAATTCAGATCTGTTTGTAAATGGGTCCCAACTGCTAATGGGTCCCAAATAGAATTGAAACTTAACCAATCAATTACAGATAGTAATCTGTAACCAATCTGACGGACTCTACAAATAACTTTTTTAAACAAGAAAAATATATTTAATTTTGAATATACTTTGCCTTTCCTCTCTCTAAGTCCAGAGAGAGTTATGTTAAAGTACCATGGACCAAATTTTGCCCCCAGATATGTATGCAGTTAATAAGTATTGCACATAGGTAAGGGGAAGAATTTACCCCTGTGAGAAGCTGTTCTTGCAGGATTTCTTGGCCAGGAGCAGGCACTACTGGAAATATTCAGAGAAAGTCTGTTCTCCTGAGATTTCCATTACTGTCTTGCAAGCTCGAGTTTAAATAAACTGAATTAGTAGCTAAACTTCGGGGTGGTTCTCTGAACACTTTTGATTTGCATATTAATATAACAAAACAAGGGCCTGGTCCCTCAAAACATTAGTCACATGAGCAGTTCCACTGAAGTTACACCATAGGACAGCTTTTCAATCATTACTATGAAACAGTGATGTACATTTATAGGCTCAACTCCATTCAAGTAATTGTAAAACTCCCACTTCTTTCAGTAGATGCTGGAGATCCCATATCAGTAAAAGGGCTCTGAAAATAATGAATACAGACCCCATCCTACAAAATTTTGAGCTTTTTATGCCCATGTGTTGACCCATTAATGTCAGTAGGATTATTTGTGTGTGCAAAGTACAGTACATAGGAAAATGGTTATAAGATTTTTTTTAAAATCAGAATGTCATGAAAAAAATATTCACAACCCACTATTACTTAAAATTAGTCACTAATTAAATATAAAGAGAAAAAATTATAGTTCCTCATCATTTCCCTTCATAATTACCCTTTTGAATCATTAGTCAAATACATTTCGAGATCACCGACAACTAGATTCTAGTCTAGGCCATGTGTGAGTACATAATGGGAGATGGGAGATTCAGCCTCACTACACAGAATAAAAGCCAGATAGGATTACAGGACTACATGATCCTGATGCCCACATCTGGGTGAGGGGACAAGAGTCACAGATTGCCCCACTGTAGCAGACCTCTGACTCACCAGCGTGGCACCTCCTGCTGGTTGTCTTGGGAATTAGCTCTGAGTACCCTTTGCTGGCTGATGTCTCGCCTACCTCAGGCCCTGTGTCCCTCCCGGACCCCAGTGCCCCTTTACCTCAGGGTTCTGCCCCAGCAGTACCTCCACTCTCTTGGTCTCCCCTCCCAGGGGAACGCCCACCCCTCTATCCCCACCTTGCCTCAGTGGCTACTGCCAGTCATCATCTAGTCCTCTTTCACTGGGACAGACTGCAGTCTGTAATGGCCACTCATCATTGGCAAGGGGGTAGGACCTGCTGCCTTTGCCTATCCCCAGGCTGCCCCTCTGCAGCCCCAGTACCTTTCGTAGGCCTTCAACAAGGTCTGCCAGCTAGGGGTTTACCAGGCTGGAGCTCTCTTTGCCTTTCCCCAGCCCAGCTCTGCTCTGCTTCCCTTGCTCCCAGGCAGCTAGTCCTTCCCACTCCAGGGCTAGAGTGAGACTCCTGTGTCTCCTGGCCCCACAGCCCTTTTATCCAGGCCAGCCGTGGCCTGATTAAGCCAACCACACCTGGGGCCAACTATCTCGCCAGCCTCCCTCAGCTGCTCTTAATCCCATTTACCTTGGGATTTACCTACACCCACCCTTTTGCACTGCCAGCCAAGCTGGCCAGCCACACATGTTGACATATACTTAGAGACATATCAATCTGTGTGCTCCTGTATTAATCAGGAGACATTCTGCCAGGAAAAAACATTGGTGCTTCCCAAGCTCAGATTGATTCTATCCATACCTGACTCTAAAGTAACACAAAATATGCCCCCAAATATAGCACTAAGTTTTCCTATGTGACCTTCAGGTGTAGTTATTGGAATTCATATCTAGGAATGAAGCCACATACCCTGAAAAATCTCCAGTTCTTACAAAACGCTGTAGCCTGCTAAGAAATGCAGATCCATGGGAACACTTCACCCTAGTGCTCCACACTCTGCACTGGCTCCCCATTGAATTGCATTTGGTTTCAAAGTCTTTATCCTGATATTCCATGCCACCCCATGGGATGGCCCTAACTACTTGAAAGATGGCTTCTTCCTCCATATCCATAGCAGCAGCAGATTTACATGGCTATGTTGTCGCCATGGTGGCACATAGAATGGACTTCCATCTCCAATGGTTCCTTAAAAGGCCTCTTCCTTCAGCAAGAATTAGTATGGAAGGATTTAGGTTTCTTAAATCCCACAAAATTGCATCATCCAACCTCATTCATGGTTGGTCTCATGCTCTACTTCATTCAATCTCAGCTCTATAAACCCTCTGTCAAACCATACCTTCTTCTGAACATTGGACATAACTCCTACAATTGCATATGTCTTGTTCTCAACTGTGGTGACACTGCAACATGCCAGGATTATCTAAGTAGATCCTTATTTGTGACAAAAAAACAGAAAAAGAAAAAAAAAGGAACCAATGGATGTTAAGAATACGCCATAACTTTTGACACTGAAAACTGTTTAGTTTTCTCTCCTCAGCTGCTTTTAACAGCCATGTTTCTGCTCCATAATCAGAGTTATCATCACTACCGCGTTGAACACTTGTATTGTAGTTGTCACGCAGACATCCCACTGCCTAGACACCTTTGAAGATGCTGAAATGCCATGACAAGATCAATCCAACATGTGATTTCGGATATAGAACCTGACTACCCAAATAGATGAAAACTAGTCTTTGCCATCTACATGCAGCATCAGCAGTTTCTGTTTTATAAGAGTCATGCATAGCTTTGGTTTTATCACCATTGATTTTAAGTCCCATAGATTCTGCAGTTTTTCAGAGCTCTTCCAGCATTAGCTGTAGTTGGTCAGTCATCTCTTTAAATAAGGCAATATCATCTGCATACTTGAAATCCTCAAATTTAAAGATTCATCCTTAGACATCTTGTACTTTGACCTCAATCAGTTTTGTCTTCAGAAAGTCTATTAGAACATTAAATAATGTAGATGTGAATACACATCCCTGGTGTACTCCTGATTCTACTGAAAACCAGTCTGTAATACAGCTGTTACCATAACCATAACCTCCCACCATATTCCAAGTGGACAATAAAAGCATCAAGTAACAAGAGGGAGATTCATCAATACAGGTGACAATTTTTTCCAGGACATAGGGCAAGACTATGGAATTCACATGAGATAAATATAACCCCATATCTTATCACTTTCAGAACTAAATACAAAACTCATTTTTCAACTTAGCTTTCCCTCAGTAATTTCTTCACATACATAACACATCCACACCCGCTCACTCACCCACATGAATTTAAACAGGAAAACAAACAAAACCAGTTAACCAAACAAAACCTGTAAGCTAGCCAAGCTACTTCTGCAATAAACTGGGAAGGGAGGGAGAGAGATTTTGTCATTTCATTGCTACTATTAAATACTATGGTGGTCATATGAGTACATAAATAGAAAGCCACATGACAGATTTTTTTGACCTTCAAGAAAATACATCCATTCATCAGAGTAATGGCAAATATATAAATCAGCATATGAAACTAAGCACCAAGGAGAATAGAAAGAACTTGTAAGCTGCATTCAGAAACCAGAGTTCCAGAAATAAAGAAAGAAGACTGACATCTTCAATTAAATGTAGAGAGTGTGATATCAGGACAAAAAGCCCCAAGTACTTAGTGTTCCTTAAAATCATCTGAATGATTACGAGAGAACTTGAACATCAAGTCAAGGTCTGTGACAAAAGCAAATATAAGACAAAGTACACTTTTATTGGCACATTATATTTAGGATTAGGGGCAGAAGTAACCTCTGGAAGAAACTGATACGCTCATCTTAAATAATGCATAGTTACCAGTTGATACATATTTTTGCTGAAGATGTGTATTCAGATTCTTTTACTGCATCCATCACCACGGTATCTCAGACCCTTCCAGTTGTGTCATTTTAATTAATGCACTATCACCATAAGAGTATGTTCATACCTATTCCTAATATCTATTTCAAATTTGTTTAAATATTTTAAGAGACAGGTAAAATCCAAATCAACTGAAATATATTGGGGAATTTAGAAAATGAAAATTCTGGGGAGATTTTTCAAGGCACAAAGGGCAATTAGGCTCACAGCTTCCCTTGACTGTGTGTCAGTTGGGCTCCTCAGTGCCCTTTGTGTTTTTGGATAGCTCCTCCTTTTGTTATTTTACATGTTTTTGCACATATGCACAATGTAACAGTTGTGAGCAGCAGCAGATGGCTGTGACTGTAAAGCTCTTGTGTTTGTTTCACTGCCTTTTTCTTGATTAGATATTGGCTTTTCCACATACCATTTTTTTATCCCAAGATCGTTAAGAGATTTACATTTCCCATTTTTTCCTCCAGACTCATTAGAATCAAAGCCATAGATTAAGGGGAGGGATAGCTCAGGAGGGGGGAGGGATAGCTCAGGGGTTTGAGCATTGGCCTGCTAAACCCAGGGTTGTGAGTTCAATCCTTGAAGGGGCCACTTAGGGATCTGGAGCAAAATTGGTCCTGCTAGTGAAGGCAGGGGGCTGGACTCAATGACCCTTTGGGGTCCCTTCCAGCTCTATGAGATAGGTATATCTCCACATATTATATTATATTAAGATAAGTAACTAAAGGTGATGATCTATTATTTAATTTTAAAAAATCTAACTGAACATTAGTACTAGTTGATACAGATAAATTGCCTAAGATCACCACCACAACTCAGTTCTCTGTCAGGCATTTCATTGGAGTGGGGTGGTTTCATATCCTGGCACTCTACTCAGGGCAGTGGGGTTGAAACCACAGTCCAATTCATTGTGAGCAAAAAGTCATCTATAGTTTGAAACTACAGTTAACAATAGCCTGAAAGACTCTTTTTAATGGTAGGCTTTTCTGAAGCCGTTGGTCAGAATCTATTAAAATCCAGAGGGTGGCCTCAGCGGTTACCCTCCTGTTTCTTCACGGCAATGAGGCAGGAATACAACTGTCGAGTGGAGGAGTCAGAGTCACATGATTCTGCTTGATAGGTTGTCATGCTGCTTATCAGTGAGAAGGGAAACAATTCACAGGAAAGTTCCCCTTATTCACCTTAGTCCCAATGGCTTCTATTGAGACTACTAAAGTGATTTAGGGCTACTCATGTGAATAAGATTTAGATGGATTGAGGGCAGGGGATGGGGAGGGAAATAAAAAAAAGAGAGAGAGAGTGTGCATGCGCGCGAGAGAGCAAGCATTAGTACTCAGAGGGGAAAACTGTGGGAAAAGGCAATAGACCTATAAGGGTTTTATGACCTTCCATTACACCCAGGCAAAATTGCTTACGTCTTTACAGTACTCATGACATTTATATTCAAGTTCTATTATGTATCCATTTTCTTATGCATTCTGGTACAGTATTTCTTAGAGGCCTTGAAGAAACTCCGCAAGATTCTGGAATGACCTAGCTGGTTAAGTGTAATGTATGTATGGAGATAATAAAACAATGTAAGTCATGCCTCGTATATTTTCTGTGTATGTTAATCTATCCAGTAATACCTAATTCTGTGGGCTGTTGAGTGACTCCTGCAAAACATTTCACAGGATTTTCTATTCAGGAATCTAGTAAAATCTGAAAGACTGAAACATACCATACACAGTTCTTAGTGTCCATGTATTCCTAAAAATAAAATGTAGACAATGTTTTAAAATATTCTTGCGTATCTAAATAAAGTTAGCCTGAATAATAATCAACTCCTTGGCTCATTGCTAGATGGATATTGCTTAACACACTACTCTGAAATGTAAAAACAAATCCTCATATAAAAGAATATTGCTCCATTTATAATACATTTTTATGCATCAGAGCATTTATTTTAAAAGCTTTCTGAACCCCTACAGTGAGAGATCTTGATTCCCACATCATTTCTCTAGGAAGCACAATCAGAATTTCTTAGCAAATGGCCAGAATCTAATTGGCACAGTGCTTAAAAATGCCTTCCTAATTGTGACTAGAAGACAGCCGCATATTTTAAGAATGTTGCCTAGAGAAAAATATAATTATTTAAGAACTGCTCTGGTGTTTGACTCTTTGAAAACATGTAAGTTTTAACATTTAAATTTCAGCTTTTCCAAATAAAGTAGTTGCCCCAGTAAACAAATCACAAATGCTAATTTTAATGCAGCAGATTCAATGAAAAACTTGGTGCTGATATGTGCTCAGATATTATAGAGATGAGTATTATATATCCAGAATTCAGCAAAGGACTTAAGGATATGCTTAACTTTAAATATGTGAGTGGTTGCATTGAATTGAGTAGTCTCAAATAATTGAGTTTGCATTGATTTAGCTTTTCCTCAAATTTCTTCATATATATAACCACAGAGATGTGGCCCATATTAGAACTATTTTATGTATTCCCTTACCTGTAAAGTGAGGTTTCCTTAGTACTACGAATCCAAGTGTACTGGCTACACTAATGCATTTTAGAAATCTATAAAAATATATAAAGATTTCTTTTCTGTGAATCATGTCATGCCTTCTAGGTCTGATATCTTATCATCTACCCATGCTAGAAGCTGATGCTAGAAAGGCAGTTTCTCTGCTCTCCCGCAATATAAAACACTAATTCTTAGCCCTGATTATATGAAATTAGACCTTCAACTTGTCATTGGTCCAGGACTAAATATTACCAATCCTGCACCCATTCTCTCAGGCTAATGCCCACATGAGGGACACCAAGGTGTTTAAAGACTTAACATGAGACACAAAATATTAATAAAGGAATTTTAAAAGTTCTGGGATACATCACTCTAGTGTAACAAACTTTTGGTGACCTCAGTTTCCTGGTTCTTTATTGTCAAAAATTATCTGCATCAGAAGTAAAAGTGAGGGGACAGCAATTCTGTGTGGAATGTAGATAACTTTGGGGCAAGCAGATGGTGGATATTTGAGACATATGCTTACATCTAATTAAAATATAGTGTTTGGAGAATGGGAGGAGTCCATATTTGTGGGGAAAGGAAGGGACATTTTAAAGCAGGGATCGGCAACCTTTGGCACGCAGCTCGCCAGGGTAAGCACCCTGGCGGGCCGGGTCGATTTGTTTGCCTGCCGCGTCCGCAGGTTTGGCCGATCGTGGCTCCCACTGGCTGCAGTTCGCCGCTCCAGGCCAATGGGGGCTGCGGGAAGCGGCGTGGGCCGAGGGATTTGCTGGCCACGGCTTCCCGCTGCCCCCATTCGCCTGAAAGGCGAACCGCGGCCAGTGGGAGCCGCGATCAGCTGAACCTGCGGACACAGCAGGTAAACAAACCGGCCTGGCCCGCCAAGGTCCTTACCCTGGCGGGCTGCATGCCAAATGTTGCCGATCCCTGTTTTAAAGGTTTGTTACATTTTTAAACAAGTGGCACCTCTTTAAAGCTGCCGACATGTTTGTTGGAAGTAATCTAGGTAGAGATGGTGGGCAGAGTCAAGATGAGTTGGTTGAAGGTGAAAGGGACATGTAGTTTATCACATTGATAACTTCACTCGATGTGGCACAAATACGTATTTATGTCTGAATGTTTAATTTAGAATGAAAATCTTTCCTCCTCCTCCCCCCAATCTGAAAACAAACCACTTTTCCTTTCTGTTTCGAACTCCAAAAGAACATTTTCAAAGATGCACATGACCCTTTTCTGTTTCTGATCAAAAATGAAATTTCATAACCCCATAGACACTTTCTGCCCCTGCCATTTTTTGGAAGTAGTTTTACTTTCCTCAGTTCAATTTTAGCAAAAGAAAATCTTCTCAAAGTCCAATGGCCTCAAAAGGTGTGTGTGTGTGGGGGGGGAGGGGCAGGAGTGAAAGGTCAACAAGAAACCATTTGTAAAATGCATCATGAAATGGACTTGGGCAATTTTGCACAACTCTAATGAAAAAACTCAGAGCATATGAAAATCAGAATGACAACAAAATAATCTTGGAGATGTACCTTCTCCTCTCACAATGGGCATATAATGGTAATAGGAGTTAAGTATGGATTGGGATAGTGGAAACAGATTGCTCAGTTTAGAACAGCAGTGGGCAACCTGCAGCCCACAGGCCAGAGGTTGCACACCACTGGTTTAGAAGCATCCCAGACCCGCTCCTGCGACTCAATCTTACCCCCCTTATTTTCAGCCACTTTCAGTTACTGCAGCCTGTTGTGTACAGTAGTAGATACTTGAACACTGAGATATTTGCAGGCAATTATTTTTCTGCATTCTCATTAGTATTACTGCTACTTTCCTACTAGATTAGCTGCTGATGGATGTTATTAGGCAATTACAATAATGAAGCTTTTCTGACCCAATGACTGTGGTAAACTGGTATAGGAGTTACTCCTTAATAATTGAAACTATGAATAGCAGAAGGAATTTCGTAGATTTTTGCATGAAGTCACCTCCGAAATGTTACAGGACAAGATTTAATCTATGAATAAATGTGTCACATCAGAATACACCTTAGAAATTTGAACAGAAAGGGTCTATGTCACATTATGAGCACTGTGATAAAACAAATAAGAGTTGGTAAATTTGTGCTGTGGAACTAATGTGCACATTGTTTTTACCTTGACAAGGTTTCTCTCCGCTGGTTACCCTCTCCTCTTCACATTGCTCCCTGTTCTCTTCTTTGGTTGCTTTGTCTTTCAGGCACTCTTCCCATTTGATTATCCTGAACTATGCTCACTTCCCCAATTAGTCCATTTCTTTTTCTTGTTCAATTCAAACCATATTGGACCCTCATTTACAATTGTGTAATCCCAAAGATTTAAGTGGTTTTAGAGAGTGTAACTAAGGCCAGATTTGGGCCTTTTTAATTCATGTGCTTGGCTGTTCTATCCTCTCCTGTTGCTCCAAGGCTAGGGCTTTGTGTTCTCAATCTGCTTGAGGCTACTTTCTCCTTTTTGGCTCCCATCTTCATTCTTTTTTGTTTTAAGGCTATGCAAGTACTTCAGGGTACAGTGTACAAAAGGAATTTGTGAACTGAAGCCTCTGATTGGATTTGTATAGCTGTAAGTGAACCAAACCCTGAAGCTTTGCTTGAGGCTGGGAGGTTGAACCTGACAAGCTCAGACTATGGAGGGGAATAGCTACACCCAGCTCCTTCTCCCTACAAGCTGTGGTACCCCCACTAAAGTAGAAAGGGAATGTAGGAGAGCGGCAGGCTGGTTGGATGGAGGTTCACTGGCTTTCTAGCTGCATGCTAAACTTCAGCTTATGCTGCCCAAATGTTTGAAAGCACAGATTGTAGGTGACACCTGGAAAATGACTATTACAGTTCAAAACAACTTCTGAGGTTTTGAATTTTTTTTTTTTGTCCCACATTGGAATGAAAACTGACAATTTCTGTGAAACAGAATTGTCTCAAAATATCAATTTCTTGGATCAAAAAGGTCAGGTTTCCAATTCCCCTCTCTCACTTGGTGTGTGACCAGAGAATCTACCCTGGATTTCAGAAACCTTACCTTTGAAAGCTTCATCTAAATTGATGTTTTCACAAAATACTACTTCAACAAAATAGAATGTTGACAAAAAAATTTAGTTGAAAGTGTTGCAACCAGCTCTAGTGAGAACCTAGCAAAGTAAAAAAAACCCTGAATTTAAGTTGATTTGAGACTTAATCCAATGTATGTCCACAGATTTATTTTGTTCCTCAAAAGATGGATCATCTCATCAGTTACACATGTGCAGATGATGGCTTGATCATGCCTCAGTTGTTTGTGTGCTCTCTCTTTCTCTGTGCTACACTATTTAGAGGTAGCAGCCTTCTGTAAGTTATAACTGAAATATAGTAAACTCTGGTCAGCACTTTCACAACCTTACCTCAAAAACTGGAGAGAAAAAGATCTGAAGAAATGAGCATCATTAGGCATAAGAAGTGGTGAGAATATTTAGCCCTTTCCCAATCTTTTTGAAACCCCAAGCTTTGCCAGCTGCAGAATCATACAATCGTAGAACTGGAAGGGACCTCAAGAGGTCATCTAATCCAGTCTCCTGCACTCATGGCAGGACTAAATATTAGACCATCCCTGACAGCTGATTGTCTAACCTACTCTTAAAATCCTCCAATGACAGAGTTTCCACAACCTCTCTAGGCAATTTATTCCAGTGTTTAACCACCCTGACAGTTAGGAAGTTTTTCCTAATGTCCAATCTAAACCACCCTTCAATTTAAGCCCATTGTGTCTTGTCCTACCCTCAGAAGTTAAGGAGAACAATTTTTCTCCCTCCTCCTTATAACAACCTTTTATGTACTTGAAAGCTGTAATCATGTCCCCTCTCACGCTCCTCTTCTCCAGACTAAACAAACCCATTTCTTTTTCAATCATTCCTCATAGGTCATGTTTTCTAGACCCTTAATAATTGTGGTTGCTCTTCTCTGGACTTTCTCCAATTGGTCAAAATCTTTCCTGAAATGTGGGGCCCAGAACTGGACACAAAACTACAGTTGAGGCTGTATCAGCTCAGAGTAGAGTGGAAGAATTATTTCTCATTTCTTGTTTACAACACTCCTGCAAATGCAAAAAAAGCAAATCTCATTTTGGGATGTAACAGTATTACACTGTTGACACATATTTAGCTTGTGATCCACTATGACCTCCAGATCCCTTTCTGCAGTGCTCCTTCCTAGGAAGTCATTTCCCACTTTGTATGTGTGCAACTGATTGTTCCTTCCTGAGTGAAGTACTTTGCATTTGTCCTTATTGAATTTAATTCTATTTACTTCAGACCATTTCTCCAGTTTGTCCAGATCATTTTGAATTATAATCCTATCCTCCAAAGCACTTGCAACCCCTCCCATCTTGGTATTGTCCACAAACTTTATAAGTGTACTCTATGCCATTACTTTTTATCATTGATGAAGATATTGCACAGAACTAGACCCCACTCGATATGCCCTTCCAGCTTGACTGTGAACCACTGATAACTGCTCTCTTGGAATGTTTTTCCAATCAGTTTTGCACCCACCTTATAGTCAAGATATACCACATCTACCACTTCCCCCTATCCAAGACTTGTTACTCAGTCAAAGAAAGCTATTACTTTGGTTTGACACGATTTGTTCTTGACAAATCCATGCTGTTACCACCTTATTATATTCTAGGTGTTTACAAATTGATTGCTTAAATATTTGCTCCATTATCTTTCCGGAGTTAAGCTGAGAGGTCTGTAATTCCCGGGTTGTTCTTATTTCCCTTTTTACAGATTGGCACTTTATTTGCCCTTTTCCAGTCCTCTGGAATCTCTCCCGTCTTCCATGACTTTTCAAATATAATCGCTAATGGTTCAGATATCTCCTCAGCAGGGCCGTCCCTAGGGGGGAGTGGGGCACAGGACAACCCCACCCCCCACTTCAGGACCTGCCCTCACTCCACCCCTTCCCCCAAGCCCCTGCACCTACCCCACCTCTTCCCACCCCTGCTCCACCCCCTCCCCACCCCCATTCCACCCCTTCCCCCAAGACCCCGCCCCCAACCCGCCTCTTTACGGCTTCCGCCCCCTTCCCCCGAGTGACGCCAGGAGCTGGCAGGGCAGAGTGGGACGAGCTGGGGACGGGTTGATCGCTGCTGCTGGCACCAGGCCCCCCGCTAACCCCCTAGGCCACCCTAGACCCCATGTCCTGAAGCGCCCCCCCCCCCCCAAGCATGGGGCCCGGGGCGGTTGCCCCGGTCGGTCCTATGGACGGGACAGCTCTGACCCTCAGTCAGCTCCTTGAGTATTCTAGGATGTATTTCATCAGGCCCTGCTGACTTGAAGACATCTAATTTATCTAAGTAATTTTTAACTTGTTCTTTTCCTATTTTAGTCTCTGGTCCTACCTCATTTTCACTGACGTTCACTATGTTAGATATCCAATCTCTACTAAATTTTTTGGTGAAAACTGAAACAAAACTTGTTTAGCACTTCTGCCATTTCTATATTTTCTGTTATTGCTTCCCCCACCCTGATTGAGTAATGTGCTTACCCTGTCCTTGGTCTTTTTTCCAAAGCCCTGCTTTAATAATTCAGGATATCCAGCTGAATAAGAGAAGTGGTGGCAAATGGTTTTCATCCACCCCTTCATTCTTGAATGCCATTTCATCTATTTAGGTCTTATCCCCAGTCCTCAATTTTAAGAAGCAAATCTAGAAGCTGAAGGGACTCACAGATATGATACTGTAAATCTTTACAGCTATAGGATACAACCATCCCATCTACTTCTGCATTCAGAGGGGAGCCAGAACAAGTGAATCTAGAGAGGAGTGCTTAGAACTGAGGACATCTACACTCAACAGCATGTTCCCCTCAAGAGATAGCAGGTACCAAAGTAAATATCTGTACCTACATTATGGCTGCTAGAAGCAAAAATAACTTTAGCTTGATGGCTGCACTTCCTCAGAGAGGCTATGCAGACACTAGATGGGTGGTTAATGACTGCACAGTTGCACTCTAAAGGGGATATAGACTCCTTTTGAAAATCCAGGCCCCATTTGGAAAAAAAATATGTTTATCTTTTAATACTAACATCTGTGAAGTTCTTTGAACATTTTTTAGACTTTTCAGATATTATTGTTTATTTCATCTTAAAAGGGAAAAAACATTTTGTGTGTTTGATATTAATGTGAAGAGCTGCATTAAACAAAATGATTGTTTTTTGAGAAAACAGTGATTATTCTTTTCAAACGATTGAGCAGAGTCGGAGGCGCATCAAATGCAATTTTGTGAGAAACAGGAATTCTGTAGTGTATTGTGAAATTGTTCACGATATTCTTATTTCTCTGCTCAAAACGTCAGGATTGTTTCCCTGCTCCTGAACAGTCAGACAGGAAAGAGTTTGCACATGGACACCCACCCCACAATCCTGCAGTAGGCAAGATATACCAACACTTTCTGTAACTTTTTTTTTAAATGGTCTTAATCCAGTAGATCAACACATATGAAAGCCTAGGAAATCTTCAGTGATCTTCTTAAAAGACCAGACTTATTTTGATCTATATTAGTGAGAGCTTTAGGTTTTCACGTGTTCTCAGAAGCCTGAAATTCATCAATGATTAGGCTGTTAGGGTTATGGTGAGAGGCTGACTTGGGGACTGGAGTGGGGTGGGGAGTGTGACGGGTTGGATCACAGAAACCCCCTTGGGAGCTGCCGCCCGATGTGCAAAGGCTACCTCTGTTCCTGTTCTCCCTGCCAGCTCGGTGGCTTCAGCTCCCTGTCTTGGTGAAGCCAGACACACCCGTCTGCTCCAGCACAGACTCAGGGTCTGAATCACCTGTCCCAAAGCTGCAGGTTTACCTGAGAACAGCTCACAGAAGTGTGCTTGCCCTTAGCACTCAGATGCCCAATTCCCAATGGGGTCTAAACCCAAATAAATCCGTTTTACCCTGTATAAAGCTTATACAGGGTAAACTCATAAATTGTTCGCCCTCTATAACACTGATAGAGAGATATGCACAGCTGTTTGCTCCCCCAGGTATTAATACATACTCTGAGTTAATTAATAAGTAGAAAGTGATTTTATTAAATACAGAAAGTAGGATTTAAGTGATTCCAAGTAGTAACAGACAGAACAAAGTAAGTTACCCAGCAAAATAAAATAAAATGCGCAAATCTATGTCTAATTGCACTAAATATAGATAAGATCCTCACCAGTTCCAAAATGTTCCCTTTTACAGGCTAATCTTCTTTTAGCCTGGGTCCAGCAATCACTCACACCCCCTGTAGTTACTGTCCTTTGTTTCAGTTTCCTTCAAGTATCCTGGGGGGGTGGAGAGGCTTCTTCTTTAGCCAGCTGAAGACAAAATGGAGGGGTCTCCCACGGGTTTAAATAGACTGTCTCTTGTGGGTGGAGACCCCCTCCTCACCCTCTGTAGAATCCAGTCACAAAATGGAGATTCGGAATCACATGGGCAGGTCACATGCCCATGCATGACACAGGACTTGCAGGTAGCAGCCATTACCCACATGCTGCCTTGAACGTCCTCAGGTAGACTTCTTATGTGGATTGGAGTCTTCCAAGCTCTTTTGTCTGTTAAGTGCTCCTTGATTGAACATTTAATTTGCACATTCCTTTCCCAAGAAGTGATCAAATGTTCTAACTGAGGCCACTTAGAAATCAAGCAATTATATAGCCAATGTTCATAACTTTGAACACACAAACGGTGCATGCATACAACTAGGGTGAACATAACCAGTAGATCATAACCTTTACATAGATATGTTACATGGCCTATGTAGCAAAACCCTATTCCACTTATATTATACATACCTTTATGAGCCCCTTTATGGGGTACGCTGTCACAGGGAGTAGGTCAGAAGACCTGGATTCATTACCCAGCTCTGCTGCATGACATTGAGTAAGTCACTTTACCTTTCTCTAATTCTGTTACTTGTCTATTTAGAGTGTAAACTCACTGGGGACTGGAGTGTCTCTTAGTATGTGTCTAATGTAGAGCTGGCCAGAAAATAAGGTTTTGTTTCAATGGAAAAGTTTGAAAGAAAGAAAAAAAGGGGGGAGGGGTTGTCTACCAGTTTTCCATGGGGGAAAAGATCTGTTTTTTTAAAAATATCACGTCCAAATATTTTCATTTTTGGGTGTTCATTGTTTCAAAAAATATCAAAGTATTTCATTCAGCAGAAAAAAATGTTTTTAATTAAAAACAATTTGGATGGAAAATTTTTGACCAGCCCTACTGTAGTGTACTTAGCACAATGGGGTTCTGACCTTAGCTGGGCCATCTAGGTGCTACCATAGTACAAATAGATATACTACTTGGGAAAGGTGGGTTATCTAAAACATAGATAACATGTACATGCTTTCTGCATAGAATCTTTATGACTATATTAACTTGAGAAGAATGGGAAGATTTTGGCTTTGAGAACTGCACAAATAAGAGTATGAAAGCTCAACTATTGATGCAAGGATAATATGGGAATGGGAGAGTCCCCAGGATCTAACTGATTCAAATGGTTCATTATAACAAGGTTCAAAAAAGAACTAGATAAGTTCACGGAGGATAAGTCCATCAGTGGCTATTAGCCAGGATGGACAGGTATGGTGTCTCTAGCCTCTGTTTGACAGAAGCTGGGAATCGGCGACAGGGGATGGATCACTTGATGATTACCTGTTCTGTTCGTTTCCTCTGGGGCACCTGGCATTGGCCACTGTTGGAAGACAGGATACTGGGCTAGATGGACCTTTGGTCTGACACAGTATGGCTGTTCTTATGTTCTTATTGCTCTGGACTTATTGCTCAACTGCGGCCTGCTTATAGCCCAATCAGCACACAGCTGTGGCCCATGTGACATCCTCAGGGCCATACAGGTAGTATATATATTGTGTGGATGTGGCGCACATAACACAGAGAGCTGCATAGGTGGCCCACGAAGGTAAATAGGTTGAGAATCACTGCTCTGGACACTGTCACAGACATCTTGTCCACAGTGACAGTATTTCATCAGCTTTAGGAGGCTAAAGTGCCTTTTCAAAATGTGGGTGTTGCTGCTATTCTAAGGTTTACACAGAAATTAAATCCAATAAGCTCATAAGAACGGCCCCACTGGGTCAGACCAATGGTCCATCTAGCCCTGTATCCTGTCTTCTGATAGTGGCCAATGCCAGGGGCTTCAGAGGGAAAGCTCTGGAGACCTAACAATTTAGAAATGCAAAATATTTATATAAACTACATTTTATACTGTTAATTTAGACCAAACAGTATTGAATATTATGTACATATGAGACATATGTGTCACAAGGAGACATATGTGTATGTAGCAGTAAACAAACGTACCCATTACTTAATAGAAGAGAAAAATCTTAAAAGGTGGGATTTTCAAAAGTGCTTGGTTTTGGTCTAACTCTGCTTGCACTGAAGTCAATGGAAAAAATCCCATTGTATTCACTGGGAGCAGCTAGGCCAATGCTTAGCACTTCTGAAAGTCTCATCCAATTTCACCAATTTGAAGATAAAGGTTGCTTATAAAATTAACTGGTCTCCTGAGCAGAGATTGGAAAAGCAGTTCAATTAAAAATAACCAAGATGAACTTGTCCAGAACTCAAAAGGCCATTTGAGATGGAAAACATTTAGTTAACTTTTCCTATTCTTACATTTCACTGAATACTTTCTAGATTTCACTCAGAACTCTAAGCAGAAAATGCAATAACTATACACAAACAGTGTAGAAGCTATATTCTGGTATTTCATATTCAGATGATATTTCTAATTTAGAGAGGAGTCGGACATTTCAAATCTCAAGAGCCTGTCCAGGGGAAAAAACTGCATAACCTGCAGTTATGATTTTTCATACACAAAGGGCAAACATTTTATTAAAAGTGACATTTAGATTAAGGGAACAAAACAAAAATGAACAAAAGCAAAATCTCTGTGACAGAGACACACAGATGGGGTCTCGTCTGACAGTCTGTACTGAGCCCTAAGAACAGTATGGCTGCTTAACTATGCCCACATGGACATTGCTAGAAATTTCCAGATGCTGTACACAAGACGCAAGAGGCATAACAGTTTCATAACTGCATGTTAATTTTGTCTGGTGCCCAAAACAAGTGCTTGAGAGCTCCCAGCACTACATATCCATATCTCCTCATTCCCCAAGGCCTCCTACAATTACACTCCATTTCAAGAGGAAAAACTTAGACACCTATGTCCCAGATCCATTTGGGCTCCTCGACTGGCAGATTGTTATGAGTGGGATCCAGCTATGGCATCCCCAAGTATTTAAAGCCTCTGGAGTCTGCACAGAGACCAAGCACTGTCCCTGTCTTGATGTCCCCTGGCACACTTGCAGTGCGGATCCTCTGTCTAGCACCCGGTCCTTGTAGCTGCAGCCAGAGGATCCCCTCCCCAGACTCTGGAACCAGTGCTGACTCCTCCATAGCTTAAACATGCCCTCTCTCAGCATCTTTCCAAAGGTATGAACCTTCTGGTTTCTCTCTTCAAGGGGGTACGTAGTAGGTGTAGCATAGAATTCTGCAAAGTGTCCTGTGTATAATAACACATTATTGCTCTTTATTATTTTTGTATAGATCTGTGTGATTAAGTAAATCCTACCTATACTTCCTTGCCTCAACTTCCTCAGCACTCCAGAGCATTCTTTGGGCTCGGGTCACCGGCCTCTGGGACGATCCAGAGTCCTTTGGCTCCAGGGCATGGATTGTATTCTGAAACCTGGAGCCTTCTCTCCCTAGGTCAGCCTGCCTCCTCTCACTTTGTCCAGGTCGAACCCTTCCTTCTTCCTGCCTGAATTTCCTGTGTGTCTTGCCTCAGTCTGTTTCTATATCCCCCTGCCAGTCTGGTAACTTTCTACTCCCCAGACTCCTGCCCACTGCTGGCAGGTCAGAGAACACATTTTCTGGGCACAAGCCACCTTTTGTTCCGAGCTGTTTCCACTGCAGTAGGTGGTCATGGAGTTCTAATGACCCACTATTGTCCCTGGTTTGGCAGACACATGACACAACCCAGCAGCTCACAGTGGATACAGAGGGGCATTCAGGATACTATAAAAGTTGATGTAACAATTTTATAATAGCAACCAGGATTATCAAGTTGTACAGACAGATTTTCCAAGTGTCACAACCTGCCAGAGAGGCTTGGAGGTCAGACACATTGGAAAACTTCAGTCTCTCATATGTAGGTTTGTGTGCATATGCATAATATATATCACTCCATCAGTCGCATGACTCTTCCTTCTCTCTCTCTAACATTTCCCAATCTCAAATTCCAAAGATACCCACTATCCACTTTTGCTTGAAATTTCAAAGGCACACAATGTAGAGTGACAGGTGGTTCCCCCCCATCACCCCATGTTTACACAATTTTAAAGTGGGGAAAAAAAGTATCATTAGATTAAATGAAAAACTTTGCATTTCACAATGCACACTCACTAAAAACCAAATGATGAAACTGAGTAAACTCCAAAACGAATGTTTATTGCTTCTTTCCAGTCCTAGTGAATACTATTTTTTGCTTTGACATTAAACCAGGGGTAGGCAACCTATGGTATGCGTGCCAAAGGCGGCACGCGAGCTGATTTTCAGTGGCACTCACACTGCCTGGGTCCTGGCCACCGGTCCAGGGGGCTCTGCATTTTAATTTAATTTTAAATGAAGCTTCTTAAACATTTTAAAAACCTTATTTACTTTACATACAACAATAGTTTAGTTATATATTATAGACTTATAGAAAGAGACCTTCTAAAAACGTTAAAATGTATTGCTGGCACGCGAAACCTTAAATTAGAGTGAATAAATGAAGACTCGGCACACCACTTCTGAAAGGTTGCCGACCCCTGCATTAAACCTTTTGCTTTGGCATGAGCCTCATGCATTCTTTATCTGCTGTGTGTAGGCCAGGCACAGTGTGGACTCACTCTCTGAGTGTATGTGACTCGTGCCATTTCTTATACAAACCCTTCCAAATTGGGCAGGGCCATGGCCCATGAAGCTTTCGGAAGAAGCCTGCAATACTGCTTGTACACAGAGAGAACGAGACATTATGCACTCTTCAAAGCATATAATTCTCATGACTAGCACAGAAGTCGTCAAACTTTCACAGGCTCTTCTTTTAACCTCATTGCTTTGTGAAATCATCATTTTACATATAGCCCCTAAGTCTTTTGTTGGATGGGTGTTTCAAAATAAAATAAAATATATATATATAGTTTAAATAGTCTAAATACAAATTAGAAACATGGCATAAAACATTCAGTTGAAATAAAACCTGGCAAAGGCTATTAATCTATCCTCATGAATCTGCTAGAGAAACTAAACTGAGAATAAAGCAGAAAATGTTTTATTGTTGCTATGGTCACCAGTTAAAATGACAACTGAAGGATAGCGATAGATGTTGGAGAAGGATTCACTTCTATTACTCAGCCTATTTTAATGCTCAGATCACAGATTCACCCTTTGCAGAGGGAAATTCTTGAAACAGGGCTAGATTCTCTGGTTCAGCCTGACTCTTCTCTGCACAAGACTTAGGAGGGTGGGGCAAAGGAAGCTCCAACCTGCCTTCGCAGCCCCACTACCCCTCAGTTGGCTCACCACTGGGATGATCTCTCACAGAAGTTTAAAGAGAGAACTTTATAGGCACACCGGGGAAGCTGAGGAGATGTGGCCAGTGGGTCTTCAAATGTTGTGGAGCTGCTGGCCTCAAGCCTTGCAGAGGGAGATTTGACAGGTTGTGTCTGCTGTACAGCCCCTCGGGGGCTATAAAATTTGGCTGCCTCATATGCTTCAGACCCTGCCCTGAGGGTGGGGGAGGATTATATCCTCTCTAACCCTCACGTAGCTTCTTGTGCCAAACTGGGGAATTGTTTTATTGGGGAGCTGTAACTGTGTTGAAATTAGGTTAACTTGGAAGATAGAATTAATTCTATCAGTCCAGAGCCCCTGAATTAGAAACAGTCATTTTGGTTCTGCTGCCACAGAAAGAAGTTAGCCGGATACCTGGTTTGGCCCTGGCAAAGTACAGGCAGGTTTGGATAACTGGGTCTGATTTGGATCCTCTGCTAACTTCAGATCCTTCATCTTGGTGTATTTCAGTAGGAATTTTAGCAGACACCCAATGCTTTCCCTCTCTCTTTATATGCTTTTGTGCCCATTCTATTCCCTGCAAAGTCACTTTCCTTGCTAGTCATCTTAGCTGTGAAAAGTTTCCCCTTCCTACACCGTAAATTGATGTAAATCCATTTAACATCATAGCACTAGATTTTCCTGCTGCATATTACAGTATAGAAGCCTTTAATATTTGCCACATAGCTGAATCATTTTTACAGTCAGTCAACTTTCCTATTCTCCTTAGAACCCCAAAATAATTCCTAAGTTGAGCCAGTTAATATCCTCCTATTTAAGAGTGTCGGAAAGCACTTCAATTGCATGCACACTAAAGGAAGGTTTCCTTTTCACTTTCCCCTTCTATCCTTTTCATTCAGTGTTCCAATTCAATGGTTTTTCCATTTCTCT
Source organism: Platysternon megacephalum (assembly GCA_003942145.1). NCBI lineage: Eukaryota > Metazoa > Chordata > Testudines > Platysternidae > Platysternon > Platysternon megacephalum. Next base: position 9,300,247 of record QXTE01000055.1, on the reverse strand, counting down.
TTCCAGTGAGCTCATTTTAAACCACCAAATGGTTTCTTACTGTTAGATCCTCTGTTCATTTCTTCCATTTCTGTTTCTTAACTTTCTTTTCCGCCATTATACATATTAGGATGTGTCACCATTTTTCAGCTAGGAAGCTGTTCCTCGTTTTCTTCTGTATGGATCTAATGTATGCATTTCTGTAACCATTTTTACACTTTTTTTTTCCAGAGCAGATTTTTTCCCCACTTGCATGTTTGTTAACTACAAATTAAAAAAAAAAATTGCTGAAAGAGCAACAGTCTCTGGCTTTGACTTCTTTAGTTAAATTAAAAACAAAACATATTCCTCAGATGAAAACAGGATGTACTGTGCATATTTTTTCACATAAAGATCAGCTTCAGAACTGAGCTTGAAATTCAGATTCTTTCTTAAATTAATCTTTGTGCTGTTTACACTAAAGATATGAATCAGGGTGTCTAATAAGTTGGTATTTAAGTTCATTCATTGTTTCTAAATGGGCTGTGAAGACTGTTTCCTATGAGAAGGGGTGGGGGGGGGGGAGAGGGAGACACATCATCCCCTGCACACAGGTACTATATTAGAATGGATTTACAGATCTGCTTTTGATTAAAATGTCCTGAAGGGATAACAAACATAAAATAACCTAAAAAAACCTCTGAAGAGCCATAGAATTAACTATTCTGATAGTGGAGTTTTAACCACTAAATACTGAGAAACAGCTAGCAAACCCTGAAGACAATAAACTGAAAACCAATGGAGGAATATCAGAACATTTGAAATGTTTACTGTACAGGGGGGGGGAGAAACTGTTCAGAAGGGTGATGGGCTCACACCACCCCCTTAGCAGTTACACTGTGTGTTAGATCTGTGCACCGAGGTTAATATTCAGATTTATTGCAGGGCTAAAAGAAGACTTCCCTGGTTTACACCCATCCCCTCTCTCTTAACACTAGTAGTGACTATTTCTTACTTTGCCTCCATCCAATCCCCTGCTATACAGTGACTGGCCAGACACAGTAGCTACACATGAGAGGGTTTACGGCTGTTTGAAGAGAGGCAATATCAGTCAAAACCAAACTGGTTGCAACTGAAGCCTGTCCCAGTAAGTGTGGAAATTATATACTCCTTTGGGGCAGCTATTGGAATCAGCCATATGCTGAGACAATGAAGTGACATGAGGCCACCAGAAAGAAATAAAGTTCTTTAGAGAAGAAAAAAATTGTAGTAGCATTGGTGGTCCCCTTTAAGGAAACCATATTGCTGCAAACTGAAAGGATGCTGAATACTGCTGGTAATGGAGTCTACTACAAGATCCCTAAAGTGCATACACCTTTAGCGGCTGCAGCTGCATTAATCACACAGTAGCAAACCTTTACTTGTTTGTGTTCCTACAAAGCAGTAACCAAGGTTAAATTTAAATACATCTAGAGCTGGCTGAATTGTTTGTTGTGAATATATTATCTAACGTATTTAACCTGAATGTTTGTGAGAATCATTTGTGAACCAATCATGAGGTCTGAAAGTATTTTGTTATTCACAAGTATTCACTGAATAATTATGTGAAAACAAATCAACCTGGAGGATGTTGGAACATTTCACTTCAACTATTCACTATTTGTAGTGTGAGATTGATCGCCTATGGCACATGGTATTATTTTGCTTCTTTATTAGTTTAAATATTTTAAACAGTAGAATAATAAATAATAGCCAGTTCTCTCATTCATACAAATGCTTTCTTTCACCTGCAAATATATGTATTTGTACATGGAACAGCCATTCCTCGATGTCCATTTCATGAAAACTGGATACTATGTTCATGTTGTCATGACAGGGTTAGACATATAATATTTATGTCACCTCATGGATCAGTCAGTAGTGTAGTCGAGAGTAAACTGAGGTTACCATCTTCTCTTTTGTGGAATATGAAGTTTAGGTTAGGTTAGTTTACTCACTTTTTTTTTAAACCACTCCACCACTGATCAAAGTCAGATTTTCATCAACAAACTATAAATCAGATGGCAAAATAAAATCTAAGCACCTTGCAAGTATTTTTATGGATTAATCTCAATACTCCTGTATTAATGTTACAGATAAGGAACTGAGGCACAAAGAAATTAAATAGCTTGTCAAAGTCACACAGGAAGGCTGTGACAGAACCAAGCACTGGACTCAGATCTTCTGAGTCCCAGTCCTTAAACACAAAACCGTCCTTCCTCCAAGTACATTATCATGCTACGGCAGTCATATAACAGTATCTAAGGCCTGGTCCACGCTAGGGGGGGATGTCGAAGTAAGATACGCGACTTCAGCTACAAGAATAGCGTAGCTGAAGTCGAAGTATCTTACTTCGAAGTACCGCAACTTACCTCGCGTCCTTGCGGCGCAGGATCGACGGCCGCGGCTCCCACGTCGACTCCGCTACCTCCGCTCGCCCTACTGGAGTTCCGGAGTTGAAGGGAGCGCGTTCGAGGATCGATATATCGCGTCCAGACGAGACGCGATATATCGATCCCCGATATATCGATGGCTACCCGCCGATTTGGGCGGGTAGTGTGGACGTAGCCCTAGTTACTATAATAATCTTCAGATGCAGGTATCAAACAGTTTATCACAACTCTCCTTGGTTTTTATCAGAAAGAAAATTCACACATCTGCAGATAGTCCAGTTAACAAGCAAGGCTATATTGCTACAAGACTATATATTTCCAATCTCTAGTCTGCTTCCCAAGATTTTTTAGCAACACTGTATCGATTAACTTGGATTCTTTGATAATTCCACAGTTGCTGACATTTGGGCTAGATTATGGCTTTTATGCCATAGCCACACACAGAGGGCTGAGCAGAATGGCACCACCTCAGGAGGAGAACTGGATAGACTGTGCCTCAGAGTCCCTCTCTCTGAGCTTCTCCATGTGCATGGGTGTGAACAATTATTGTTCCGCTTGCTGTACCATGCTTATACAAAGGTACAGCAAGGGTCATGGCTTGCTCCTATGTCCTATCCTCTCTCCCCACCACTGTTTGGCAACATGTTCCCTGGGAGGACAAAGGACGAGCAATCCCTGTTCCTCTGGAGTATACGGAGTGCAGAAATCTGCACAGCTACCCAAGATAGATGGAGAGTTTCTTGTGAATTCTCTGTGTCAATGAAAGAGCCCCCCCACAATCAGCCTTTGAGATGTTTTCAGCCACATTCTTCTGATTTCTCAACTCTGTGTGTGTGTATGTAATTACTTCAGGCTTCTAAAATGTTTTAAATTAGCAGATATCTGCACTATTTCTTAGATTCCTAGGCTAGAAGGGACCATTGTGATCATCTAGTCCAGCAGTTCTCAAACTGTGCGTCGGAAACCCAAAGTGGGCTTCAGCCCTGGGTGGCAGGGCTCAGGTTTTGACTTCAGCCCTGGACGGCGGGGCTCAGGTTACAGGTCCCCTGCCTGTGGCTGAAGCCCTTGGGCTTCGGCTTTGGCCCCCCCTGCCCAGGGCAATGGGGCTCGGAAGGGTTCAGGCTTCTGTCCCCCCTCCCGGTGTCATGTAGTAATTTTTGTTGTCAGAAAGGAGTCACAGTGCAATGACGTTTGAGAACCTCCAGAGCAGATCTTTTACGAAAGCATCCAACCTTGATTTAAAAATTTTCAGTGATGGTGAATCCACCTCAACCCTTGGTAAATTGTCCCAATGGTTACAGTAATTGTCTGACTTACCAAAGTACTATAAGCTTCCCTGAATGAGCTGCTCCTGTGAGGACTGATTCACAGCAAAGTAGCACTCACTGAGTTTCCTTCAATTTATTTTGTCAAGAGAGATTCTGCCCTCTGCCCCTACATGTAGGAGGAGTGGTTTCTGACCAGAGGTCACAGTAGGTTCTGCATTAGTTTATGAATTAATATCCTGAAGGCCTAAGGGGAGGGTGTGACCATTCTCAGAGTACCCTGACACTGCCAGCCCTTTAGCCACTCAATCTCCTCTGGGCTCTGCCAGCCCTTCCTTCTCCTTGCAGATTAATAATAGGTGCATCCCAATCCTCAAGTCCCTTTGAATTGTTCCCCTGTGATACCCACCCCTGAGACTGGCCACTCACAGAAATTCCAGATCCTCTTCACCCACAGGTACACAGTACCCCAATTTAGCAGTTTTACCTGAAATGCTGTGTGGTTTACAGGACCAGTTGATTGTGAGCATTTAATAAAACAGAAGAAGGTTTATTTAAGAAAGAATAAAAAGGTAACTAGAAACAAGAGAGAGTTTTGGAAACAAGTGGTTACAATACAAAATAAAACAGACCACAAACCTGGGTCTATATTTGTCGGTAGTTACCTTTCCTATATAATAAAGAAGATTCTCCCCTCCCCAAGTTTAGTCTATTCCAAAGCTGGCTTGTTTATCAATGACCAGGATCCGAACAGTTCATGAAAGCACCCTCTTGCACCATGGGTTTTCCTTAGTGAATGATACAGAGGGTCTGCCTCTGTGTTATACTGAAAATCTATGCATAGATAGATTCTAGCTATGAATAGAAACAGAATATTGTTTTCTTTCTATTCATAGCCAGGGTGGAACCCCTGTTTTGTTGTAAAGTTGTGTTTTATTTTTTTTAACACTGTCAAGTGGTTTCAGATGTTTGTTGTTGCCTTTCATGATTTCCCATTCAAAGTCTCAGTATTGTGCAAGGCAAACAATTGAGCCTTGCATTGCATCACTAGCCAGACAGGGTGGGGTGACAACCTCCCAAATGGGCCATTATGAGACATCCTGCTAACTAATCATTACTTTCTACTGCACAGCCATAAAGCATAATTTCAATATGAATATATTATTCCTTAAATATTACCTGTACATACAGCACACTATGATTATCAATCTTCACAAGTTACAAGATTTCTGTAGCTAGCTCACGTGGTATCCCTTATGGATAAATACCCTGCAAAATGTTTTAGTGTAATGAGTTTGCCAGACCTGAGGTGAGAGCTGTTTACAAAGAACAGGGGACCCTTTGCCCAGGGATTTGTGTCACAGAGGGAGGAGGGAAATCATGCCTCAAAAGCCAGCCATCCCCTGGTTCCACAGCCTCCTTCTTCTAGATCAGAGGAGCCATTCTCAGCGGGGCTATAATGGAGTGGCTGTTCCATGTGGTTGGTGGAAGCAGGGGTGATGCCACAGCAATATCACTCTTGTTTTCTGTGCCTGCTGTCCATTTCTGGATCTGCCTGGTTCTTTTTTCTTAAAGAGGGAGGGGTTTTTTTTGGTAGAGGGTATTTTACAGATGGTATTATTAAATAAATAAATACCACCAGTGTACAGCAGGTCTCAACCTTTTCCATCTTGGAATCCTCTTACCCTCATCAAGGCAGAACCCACCTAGCACCCTTCTCCCATGTAAGCAATATAGGGAAAGCAGGGTGTTTGCAACCCCCTGACACCGATTTATGGCTGGTCCCTAGAGGACACAAACCCATGGTTGAGAATCCACGCCATCATATATTTTAGGTCTTGTCTACTTGAGGACACTCAGGAAAGTTAATCAAAATTAATTAAAGGTGTGAATTTAAAATGTATTCATTAAATTGAATTAAACCCCTGTGTGGAAACCTCATTCAGAATTAAAATAACCTTAATATGATTTAGTTTTATTCAAATAGAAATTGAAAATTGAATTAACATAATCCAAATTGAGGCCTCTTTAATTCTGAATGTGTAGACAAGCCCTTAGAGCACATTGGACTTTAGATCACTTGATTGTAAAATTCCATTTCTTTATCTCACATAACTACAAATATGATGTTCTTAACTTTATATGCATTTACATACATTATAAAGGAAGAAAAATGAAGGTTGGACAATTTCTTTCCATCAATCATTAAATTACTTGTGAATAAAGCTTGTCATTATCTGAGCAAATCTCTTCATCATCTTGCTCTCACCAAGCTATTGCCTGGTGGGCCACCATGACCTGACCACCACAGAATAAGGATGAGGGGGAAAAAGAAAGCCAGAGATAATGCAATAGTAGTATGAAAGGATGTATCAGTATTTAGTTTGCTCAAAGTCTTTAGTCCCACTTCCTCATGATTTCTCTTATTTCTCAGGCTAATCCAAAGTTTCCTGGGAAGGCAGACCCTAGTTGGTACCCAACTCTCCCCAAACTCAGTACCTTTCCCTTCCCTCCCCCTAGGAGGTGATTACCTTTCCTTGTGCTCCTCTCTGGAGCTGTTTTCCCCTTGACACACCTTCAGCCTTCCTGCCATCCTGGACATTATCTCACTCCAGATGGAGTGAGCTGAGTCTGGCTTAAACAGGCCTCAGACTACTCCCAGCAGCCTCTGAGAGGATTGGTTAAGTGAAGCCAGCTGCATGGGGTTTTCCCCTTTTTTCTTTCCCTCCCCCGATGTGACAGTTCACTCTGTCACACTGTCATATACTGAACCGTCAATCAGATGCATTATATGTGCTTCAGAGATGGTCTCTGGTTCCAGGATGTCTGCATTAATTTATGGATCATGATTGAGAAACAAAAGTGGATATTTAGATGAGCAACTTCACAACATGCATTTCTCATCTTCTTTTTCTTCCAAATTGGAAGTCAGTTATTTTTTCCTGATTAACACATTCCTTCATCAACTATAATTTGCAACCATTAAATTAGATTGCCTCCTGTTAATCTTCCCCTGCTTCAATCCCATTATGCAGAGAAATAATGTAAACTTTCAAAATTAGACTTTGTGAGTGCCAGTCTAGGAGCTAGAGGGGAAAAAAAAATACTGTTTTAATAAAAAGCCTTTCCATCATACTGAATCTTAAAGCAATACAAAGCTTACAATATTTTTTTAAAACACCAGAAATATTTCTATAATAAATGGGAAATCTTTTCATTAATGGGAAGAAATAAACATTACATCAAAGCTGATGGCATTTTCAAATGCGTCATTTCTATGGGCTTGACAGGCATTTCAGCACTAAAGGCAGCCTCCGGCAAGGATGCTGAGAAGCAAGCAGTAGCATTTGAAATCTTAATTTATATCCCAATATAAAGTTTATAGGGCTGGATAAAAAAGTAGGCAGTAGAAACATTAAGAGCCAGTTTTGGTGTTAGCCTGATTAATCTCTCTTTGAACAGAACTTATGTTAAGACAATTCAGGGAAGACACTAACGGCTAGATTTAAATAGCAAAGCCAAGTCATTTTTGCCAGGCAGTATGCATAATGTATGCCCTATGCATCCTCCAAAACTACCTCATGTTCAAAAATTGTATCACTCATAAGGTAAGTTTTAAAGATCCTGTTATCCGGATGGATGTTTGTGAACAGTGATGCCTGCTGCATTCAGACACAGTTCTTCTTGGGGTTTTCTAAAGGCCTTGGCAGAGAGCAATTACAGCTGCAGCACATTTAGAGAAAAATTGATATAAATTATAAACTGACTGTAGTTTTTAGTGTATAGATAAAACCAGTGACCCCTGCATTGAATAGTTGACTCTCTGTGCTATTATATTATATTCTGCTGTCAGTCACTTATTTTTAACTTTCAAGGCAGTAGCTGGAAAGCTCCAAATCTAGTCAGGATAGAAATATGTTAACTCTGCTAGTGAGGTATAAAATATGCACAATTGGTGAAATCTGCCATGTGTATATTACCTGCTTTTTAGTATGGTTTGGGAAAATGGTCATTGCTGGATCCCATTTGTCTGTTCATTCATGAAACAAAGGACTCCAGGCATGAAAAAAATGAATAAAAATATGAAGATTTCCAAAAATTCCTGGCCTATATATTTCCATTCCAAGGTTTCGCAATGAGGCATCAGGTTTTAGGGAGGGTTTAGCATTAGGATTTTTTTGTGGTTTATCATGATGGTATTCTTCTCAGAATTCATTCTCATTTACAAGCTCCCATTTGTAATAAATATCATTATAAATGTCTTCTCTGCATCATTCTGTAATTCTGACTTTTTGCTTTTGCTCAGAACCATTTTAGACCTATGGAATCTCAGCATTTTAGACCTATGGAATATAAAATGGTTCTGAGCAAAAGCAAAAAGTCAGAATTACAGAAGTCTCTCCAGCAACATGGTAATCCTCCAGCTGTGATGTATGGACCATCTGTGGTCCTCAGAGCACCAGCAGGTGGTCCAGAAAGAGATGCACAAGGTGCTCCCTTCCTCCTTGTTTCTGCTGCCAAACTGAATAAAATATGCTAAAAGTATGTTAAATATTTGTCTCGTGTTACATTTCCAGGTCAGCAATTGCTGTCATTGCCACAGGTATGTTATGCAGTCATAAATAGGAGTGGACATGAACCCAGCATTCACACATTGGCAGGGAACTGTACAAGAGACAATCTCTCTACGATGATGTAGTCCACACTATGAAAACCTTTGAGAACCCCTAGCCTAGTGGACAGGAAATGAGACTGAACTGCTGGATCCTAATTCCAGCTGTGATGTTGACTTGCTGCATAGACTTGCACCAGTTACTGCAACTCTTTGTCTCATTTCTTTACTTAGCTCACAGTCATTGGTGAATTTGTGCAAAGCACTGGCAATGTGAAATGTTACAATATGTACAAAACATTATTATTATAGCAATGGTGCTAGAAGCAACCTCTCTAGTGAAGGATGTAAAACCATTTCTAGTTTGAGTGCTCACCATTAAAAATGTATCACACAGTGGCAGGCCATTAATTTGCCACGGTAGTTGCATTACTTATTTTAACTTACAAGGAAACACTATATATATCATAGCAAGGTCAAACACCGAAGTGTGGAAATGGTAACCACTACAACTGCTCCCTTCCCCCCCCCCCCCCCCCCCAACACACACACTCCCTTTTCACATGCTGACAACATTCTGAAGAAAACAAATCATCTCTGGGGCTGAAAATTGCCACGCTTGGTCTCTAAGTGAAGGTGACTTTCATCTGAACATATTCCCGTAAACGATTTGGGGTCATGGGATAACTTCCAATACTAGAGGGTTGTGCACAGACAGGTGCAGTGTATTGTCAGGGCAGGAGGCTGCAGAGGTAGTGGGTTTTCGTGGCAGCCAGTGTGGTGCAGACAGGACACCATTTCATTTGTCTTGTGATTTCCTTTGGTATATTGGGTTTTCTGGGGAACTGCGCAAAGTGGGATAGCTGGGATAGCTGCAGGCCACTGATAACATTTCTTTTACCCACAGGGAGGACCAGTAAACATGATCAATATCCAAAATCAGCTATGTTTAAGAGTAACAGCTCACTCTCATAGAAAGACATGTATAGCCCTTGTAGAGAACTCAGCCTGAAAGGGGAGGGGTTTGGAAGGTGTGGTGCTTTTCAGGGGCTTGAGATTCCCCAGTGTGCTCCAGTCAATACACAAGTAGCTGTGCCATTGTGCACATTAACAGCTCTGTTTCCATTGCCTTTTCAGCTCCACTTCAACCTGCTGGAAGCTGATCTGCAAGCAAGTGGGAGAAACGCTGCTAAAGTGTTTAATCATGTAGGATCCTACACATACCTGCTTTATATCAGAAAGCTCAGTCTTGAAGGGAGGAGGTTGGGGAGGGGGACTCAAAGGTAACTTCTTAGTGATCTCAGCACTGTGTGGAATGACTAATGAGTGAGGAGTGCGATGCAAATTGTGAGGTCAAGGAAAGAGCAAAATGAAGAAGGTGCTAGAGAGGAAGACCAAGCAGAGGGTAAATGGGAGGAAGCAGTAAAGAGAAGGTAGGGGGAAAGAAAACTGGTGGAAGAGAAAGAGAGCCAAGAGGAAAAGAAGGATGCAGGGGGATAGAAGGGGCAAGAAGAGGGCAGAAGGAAAAAATGGGTACGAAGGGGGCCAAGGAGAGAACAGAATTAAGGGGAAGGGAAGGGACAAAGGGGGAGGGGCAGGGAGAGGGAACAGAAGGGCCAAATTTCAAAACAGGGTGTTAAAAGAAATTGGAAGGGGAATTAACTGAGAGCGAAATTTAGAGAGAGAGGAAGAAAAGGGGAAAGAGTCAAACTGAAGGGAAGCAAACACTTAAAAAAAGACAGAAAAAATCCTTCAGTTCATTCAAGGGGCAGGTGTTTGAAGATGGTCAAAGAACCTGGCATCTCTGTCTCAGTAATTCAGTAGCTCAGGATCATCAACAGCCTTCTTATCTTCTTCTACCCATCATGTTTGGCCTCACCTCTTCCTGACCTAAGCTGACAACAGGAAAAACAGAAGTGCTCCCAGCTGTACATAAGCAAGTCATTCTGTACCAGGTTCCGCTTTTGTAAATAACATCTATCACAGCAGTATAGACCTGTTGACACAAGAGAGGTAAAATACCATAGAGGATGATAAGCCCATCTCCCCCACTGTGCTGCCCAGAGAAGATTTATATCTTTTTTTCCCTATTTTCTTGCACACTGAGCCTGTGAGGGTTGCAGGGTCTGGGTGTCTCATAGTTTTTCACAAGTGTATAAAGCATTTTTGCTGCATAAATTCTGACTTGTATCCTACTATCTATCTCTGAAATTCCTATTATCATGGTGTCTGAGCACAAAATGTACTGTAACTTAATTCTCTGAAATATTTCTAATACAGTTAAAATGTCTACAGGAATGTGAGCTGAGAGTGTTACTTAAAGATTATCTGGTAATTTTCATGGCACAAAATTTTTATATACTTGCAATCCAATTGCAAAGTAGTTTCATTATAATTGAAAAGTTATTAGCAGCACATAGAATGAAAGTTTATAGGAAAATCTCTTTTGCACAAATTAACCTTCATTATTTGGTGAAAATATACAAGGGCTAAGTCATACGTATTGCACTAAGAACATTCTGCTGCAGAAAGGTTTCATGTCAAGATCTGAATGTTTACTTTATGTCTATGAAGTGTAAATGTTTTATTTGTTTTTACAAAAAAAGTTTGCATTTAAAATCACTTACAACCTGTAAAAATACTTCAAATAGACAGACAGCTCTTCAGCCTGCCCAAAGGTGCTTTTCGAGATAAGATAGAAATGGAAAGTAGAAGAGTATCTGTATATTGGGTGTTATGGGTGAAAGCACAATGTCACTGTGATTTATAGGAACTCAGAGATGCATGAGGAGTGCTTCTTTCTTTCAAAGAAATGCAGTTTTATATCTGAGGATAGGTTTGGGACTGTTAATTGGAAATTGTCAAAATGAGTTGCAACTGTCTGGTGAGACCTTGGTAAGATTACACTGCTGAAGCAGAACAAAATTGTGATAACTTCTCCAATACACACATAATTGCACATAATTTACCTACTGGGTTTTAAGTTATGGTTCAAAATGTTTTGAATGCCAGTGATCTTCATGGCTGAAGTATTCATAAGAGAACTATTATCTACTACAGAAAACTGTTAAGTAAACTTCAAAAAGTTAAATCACAACAACTCTGTTATTTCTATGCTTGCCAGTTCTTTAGGAGCTAGATTGGGTCATTTAGGCTCAGTCTTTTGCAGGGGCTGATGAAAAGACTGGCTGCTCCACAGGTAGTAAGTCATGGTCAGAGAGAGAGCGTCTGAGTCAAGGACCTAGTCAAGTTAAATGCCTTGAAAGTAAAAATAAGGAATTTGAATTGGGACTGATATTGGATTGAGACCCAGCGTGGCATGAGGGGCTCTGAAATACAGTGTAGTCTCATCATCTCGCTTCTTCTTTATGTCTCAAGAGTAAGACTTTAGGACATTACATGGTGCTGTCTATTGGGACAATCACATCATAAAGCTTCCTGCTCTTTTCTAGCCCAATATGACCTTACCACCTATCCCACTACCTCATCTGCCTGCATAAAATATAAAACCTGTTTACTGATGGGGAAAAACTTTACAAACTCGAAGAACCTTTTTGGGGCAGAGGAATAAACTCTATTTTATATAGAGAGAGAGTGCACGCCAGTTTGGGGAAAAAGCCATCTTTAAAAGATACAAAGCATCTGTTGAAAAACTTGGATGCATTAAGCTCTACATTTTTTGAGGGCCGGGGGCCATAAACTGGTCTCAGTTACACAGCTGTAAATCTGGAGATCCCATTGAAGAGTTACTCTGGATTTGCAGCAGTGTAAAGGGCCTGATCCAAAGCACACTGAAGTGAATAGAAACATTCCAACTGGCTATGGATCAGGCCCTAACTGAAGTCAGAGTCTAGCCCACTGCTTTTATAAATCCATGGTACACCCACGTCTCGAATACTGTGTGCAGATTTGGTCACCTCATCTCAAAAAAGATACATTGGAATTGGAAAAGATTCAGGAAAGGGCAACAAAAATATTTAGGGGTATTGAACGGTTTCTGTATGAGGGGCGATTAATAAGACTGGGACTTTTCAGACTAAGGGGGGATATGATAGAGGTCTATAAAATCATGACTGGTGTGGAGAAAGCAAATAAGGAAGTGTTATTTACTCCTTCTCATAACACAAAAACTCAAATGAAATTATAGGCAGCAGGTTTAAAACAAACAAAAGGAAGTATTTTTTCATGTAACCCACACACCTCCTGGGTGTGGTGCTCTGTCCTATCTAGTGGCACCGAGACCACTTTGAGAGAGATTAAGGAGTCTACTCTATAGCTTTAGCTAATGGCCCTGTGGCTTTCAGCTCATGCAGTAGAGGCTTATGCATTTAGCTCCAGAGGTTCCCAGGTTCAATCCCACCTGATAATAACCAGGGTCTGTCAGTGTTACATTCTCAAAGGGCATGGCTACACTTGAAACTTCAAAGCGCTGCTGCGGGAGCGCTCCCGCGGCAGCGCTTTGAAGTGCGAGTGTGGTCGCGGCTCCAGCGCTGGGAGAGAGTTCTCCCAGCGCTGCAGGTACTCCACCTCCACAAGGGGATTAACTTACAGCGCTGGGAGCGCGTCTCCCAGCGCTGGGGCACTGTTTACACTGGCGCTTTACAGCGCTGTAACTTGCTGCGCTCAGGGGGGTGTTTTTTCACACCCCTGAACGAGAAAGTTGCAGCGCTGTAAAGTGCCAGTGTAGCCAAGCCCACAGTCAACCTATGGAATGCCTTGCCAGAGGGTGTTGTGAAGGCCAAGACTATAAGAGGATTAAAAAAAGAACTAGATAAGTTCATGGAGGAGAGGTCCATCAATGGCTATTAGCCAGGATGGGCAGGGATGGTGTCCCTAGCCTCTGCCAGAAGCTGGGAATGGGCGACCGGGGATGGATCACTTGATGATTACCTGTTCTGTTCATTCCCTCTGGGGCACCTGACATTGGCCACTGTCAGAAGACAGGATACTGGGCTGGATGGACCTTTGGTCTGACCCAATGTGGCCATTCTTATCTTTCTGGAAATGTAAAACCAATTTTGTCAATTAGCAAAACAGCGCCAAATTCTGCCTTTACGAGTATGCAGTTCCCACTGAATTTTATGGGAGTTAAATACCTGTTTTTTCCCTCTATCTGCCTGCTCCCAAAAGACACATGTTTCAGAGAAAGATACTTGAAGTGAATGAGCAGCAGCATGTCTTGCTTCCCAGTTCCTGATGACAAACCTAGCGCAGCAGCAATACCAATTGCCTTGAATAGCATTCTGCCAAAAATAATGTCGACTGTGACAGCAGAACTAATGATTCCATCACTTCTGATGGCATCACTAGCCCTTATACCAATCTAGGGAATATACAGAAAGGGTCTGTTAACCCACTATCCCTCTCACTGATCTTGGAGAAAAAACAGCAAGGTGTTTCTCACCCCAAGGCTAGTATCTGTGTTCTAATATTAGGTATGAAAAAACAGGTATCTAATCCACACCAATACACCGAGTGCTTTCTGTTTTTCCTGCTGATGTTTTATCCATTCCTAGAGGAGTACTGAAGAAGCACTTACAATTCAAGGCTTTCAAAACTGGAAGAAAAAAAAAAGCAATATGAAAATGTTGCACACGCAGCTATTGTGAAACTTACAACAGTGCATGATAGCCTGGAGTGCCCACATATCTACCAATGAAAGAGGTACATGTTTTCAGGTGGAACAGGCCTATATTTTTTTAAGTGCCCAAGTGACTTAGAAGCCTAAGACCTATTTTCAAAAGTGACACAGGCACTTTTGAAAATTTTACCAAGATCTAGGAAATTCAAAAAAGTACAGAATCCAAGAGGAGGCTACTAGATGTTTTAGTTGGGGGGGCTGGGATAGCTTGCTGAGATCAGAGCCAAATAAAATGCCTTCTCACCAGACTTCAGATGTGACTAAATGATCTCATGCTGTCTACTGCTGCTTCTGTTCTCAAAATGGTCTGCAGCAGCATGAAGTGCAGATGAAATTCTGAAGGAAGTCAACAAAAGCAAATTCCATTTAGATTTTAGAACTAGACTATAGGGACAATCTTCTGTCAAGGAAAACAAGCAGAAGTTATGTCTATAATTATATTTCATTATAGAGTAACGTAGGTTTCTCAAAAATAAGATGAATAGAAAAGGGATATGTATCATTTTCACTGAAGCCTTGAAAAGCTGTGTACTTTTTAGCTTTTTCCCCAGGCTTATAATGAAGATTGAGATGCCCATACATCACTCTGTGATCTTCAGGAGCATTTCAGGGAATAATGATGTTTTAGTTCCACCCTCAGTTGTCTCTCTTCAAGCCATGAAAACTCCTATGGCTAGTATTTTCAGGTCTGCACAGTGAATCTCCATTAAAAGAAGTTTTTTTCCCCCCAATGTATTTTATTTCATAAAGTTAGTAAAATATAGACTATTTCTCAGGCTTAAAAGAAGTGGGTTGATGTTCCCATAGTGTGTTTTAAGACCATTCTGCTTTACAGATGGCAAAATCCATTACCACCAATTTTGCAAGAGCTCTGTGTATAGATCTCTCCTTGATGTCAGTGTGAACTCTGTATGTGGAGTACTTGCTGGATTGTACCCTATGTTTAAACACACAATGGACAATGCTAGAGTGACACATCAGAAGAAAATGAATGGTAAACTAATCACTAAACAGAATTGTCTGTTTGGTATGTTGTTCAGTGTGAACAAACATGATGTGTTTGACTGAACTTATGAAACTGTGTTCAAGTGTCCCTCATCATAGGTATGCAGTAATACTTTTTCATTATATATAGATATATACACTAATTCATTACAGTTATGTATCTGGTGAAACATGCAGCATTGGAACTAACGTTCTGGACAATTCTTACAAGGGACAGAAAAAGACAACATAAGAAGCAATCAAATTTCCAATATCATACGGTCAGTACAACATCTAATTTGCCTATTTAATGCTTCACTCCACACTCATGCAGAGCTTCCTGCTTTTCCAGGACTCTCTTGAGCACATAAATAGATTTTCAATGAGCAACAGAACCCAGATTTAGCTGTTGTTGTGACAAGTAACTGTATCATTATAGAAGGCTTAAATTTAAAGAGAAGCTATCAAGAACTTTTAAACATATTTTGTTTTGTGCTTTACATTAGTTTTCTGTCTTTTCCAAATACCCTTATTAAATGTTTATTAGTAAAATATCTTTAACAAGCCCTGATATACTCAGCAAAATACAAATGTTATTTTGATAAATGGAACAAGACATGCTGTTTTCATCAAACATAGAAGAGCATGGCAAAGTGGGTGCTTATACTTAATAGAGTGCAAGGCCAACATTTTCATAGATGGCTAAATTAATATTTAATCATTGAAAGAAAAGCAATCTGATTTTCAGGGGAGCTGAACACGCATTACTTCCAATGAGGTCAATGACTTCTCATTTTCTTTGTGTTCTCCTCTCTAAAGTCAGCATCCCCACTGCCCTTTGTGTGACCTGGCGCTCCACCCTATCTCTCAGACATGTGCTTCTGTTAACTGTTTATCTTGCTTACGGCCCTGTTTCAGGAAAACTCATAAGCATGTGTATAATTTTAAGCATGTTTTTAAGCCCAATTGACTCAATGAAATATAAACATGTGCTAAAATTAAGCACATGCTTACCTGCTGTCCTGAATAGGGGTACTTCATGAATTGGGACCTAATTTAGTTATATTAAAGACTTTGTTTAGGCATTAGTCTTGTGAGGTCTGCAGGTAGTACCACCTACCTGGAAGGCAGCTAATGGAGATGAAGTACAGAGATGTACGCCTGCTCCAGCGTCACTGTGCATCCAGCTGTGGTCCTTTGATGCTGCCACAGTGTTAGAAAGGGGCTACCCCCCCATTCCAGAATCTCTGGATTCTCTGAGCAATAGAGGATACTGAAACCAACAGGTTATGATATGATATTATGCTAGTAATAACTAAGTGAGTTCCCAGGCATTAATAGCTAAGGACAGAACTCCTCTGTCAGACATCTTTTTCCCTGCTGACCCCTGCATTCTCTGAAATGTGGTCATGAATTAACACAACTCTAAGTTGTACTATGAGGTCATGAGGTGCACATCTTAGAGCGGTATGAACTCTTTCATGATATATGGAATCACCATCATAAACAGGAGGCGTTTATTAAATAAAAGCAACCAAAACTGCAAATACAATATAGGTCCGGCTCCAGCTCCCTTGTTTACTAGGGACCACAGCCTGTCTGAACTGTATACATCACATAGAAACATCTAGTGGCTTAATAATATACTGCAACTACACATATGCTTTCACTCTTTAAGTCCCTGTTGTAGCTACTACTGTGCTCCTCACTAGCAATAGCAGTGAAGCTCCTTAAGGAGCTATATTCTCCAGTGCCTTTTCTGACTGACAAGAGCAGAAAGACAGGTTCACATGAGTGGCTCCTATTTCCAAAGGGGGGGTCACTTCCTCAAGGATGTCAGAATCTGTGGGGAGTTGAAGTCTCACCCCTTCAAATTCTGTAGTTCTATTCCACTCCCCACACTTGCCCTGCAAAGGGAGGACTTTACAGAAAACCCAACAAGGTGAACTTCATGGCATTTACCAGCCTTTCTGGACCCATTCTGGAAGTTTCTCTGATGAGGTAGGTGATTTGGCCCATACTAATTTGTCCACAATATAATCTTAATACTAGTCAAGTAGTTTTGCGCCAGTAACCGTCTCCTCACCCAGTTTCAAACAGAATTTCTGCTCAAGATATTGAGTTGGATACATTTGTAATTACCTTTCCCACATGGAGATGGAGAGAGATGATTAATCTCTAGAGTGTTAACATTAATAATCAGCGTTGGCTTGATGAACTAATTTTATCTTTGGTGATGAATTCTTCAGTAAAATAAAATATCAAGACCGGGGAGAATTTCTAAACTGTTAAACCTTGATAAGTGCAGGAGTGATATGGAAATAATGTCTGCTTTGTAGCTGAACTTTCATTAGAGATCATGCTTATTACAGGTGTTCATAAATATTTTTTAATAGGCAGTTGATTAGATGGGGACGGGGAGAGAATTAACTTAACTGAATTCTAAATCCAAACAAAATCAAAAGAAAGCACAGTCGGAAATTTACGTTTTTAAATTTTCCTGTTACCAAAAAAAAAAAAAAAAGTTGAGTGACCGCTAATATTATCAGTGAACACCCTAACCACTATTGGTTTATTGAATTCTTTGCAAGAGAAAGCAGGTTTACAACAGATTGATTATCTGACCTACTGTTATAATTTGAGGTAATTGAGTAAATTGCAAAACTGCCTTTAAAAAAAACCACCCCTCTCTTTTAGGAAAATTAATCCTTACCATAACACGTTATGGTCTATCAACACTGAATCTCTATTTTGTTTACAGAGAAATTTGCTGATGTACTCCACCAAAAGTAAGAGGGCACATAAAACTGTGCCTGTATTATATTGCAAACCAATATTAAACCCAAGTTAACACCGATTCTTTTAAAGTAATGATTTGCTAAAACATCAATTACTTTCCTCACGCCTGAGCCTACTCCCATTTGATTCAATGACAAAATTCCCATTGACATGAATGGGAGAAGGATTAGGACCCTGCTCCTTTCTATTTTTGTTATGAAATGTTATTGCATCTTTTGTCAGTACCTATCAAAGTGTTTTACAAAAAGTGTGTATAAATGTGATATTACAGAGCCAAATTCTGCCCTTGGATATGCACGTATCCAGGGTAAGAACTTGGCCCACAGTCTATACAATGAACTAAACCAAGGACAAATAAGATGACTTTCCAGTTTGATTTAAAAAGACAAAGAGCTGTAGCGCTCCTGGTATCTTTGGGCTGGGAACTGAAGAGACAACTAATGACCTCATCTGCTGAGGAGATGACAGTTCTCACTCCCAGTAATCAGCAGGAGTTGAAAGCACAGAGCACCTTGAAGAATCAGACCATAAGTGACTAAAGCCCTGACATAACAAGGTGTTTCAGCACAGACCTATCTTTGTGCTACATTAATAATCCTATCTCCCAAACATGGTTTGAACAGTGTGAGGTAAATAAGGTACTGAACAATGAGGAGAAAACAAAACATTGAATAGCAGCTCATTAAGTGAGTATGGTTCCTCCGGTGCACTCATGGAGCCAGGAGTCCTGAGGAACAAAATAGAATGTGGACATCATAATCATAATGCATATGCACAGAGGGCAGAATTAAGGTTCCAACCTGGCTGATGACTCATGTTGGTGTTAATATAATGCCACGTGATAGACTTGGCTTTTTTTTTTCCAGTTTGCATTTTTAAACCCCAGGAAATTACACACAAAGAACTATGTTAAAATAACATTAAGGTTGTGAATTCAAACACTGAAAAGTTAGAGAATGCCAGAACTAAGATGGCTTACACAACCTTAACTTGTCCCCCTGTGTTAGGGGCCATCATCCCTGGAGTACCCCATAGCAGCCCAGGTCCTTTACCATCAAAGCCCTCTTGCACTGGAACCCACTTCTGGTGCCAAGATCTTTTGTCATCAGCAGGGGAAGGATCTCTTCCCTTGAGTCAAGGTCCCCGCAGTGGTCAAACCATGACGACCCTTCCTCGGAAGAGCATATCAGGCTTCTGATGTGGGGCTTCTAGTGAAGTCGGTTCATGGCAGCCAGGTTTTGCTGAAACTTGGCATTCATAGCTGCTTCACTACAGAACCTCTCCCACCTAGGAGCATTTTTCCATGGTTTCTTGGATGGTGAGTCACGTCACCAGGTCCTCTTTTAGAACTCTCTCTTTCTGTGGACTGTTCTTCATAGGAACTGCTGTTCTCCTGCCCCCAGCCCACTGGGCATATCTTCCTTTATCATGTGCTTCCCTGCCTAATTCACTGTCTCCCAGTTATTCCGTAAGCTAATTAGTCCCAGGTGAACCTGTGTTGCCTAATTTCCCCCTGGATAGCCTGCAAGAGGTAGGTTGAGCCCCCGACATCTTCAGAGGACTCTAACCACCCCCATCCCCACCACCACCCTTGTGCATAGGCGTTATGGTATAGTCTTTAATTACATGATCACATGCTATTTTTTTTTACACAGGATCCCTGCCTCATTCAGTACACTGGATGGAACTATTCCAGGGTTGAATCAGGGTTGGAAAGCGAAGGAGACTGTTGTCTGTAGGACCCCTGCCTCATTTGTTGCAGAAGTTTGAAAGGTGTGTAATTAATGAGAAAGAATTGCAGGAATAGATAGGATGGTCTCATGATTAAGACAGCTGAATACTGCTCTGGAAAACTGGATTCTAGCCCTGCCTCTGCCACAGCGCTCTTCAGCGATGTTGGGCAAGTCACTTAAACCAGGCTTTTCACAGCTGTTCACTAATTGTGTGTTCCTCTTTTTCTGGGTGATCAACGTGTCTGATTTGCATAAGTTCTGAGTGTGCAGAGTTGCAAATTAAGTCAATGGGAGCTGTGCTTTGAATATATAAAGTAATATATTATGCTAACTGCTCTGAAAAAATCAGGGCCTATTCTTAGATTGGTAGCCAAAATTAGTGGATACTTTTGACCTTAACCTCTCTCATGTGGCTGATGTGAAGCTAAATTAATTTATGCTTGAAGGGCACTGAGATCTGATAGTGATGAGTGTCATACAATACCCCTGCTTAAGTTATGATGGAAACTATTTACCATGTGATTCCTAAAGTATGATTTGACTTGCTCAGGGCTCAAGGCAAAGCCACTTTTTGTAAAATCATAAAACAGAGAGATGGATAACTCTCTAGTAAGGGCATTGCTGATATGTGCTGAATTTATTATATTTCTATTTGTCACTACTTGGGGACTTGTGCTTATATAAATGAATGAAGAATGAACCAGAGAGTGTAGAGAATATTGACTGTTTGAATGAATGAAGAAAAATGTAATGAGTTGTAGGTGAAACATATAGAATTATGCAATAAATCTATGTAATTTATATGGATGGCTTGCCAGGTCAAAAAGGTGAGTGCTGCTGGCCAAGTTAATGGCAGGAATCCAATAATCATTTGCATTTCTCATAGAGTGAACTTCATCTCCCATGAGCATTATGACCATATCTTTGCATCAGTTGCTGAAAGAGTCTGTCAATGATTCTGCACTGTTTAAAAGCAATACATCAGCCAGTGTTTTTTCAATTGTCATTGAAAACAGTATGAGACACTGTTGGAGACCAATGTAGTATGCTGTTTCAGCTAACTGCAAGTATATCGTTGTTAACTAGTTTGCACAAATGTCATAGTGA
This sequence comes from Platysternon megacephalum, assembly GCA_003942145.1. Lineage (NCBI taxonomy): Eukaryota > Metazoa > Chordata > Testudines > Platysternidae > Platysternon > Platysternon megacephalum. The sequence goes on along the minus strand of QXTE01000055.1, from coordinate 9,279,716 downwards.
ATTAAGGAGGATGTCAATGATTTATCATCAAAAGTTCCAACAAAGTCATTGCTCTATGAATTATATTCTTCATGTTCCATTATTTCTGTCATTATCCAATTCTCTCTACAGTTGCCTTTTCACCTTGTGTATATAATTTTATATAAATACATAACTTACAACTCCATAATGCCTCTTTGTATGGGCATTCCATTTATGAGAATTATCCCACCACGTTTCAGTCATGACCATTGTGTCATCATAATCACCTTTTTAGTAACAATTCTAGTACAGAAGCTCTTGCTTAGTTTGTGTACTCCTTGCATTTGTGCATTATCCATTAATACTTCTCACAACCTTCATGTGATGATTTGGGTCAACTCCATCTTCTGTGGTATTCATTATCACAGAAGCCCTTCCTCAGTCCTTAACAGAGGGCTAAAGGTTGGGAGACACCTGGAAAAAGATCACAATAGGGTCTGTGACAGTTTTGGGCAGCAGCAGCATAACCAGCACCCTGGTCCCTGCAATCCCGATTTATTGCTTGAGATTAAATCTGACAATTAGTTGTTGCTAATTGATAGATTGGAGATAAAATGAAGAGAGCTACAAGGCTAATTAACCCATTAGCCCCCAAAATAGGAAAGACAGAGAAAGGAAGTGCCACGGGAAGAGAGACAGGCTCAGGCAGGCTCAGAGTTAGTCCAAAGAGAAAGAGAGAGAGATCTTTTGCCATGTACCCCATAGGGCTAGTTTACCTTTATTATATCCACTGTCTTGCCTTTATTATATTCAGCAGGACTGCAAGGAACCTACAGGCCTGTATCCTGTAAGACATTGGCTTCAGCAGTTAGCATAAGCCTTGAGGCCTATGAACTGCAGCACAGATAAATGATCTAATCATCACCCCTAAGTTTTGGGGAACTGGAAATAGAGTGTGAGAGGGAACATGGTCCATAACGACACCAGTCAACCTCAGAAACATGAGCTTTTGGAAACTTTTGAAAGAACATCGATAGATATCTGACCAGAAGAGTATCATCGTAACGAATTGACATATGTGATAATAAGTTGAGATCATTAATATACTAACCTATCTCAACGTTAGTAGGATGGGTAAATAAAAATTAAGGAAGAGGGGAGAAACCCCCAATGAATATGCATTGGACATAGTGGTGCATAACATATTATACAAGTTGCATCCCAGCCTGTGGGCAGTAGGGGAGAGAGAGTTGTAGCTGTTGGGAGGTGCTAGAATGATGGCCATTGCTGATTATGAGAAAGACAATGGCTAACTTTTCAGTTTGTTCTGCAAGGGATGATGTGAGTATATGGATATTCGCATATACATTCTGTAGCCCTCTATCTACATTACTGAGTTAGAGTATTAATACATTTAGCAAAGTCACAAACAAACTACTTGTAAAAATAGAAGAGTTCCTATAGTATGAGCTGTTACCTATCAGCTCTTTGTTCTTGAGGAACCAGGGCACAGTACTCAGCCTGTCTGACTCACGAAAGACCTCCCCTCTCCCCCACCCCAGCCTCTGCTTGAACCAAAACTGATCAGAAGAAAGACTTACAAAAAGCAATGAAAAGACAGCAGGAGACACACCTAAACCTCTCCTGACAAGGGTGACAGGATTAAGGAAACTCCCCTAGCCTCATTTGAATAGAAGACGGGGCAGGGAGGCATCTCCGTTAGCATAGAGAATGGAGAACAGAGATTCCAAGGCAAGAACTGCACTGAACTCTGAGACCAGAAAATCAGTGAAGCACTGCATGATGGGGGATCTCTGCTCCAGTTGTTAATGAACCCACACCTGCACACACCCAGCTCAGTAGTTATCAGACCAATTCTAGTAATAAATCCTTTATTGGTATCCAAAATAGTGAAGCTCCCTAATTGCATTGTGAGCTCCCTCCAAGGAACACCACATAGCCAGGAATGATCAGTTCCTATTGTCTAGCCAGAACAAAACAACTTAACATAAGAACATAAGAATGGCCCTACTGGGTCAGACCAAGATCCACCTAGCAGAGTATTCTGTCTTCCGACAGTGGCCAATGCCAGGTGCCCCAGAGGGAATGAACAGAACAGGTAATCATCAAGTGATCCATCCCGTCGCTCATTCCCAGCTTCTGGCAAACAGAGGCTAGGGACACCATTCCTGCCAATCCTGGCTAATAGCCATTGATGGACCTATTCTCCATGCATTTATCTAGTTTTTTTTAACCCTGTTATGGTCTTGGCCTTCACAACATCCTCTGGCAAGGAGTTCCACAGGCTGACTGTGCATTGTGTGAAGAAATACTTCCTTTTATTTGTTTTAAACCTGCTGCCTATTAATTTCATTTGGTGACCTCTAGTTCTTCTGTTATGAGAAGTAGTAAAGAACACTTCCTTATCTACTTTCTCTACATCAGTCATGATTTTATAGACGTTAATCATATCTCCCCTTAGGTGTCTCTTTTCCAAGCTGAAAAATCCCAGTCTTATTAATCTCTCCTCTTACGGAAGCCGTTTCATACCCTAATCATTTTTGTTGCCCTTTTCTGAACCTTTTCCAATTCCAATATATCTTTTTTGAGATGGGGCGACCACATCGGCACACAGTATTCAAGATGTGGGTGTACTACAGATTTATACAGAGGCAACATGATATTTTCTGTCCTATTATCTATCCCTTTCTTAATTATTCCCAGCATCCTGTTTGCTTTTTTGACTGCCGCTGCACATTGAGTGAATGTTTTCAGAGAACTATCCACAATGACTCCAAGATCTCTTTCTTGAGTGGTAACAGCTAATTTAGACCCCATCATTTTATATGTATGGTTGGGATTATGCTTTCCAATGTGCATTACTTTGCATTTATCAACATTAAATTTAATCTGCCATTTTGTTGCCCAGTCACCCAGTTTTGAGAGATCCTTTTGTAGCTCTTTGCAATCTGCCTGGGTCTTAACTATCTTTAGTAATTTTATATCATCTGCAAATTTTGCCATGTAACTGTTTACCCCTTTTTCCAGATCATTTATGAATATGTTAAATAGGACTGGGCACAGAACAGACCCCTGGGGGACACCACTATTTACCTCTCTCCATTCTGAAAACTGACCATTTATACCTACCCTTTGTTTCCTATCTTTAAACCAGTTACCAATCCATGAGAGAACCTTCCCTCTTATCCAATGGCAGCTTACTTTGCGTAAGAGCCTTTGCTGAGGGTCCTTGTCAAAGGCTTTCTGAAAATCTAAGTACACTATATCCACTGAATCCCCTTGGTCCACATGCTTGTTGACCCCCGCAAAGAATTATCGTACTTTGGTATACTCCCTTGAGCCATCAGTTTACACATAAACAAATCTAGTGTTCTCCCTTGAACCATTGTAGTTTCCCCTACAAAAACCCCTACCCATGCTCAAATAAGTGTTCTGATGCCTGGATCCAAAATCTGCATCAGTTCCATTGGGACTTCATCTTCTCCTGACTGATCGCGCTGGGGGCTCTGCCTGTGTCCAGCACTCAGGACCCTCAGCTACCACCACCACCTGGGACCTCCGATTGATTCAAGCTTCATGGAGTGGGGAGAAATCCAGCTCTCTCTCTCTCTCTAGGTATAGCCTTCTGACCCTGACTTGTGTGATCAGTTAGTTTTCTAAACCTGACTTTTATAATCAAATTTAAGTTATAATATTAAATCTAACTCTTTTGTCTGTTTGGCTCCCCTCTGGTTATTACCTGGCAATAAATAACTTTCATGGTTAAGCTGGTTGCTTCTCTCTCTCTCCCTCCCACCCCCCTTTGGGTGTTTTTTGGCTTCCTCATTCGCTCTGCAGCAACGCTCCTCATACCTAAGCTAAAGATCCCTGCAACACCCAAAACTCCCATGGGGTTTGCTCATCAAGTGGGTTACTACCAGAACAAGTAACATGAAAGTGGGGATAGGGACTTGCTGAACCTGGGACATATGAGGGTGGCGGATTGAAAGTGCTGCTCGACCCAGCCTGCTCAGGCGTACTCTATTCTGGTGCAGTGCCCATGACATATGAGGGTGACAGCTTGGAGGTGCTGTTCGACCCAGCCTGCTGAATCCAAGGGCCTATGAAGGTGACAACTTGGAAATGCTGCTCAACCCAGCCTACTGAGTCCAGGGACATATAAGGAGTCAGCTTGGGAGTGCTGATTAACCCAGTTCTCTCAGACGCGCTCGGTTAATGTGTGTGTGTGTGTTCGTCTGATTCTGGGACTGGAAGAACCCAGGTCCCGCAGGATAGTTCCATTGTGAGGGAACTTGCAGCAGGGAGAAGTAGAGCTCTGTATGAGAACACAAGAGACACAAGCAATACATTGATAGAATTACAGAACCCACCTCCCCAGAAGAGTAACCCTAATAAATGAGCGTACCCCAAATTACCAGGCAAATTTGGTAACAGAGTGTTGCAACTGTGCACATCAGGGTTCCCAACTATATAGTAATTTTAATAATATGGGGCCTGATCTTGGGACAAGAACCTGTCAATCCTCAAAGTGATAACTGTGAATTCTTAAGTAATCAATATAATTGATACATCATCTCTAGGTTCCTTTCCTATCCTTGACATAGGGGGCTGCGGGTGATATGTTGTTGTGAATAAGGTGTGTCACAACACTGTAAGGTGACAGGGTACACTGTAAATAAACCACACATGATGTTTACAATCAGAGAGTCTCCAAGCAGTCCAGGTGCACAGAGGAAGACAACAGTGGAGGGCTTGCCCTGTTACATAGTCATAAGAGCAACAAGAAAGGTGACAGTGGAGTAATCTGCTCAACATCTTAGATGTTGATACACAAATCGAAGGAGTACAGGGAATAAACAGGAAGAACTGGATGTATTAGTCCCTTAATTAAATTATGACTTAATCTTGGCATCACAGAGACTTAATGGGGTAAGTCTGGTGAGTGGAATATTGGTATAGAAGGATGTAAGGCTTGTTCAGGAAGGACAGGCAGGATAAAAACGGACCAAGTGTTGCATTATACATCAGAAAAATATACATTTGTTCTGAGGTCCAGAAGGACATGACAGACAGACCAGTTGAAAATCTCCTGGCAAAGATAAGAAGGGGAAAGACAGGGGTGATGTCATGGTAGGGGTCTACTATAGACTGCCAAATCAGGAAGAGGAGGTGGATGAGGCATTTCTTGAACAAATAACATAAATATCACAAAACACAAGACCTTGAAGTAATGGGGGACTTGAACTGCCCAGACATCTGTTGGAAAAGTAATACAACAAAATACAAAATTTCCAATAAATTATTGGAATGTTTTGGGGACAACAATTGTTTAAGCATGTGGAAGAATTAACCAGGGGAACAGCCATTTTAGATTTTATTCTGACCAACAGAGAGGTAGCAGATATGCAGGTGGAAGGCAACTCAGGTGAAAGTGATAATGAAATGATAGATTTCAAGGAAAGGAAGGAGTGAGCAGCAGAATAAGGGCAACAGACTTAAAAAACAGACTTTAACAAACTCAGAACTGGTAGGGAAGAAAATCTAAGTGAAAAAGTTGTTGAGGAGAGTTGGCATTTTCTCAAGGAGACAATATTATAGGCACAACTGCAAACTATCCTGATGTCAAGCAAATATAGGAAGAATAGTCAGAGGACAATATGGGTCCATCAGGAGCTCTTTAAGGACCTGAAAATCAAGACGGTAACCTGGAGAAAGTGGAAATGTGGACCGATTGCTAAGGAGGAGTACCAAAGAACATCACAAACATGTAGGTACAAAAAATCAGAAAGGCTAAAGTGAGTTACACCTAGCAATGAACATCAAAGGGAATAAGAAAGGGTTCTTTAAAACCATTCAGAGCAAGAGAAAGACAAAGGAAAGTGGAGGTCCTCTACTTAGTGGGGAAGGAGAGCTAATAACTGATGACATCAAGATGACTGAGGTGTTTAATGCCTATTTTGCTTCAGTCTTCACTAAAAAGGTTAATGGTGACCAGAGACTCAACAATAAGGAGGAAGGAATGCAAGCCAAAAGGGGAAAGAACAGGTAAAATAATATTTACGCATATTCAAGTTGGCATGGCTTGATGAAATTTGTCCCAGGATACTTAAGGAACTAGCTAAAGTAGTCTCGTAACTGTTGGCAATTTTATTTGAGAACTCCTGGAGGACAGGTGAGGTCCTCAAGGTTCGGTTTTGGGTCCAATTTTATTTAATCTATTTATTACTGACCTCGGAACCAAGAGTAGGAGTGGGCTGATAAAGTTTGCGGATGACACAAAGTTGGGAGGTATTGCCAATTCGGAAAAAGATCGGGATATCCTGCAGGGAGATTTGGATGACCTTGTAAACTGGAGTAATAGTAATAGGATGAAATTTAATAGCGAGAAGTGTAAGGTTATGCATTTAGGGATGACTAACAAGAATTTTAGTTATAAGCTGGGAACGCATCAGTTGGAAGTAACGGAAGAGGAGAAGGACCTCGGAGTCCTGGTTGATCGCAGGATGACTATGAGTCGGCAATGTGACGTGGCCGTAAAAAAAGCTAATGCGGTCTTGGGATGCATTAGGCGAGGTATTTCTAGTAGAGATAAGGAGGTGCTAGTCCCGTTATACAAGGCATTGGTGAGACCTCATTTGGAGTACTGTGTGCAGTTCTGGTCTCCCATGTTTAAGAAGGATGAATTCAAACTGGAACGGGTACAAAGAAGGGCCACTAGGATGATCCGAGGAATGGAAAGCCTGTCGTATGAAAGGAGACTTGAGGAGCTCGGTTTGTTTACCTTAACCAAAAGAAGGCTGAGGGGAGATATGATTGCTCTCTTTAAATATATCAGAGGGATAAATACCAGGGAGGGAGAGGAATTATTTCAGCTCAGTACTAATGTGGACACGAGAACAAATGGATATAAATTGGCCGTCGGGAAGTTTAGGCTTGAAATTAGACGAAGGTTTCTAACCATCAGAGGAGTGAAGTTCTGGAACAGCCTTCCGAGGGAAACAGTGGGGGCGAAAGACCTCTCTGGCTTTAAGATTAAGCTTGATAAGTTTATGGAGGGGATGGTTTGATGGGATAACGTGATCTTAGTCAATAGGTCAATAACGTGCCATCACTGGTAATTAGTACCAATGGTCAATGATGGGATATTAAAAGTTACTACAGAGAACTTTTTCCTGAGTGTCTGGCTGGAGAGTCTTGCCCGCATGCTCGGGGTTCAGCTGATCGCCATATTTGGGGTCGGGAAGGAATTTTCCTCCAGGGTAGATTGGCAGAGGCCCTGGAGGTTTTTCGCCTTCCTCTGCAGCATGGGGCAGGGGTCGCTTGCTGGAGGATTCTCTGCAACTTGAAGTCTTTAAATCATGATTTGGGGACTTCAACAGCTGAGTCAAGGGAGAGAATTATTCCAGGAGTGGGTGGGTCGGCTTTTGTGGCCTGCATCATGCGGGAGGTCAGACTAGATGATCATAATGGTCCCTTCTGACCTTAAAGTCTATGAGTCTATGAGGTCCCAGAAGACTGGAGAAAGGCAAACATAGCGCCTTTCTTTAGAAAACATAACATAGAGGATCCTAGAAATTATAGACCAGTCAGCCTAATTTTGATACCTGGAAAGATACTGGAACAAGTTATTAAACAATCAATTTCTAAACACCTAGAGGATAATGGGATTATAAGGAAGAGCCAGCATGGATTTGTAAAGAACAAATCAACCCAATTTCCTCCTTTGACAGGGAGGATTACTGGCCTAGTGGATAGGAGGGGAAGCAGTAGACGTGATAGATCTTGATTTTAGGGAGGCTTTTGACAGTCTCACATAACGTTCTCATAAGTAAATTAGGGAAATGTGGTCTAGATGAATTTACTATAAGGTGGGTGCACAGCTGGCTGAAAGACCGTACTCAGAGTAGTCATCAATGGCTTGCTGTCAAACTGGGAAGGGAAGGTCCAGCACTACTGAACATTTTCAATGACTTGAATAATGGAGTGGAGAATGTGCTTATAAAATTTGAAGATGACACCAAGCTGGGGGGAGTTGCAAGCACTTTGGAGGACAGGATTAAAATTGAAAGGGTCCTCAACAAACTGGAGAACTGGACTCAATGCAACAAGATGAAATTCAATAAAGACAACTGGAAATTACTTCACTTTGGCAGGAAAAAATATCAAATGCACAAGTTCAAAATGAGGAATCATTGGCTAGCTGGTAGTACTGCTGAAAGGGTTTGCGGGGGTATAGTGGATCACAAATTGAATGAGTCAGTCATGTGATGCATGTGTGCAAAAGGCTAATAGCATTCTGAGGTATCTTAACAGGAGTGTAGTATGTAAGACACGGGAGGTAATTGTCCTGCTCTACTTGGCACTAGTGAGGCTTCAGCTGGAGTACTGTGTCCAGTTCTGAGCACTACACTTTAAGAAGGATATGGACAAAGTGGAGAGAGTCCAGAGAGCAACAAAAATGACAGAAGGTCGAGAAAACCTGGGCTATGAGGAAAAATTTAGAAAACTGGGTATGTTTAGTCTTGAGAAAAGAAGATTGAGGGCCATGTGATAGTCTTCAAATTTGTTAAGAGTGTTATAAAGAGGATGGTGATCAATTGCTCTCTACGTCCACTGAAGCTAGGAGACGAAGTTCTTGGCTGAACTTCTGCAGAAGGGGGAAATCTGAAATCTGCAGAAAGGGAGATTTAGATTAGATATTCAGAAAAACTTTCTAACTATAAAGATAATAAAACGCTGGAGTAGGATTCCAAGGGAGGTTGTGGAATCCCTGTTACTGGAGGTTTTTAAGACCAGGTTCGATCACTGGATGTACTTGGTCCTACATTTCTATGATTCTATGACTATGGCAATTCCTAGGGGGGGCAATATTTCCCAAGCTCTTCTCAGGGTATACAACACAAAATTGGAGCAGACCGATTAACACTATGTTAAAAAGGGTCCAACTTTACAATTCTGAAGGTCTGAGTTATTGCATGAATATTTCATATTTCTTCAAAATGTAAGACTTTGGCCTGGTTTCAGCAAAGCACTTAAGTACATGCTTAACTGTAAGCAGATGCTTAAGCTCTTTGCTGAATAAGGATGGACTTAAGTATGTGTTTAATTTTAAGCATGTACATAAGTGTTTTGCTGAACCAGAGTCTTAAAGAAAAAATATCAGAGCAATCTTATGATTCAATGTACAGCAAGTCTAGTACCTTTGGTACCTGAATTTGCTTGGAAAATTTAATCAGCTTTCTCCCCCCCTCCCCACACACACAAAAGAAAGAAATGGTGAATTTAATCTCCTTAGGTGAAGGAAAAAGTTTTCATATTATGAAAGGAATGGGGAAAATAAATCAAAAAGAACAAACATCATCTATAGATAGGAAAATTACTTGAAATCAGATTAACAAATCTGTCACAGGACAATAATTACACTACCTCTAGATTTTCAGAATTTCTTGCTTTGATATTCCTGATTCTGTTCCTGCAGTCTGTCAGCTAAATCTCAGATATTTCCTTACCTTTAGAAAACAATCAAGAAAGCAAACATTGGAAATGAACTCACTTCTCTGTCTCTAAAAGTGATTGCATTTTATTGTAGGACCTTCGTGGTTAGCTCTGTTGGATGATATTGGTTGTTGGGGATGGGTAAATAGTCAGCATACTAAATAGAAGAAGCGCTGCTATGTAGGGAGAGGATATATGTTTAGCAGTGCATTTTCTTCATTCCTTCCTTTCCTATTGACTGACAGTTCTATATGCCAGGTGAAACTGTGCCTCAGATAAAGGCAAAGGGACCGTTTTTCCTGTGTCACCTCTTCCCCCATGTATGAGCAACCTCATTCAGGAAAAATGGTCCCTTTGCCTTCAAAAGATTAAAATATTTGTTATCTCCCCACCTATTCTACTATAGCTCAGCTACATGAGAGGCACGTAGCAGTTGACTATAATGGGAATTTATATGCAAATAAGTTTCCCATTGCATTCAGAGACAGATCCAAATCCCACTGAAGTGCTGTGAGGCTTTTTGGATCAGGTCTTCAAAGCCGTTTGATAGGTGAAATTCATTAGTTCCAGACTAATGTTGCTAACCCCAAGGTTCTCCCCACAATTTTGATAAACCAGCCATAAATTAATATTTATCATAGTTATATACCTTCACTGTCACCAGTGGCAGCCTAAGAAAAAGCAAACGTTTCATAGGGATGTGATGAACAGGCAGTTTGTATTCATTTTATATGTGAACAGTGGCATTCACCCAGTAGTTCAACAACAATCCAACCAAAAGCCTGAATGATGCATATTGATGTGGAAATTAATCTGATGCTTTTTTGATGGTGGGGCATTTACTTTATTCTAATCATGCATAATTATGATTGCTCATGGAGGTGAATACAACCTCATTCAAGTGCTGTCAAATTTATGGAAGGAAGCTCATATTTTGGGAATTTTTGTTAGAAGGATATGAAATAAAATAATCTCAATGTCTCTAAAAATATATACAATGCCCCTCCCCACAATGGAAAAATGTCCCCTAAAGCATATTCACATTTCCCAAACTATGTACAAAACTTCCTGCCTTAAAACATCCACATCAATATCCCTCCCCCAGCCATATACACAGTTTGCACAATTCCTAAAACTCTTGTGGCAATGCAACCTCATGCTACATAATTCACAGAGAAGCACCCAAAACCCATGAAGATCCTCAATACCATCACAAAAGTTCTACTGATTCCATTTATTGCAACATACAAACTTTGATAAAGAAGCATGATAGCCTGCGGTTCAGACATGCAACATAACTACTTTATTATGATGATATAGCAACACAGAAGTGTTATAACAGACAAGAGGACATGAAAACACGTTTGTGTGTAACTTAATATGGGACAGATGCCAATTTACACCAGCTAGGGATCTAGCCCAGTTTTCTTAAGTTTGAGAATAAAGTAAGGTTAAAGAGGAGAAGTTGATAACACTACAGTAAAGATCAGCAGAAGAAAACTAGGCAAAAAGAACTAGACATATCAGCATATCCAAAGATTGCTCAAGGATGGAGGAATAAGAATAAGAATGATCTTAAAGCAGATCCTCATTGCAGTGACATCCATCCACTGGTCACACATTTGACACAAAATAACTGTGCCAAAAATTATTGTTATTATGTAGTCTATGGTTCCTAGGGTGCACTCTGCAGATAAAAAGACATGATTGCTGCCCTACAGAATTTACAGACTAAGACCGTACTCAGGAAAGCACATCCTTACCAGAGTGCCCCCTTGTGGCATTCTGCGGCAGAACAGCCACTCAGCCTCTTGTTACCCAGCTGGACTTCAGCTGCTGCAGCCCAGCCTCCAACACTTCCCAGGTTTCAGAGACTTACCTTTCCAGCTAGCTCGCATACTGTTCTGCCCCTTCCAGGGCACTCAAGGTGTCTTAATTTGGGCTAATTAGGCTTTCAGTAGGCCATTAACCCCTTCCTGCCTTGTATGGCATGTTATGTGCCCCGGTAAGCACTTGCTGAAAGTTTAGCATGTGTGTAAGTCCCACTGAAGTCAAGCTTAGTGTCCTCCTGAACAGAAGTGGGCTTAAGCACTTGACTTCAAAAGGATTATTTAAATTAATCATCCTTAGGTGCTGTGTTGAACGTGGATGCTTTCCTGAACTGCAGCCTAAATTCTGACATAGGCTGGAATTTTCAAACGCATCTAAGCGAGTTTGGCATCAAGGCCCAGATCCTGAAAGGAATTTAGGTGCCTAACTCCCATTGAAATGAAATTGTGGACTGGGTCTTTTCAGGATGGATTTGAAGGATGAGTGGCCAGTGACTGTGCAGACTGGCTCATAAAGCGCCATGTGTAAGGCATGGTGTGGAGGAAAGCACAGAGGCAGTTGTGGGGGAAAAGGCCAAGTTGGGCACTGGAGTGGCATCATTGCTAGAAAAGAGGGGTCAGGGTGGGGAGAAGTGCAATATAAAGAGGGTTAAAGGGTAAGCTCGGAGTGGCAGAGTTACTCGGGTCCTTGCAAGTGTCACAAGTAGCTTTAACTTGATGCAGTGGAGCTAAGGGAGCCAGGGGAGCAATTCAAGTGCACCAGAATGCAGAAGAAATGTGTAATGCGTTGGGATGTGGAGGTGTCATTATGTCTTCTTTACACATAGTGTCCAACAATGCCTAACAGGCCACTTTCTTCATTTGTGTCCTCAGTGAAAAGTACATGTTCAAAGGATGAGGCCAAATACTTTACTTCTATGTTTCCAAGTGTCTTCATGCTGAAATGTGAATTTTCTGATGCTGTGACATAATGTCACAAGGAGCGTAGGCACATTTCCCTGTGTTGTTTGCAGGTGGCCTATGGGAGCCAGATTGTACCTGTCACAAGTCTCCAACCTGTCAAAGCCTGCCAAATCAACAATGTTGTGCCGAGTATAGGGACATAGCCACCAAGGAATATCCACTTGATATAAGATTTTTTCTTCAGATCACTCATAAACCTTAGCATGCAGCAAACACTTTCTTGTGTAAAGAAGCAAAAATAACTTCCCAACCTGTTCTTCTACTGGTTAAATTCACACTCACATTGGAAAATAAAAACAGCTGTTACTGCTAAAATGAGTATGAGCCCTATAATCACAGGCATCATTCCTTCCTTAGAATAAACCTTCACTGTTTAAAACACAAACAACCCCCCCACCCCCAATATACTGTCAAATTTGGCATCAGGAGAGTAGTCACATGCACATAGAGAAGCTCCATTAATAGTTATTTCAAAAATCCTCTGTGAATGGGTTCACTCACTACAGGAGCACCTCTTTGTGGCCAGGCATGGCACAGCAGCTGTCTTACACTTTGGTGCCCTCTGGCCATGAGCGGTGTGTGCACCCCCATTTGGGGAGGCTAGCCCCCTGCCCCACCTCTTCCACCCAAGGCCCTGCCCACCCCTTCCACCCAAGGCCCCACCCCAAATCCTCCCCTTGTCCCTCCTCCCCTCTCTCGCCAACCAGCCCACCAGTGCAGCACCGAACCCCGACCAGCGCCCAGAGCAGTCCAGAACCCTGGCTGGCCCGCCGACGCCCAGAGCATTTCAGAGAAGCTCCAAGCCCTGGCCAAGCCCCGAGCCCAGGCCGTCCAGAGGATCTCTGAGGCCCTGGACTTCTTCCTCACAACTTCTCTGGGTTGACCATTTTTTCATGACTAGGATCCCAGGGCTTATTCTCCCCCCTGGGTTTCCTCCTCACTACCTCTCTGTTACCAGAGAGTGACTGCAGATTCCCTCCTTGCATATTCTTCCCTTCCACCCCTTTTCCCCCCTCTTGGTGAAGCAGACTTCACTGAATAGACTAGGAATAACACTTGGTGGCAGCTATAAATACTTAGTGGTTTATATTCTCTCAATCTACCCTGTATCCTCTAGGCAATGTAACAATACCTTTCTAATACCAGCCCATCTCCCTGATATTTTTACTAAATAACATAATGTACCTTTTGTTACCTTAAGACATCTGAATCCCTGAGAAAGCTTTTCCCTTTCTTTATCCCTTACATACTCAGAAAAGGTGATCAATTGCTTATTCCCCCTCACACAGACCACATAGTCCATCTTTGCATCTGTTTATTCCAAAAATATTTTTGTTTAAGTCACAATGACCAGTTCATCCTCTAAAAAAATCACTTTATTTTTCCTAACCAGGCCCTGAAGTATGTTGTAATCCTCAGCTCTAAGGCACAATTAAAAAAACCCTTGTTCTTTTTTCATTAGTCCAATATTTTTTTTTTGCCATTTCTCTTAAATTTTTCTGTACTAGGCTGTTGAATTCCTATTTACTCCAGGATATTTCTATGTCAATCTTTCAATTTCTTACAGCATTGTTAGCTGCTTTGTCTACCATTTCATTCCCTGTTATCCCCATATGCTTTGGGGATATCCCCAAGTTAATGCTACATGTATCCCCAACTGTACTAACTCCATTATTAGACATACAATTTCATTAATTAAATCGCTTCTGCATCCTGAGACTCCCTTTTTTATCCCCATAAGATCTGAGATTGAATCTGAAAAAATGACTGTAATTGCTGGGCGTATATCGCAGATCCAATTTAGTACAGTAGAACCTCAGAGTTACGAACACCTCGGGAATGGAGGTTGTTCCTAACTCTGAAATGTTTGTAACTTGGAACAAAATGTTATAGTTCTTTCAAAAGTTTACAACCGAACATTGACTTAATACAGCTTTGAAACTTTATTAGGCAGAAGAAAAATGCTGCTTTTTTTCCCCAGTAGTTTATGTTTATCACATTACTGTACTGCATTAGCTTTTTTTTTTTTTTGTCTCTGCTGCTGCCTGATTGTGTATTTCCAGTTCCAAATGAGGTGTGTGGTTGACTGGTCAGTTTGTAACTCTGGTGTTCAGAACTCTGAGGTTCTACTGTACTAGCATAATTGCTACTAGTTCAACTATCATAAAAGCTACAAAGCCAGATTTCTTTTATGTGTACTAATTCCATATTTTGGTATACAATATGCTGCCTCTACTCTTCCTGGTTATTTTTTCTTTTTTCGTCTCATCTCTATGTGGGTGACAAAAACTTTTCATCCGTACAGTGCCATATTTCATTTTTAATACCTACTGTCTCTTTTTTACCATTAAGTTTCTACAATAAATCTAAATCCACATTTGGACATCCACAACTTTCCATCCATAACTAACTTTCCCATGACTAAAATTTTTGATGTTGTTTAGCTTTTCCTTGTCTTCTGCATGCACACTTTAACTGGAATGGCATGTGGAGTTCTAATGTCACGTGTTATAGTTCGCCTACTGAATTCCCAACAATCCTCATATTTGTTTGATGCTTTCATAATTACAATGCCCATTAACTTTTGCCCATAAAGTTAGGTCCGGTAGTTTCATTCGTAGTGTAACGGGCATTTCACTAGAAGCTCTCTGTAGCGCATATAGGTATTGCAATAAATGCACCACATGCAGTTCATAGGGCCTGGATTTCTACTAAATCTTTTTTTTTTTTAAATTCTGATTTTGATGCTGACCCAAATGCTTGGCAGCCATAGTCGATAATTGGTCTGATTAAGGCTCTGTTTACCTCAGCAATGTTTTCTTATCTGCCCCCTCTCCCCCAACTCCCAATTAGATCCAGCAAGACTTTTAAGCAGTTTAATCCTTCCTGTATGTTTATCTTTAACATTGTCTATATGATCTTTCCAAGGTAATTTAGGATCAAATATTACCCCTAGGAATTTAAACCTTTTAACTATATCTATTTGTTCTCCATACAGAGACAATTTACATTCCTTTGTAACTTTCCTTTTTGTAAAGATCAGTCCTTTGGGTTTGGCAATGGAGAACTTGAAATCTCATGCATTTCCCTAGTCAGAGGTCTCTCATAAGGCCTTGAGTCTCTTTTCTGCCTTCTAAGGCCTGGTCTACACTACGATTTTAGGTCGAATTTAGCAGCATTACCTCAATTTAAGCCTGGACCTGTCCACACGACGAAGCCCTTTTTTCCGACTTAAAGGACTCTTTAAATTGATTTCTTTACTCCACCTCCGATGAGGGGATTAGCGCTGAAATCGGCCTTGCCGGGTCGAATTTGGGGTAGTGTGGACGAAATTCGACGGTATTGGCCTCCGGGAGCTATCCCACAGTGCTCGATTGTGACCGCTCTGGACAGCGCTCTCAACTCAGATGCACTGGCCAGGTAGACAGGAAAAGGCCCGCGAACTTTTGAATCTCATTTCCTGTTTGGCCAGCATGGCAATCTGCAGGTGAGTGCAGAGCTCATCAGCAGAGGTGACCATGATGGAGTCCCAGGATTACAAAAGAGCTCCAGCATGAACCGAACGGGAGGTACAGGATCTGCTCGCCATATGGGGAGACGAATCCGTGCTAGCTGAACTCCGTTGCAGTAAACGAAATGCCAAAACATTAGAAAAAGTCTCAAAGGGCATGAAGGACAGAGGCCATAACAGGGATGCACAGCAGTGCCGCGTGAAAATTAAGGAGCTAAGGCAAGCCTACCAGAAAACCAGAGAGGCAAACGGAAGGTCCGGGGCACAGCCGCAGACATGCCGCTTCTACGCCGAGCTGCATGCCATGCTAGGGGGTGCAGCCACCACTAGCCCAACCCTGTGCTATGACTCCGTCAATGGAGAATCACGGAACACAGAAGCGGGTTCTGGGGACGAGGAAGACGATGATGATGAACAGACGGGAGATGGCTCACAGCAAGGAGGCAGAGAAACCGTTTTCCCCAACAGCCAGGATCTGTTTATCACCCTGGACCTGGAGGCAGTAAACCCCGAACCCACCGAATCCCAAAGCGTGCTCGCAGACCCCGGAGAAGGGACCTCTGGTGAGTGTACCTTTGTAAATATTACACATGGTTTAAAAGCAAGCGTGTTTAATGATTAATTTGCCCTGGCATTCGCGGCCAGGACAGCTACTGGAAAAGTCTGTTAACGTGTATGGGGATGGAGCGGAAATCCTCCAGGGACATCTCCAGAAAGCTCTCCTGGATGTACTCCCAAAGCCTTTGCAAAAGGTTTCTGGGGAGGGCTGCCTTATTCCGTCCGCCATGGTAGGACACTTTATCACGCCAGGCCAGTAGCACGTAGTCTGGAATCATTGCATAACAAAGCATGGCAGCGTATGGTCCCGATGTTTGCTGGCATTCAGACAACATCCATTCCTTATCTCTCTGTGTTATCCTCAGGAGAGTGATATCATTCATAGTCACCTGGTTGAAATAGGGTGCTTTTATTAAGGGGACATTCAGAGGTACCTGTTCCTGCTCGGCTGTTTGGCTGTGTGGCTGAACAGAAATGTTCCCCGCTCTTAGCCACACGGTGGGGGGAGGGGTGAAGTGATCATCCCAGAGAATTGCGTGTGTGTGTGGGGGGGGGGGGGCGGTTATTTGGGTTTGTGCTGCACGCTAACCCACAAACCGCAGCCCCTCCTTTTAAATGGCCAACCCAACGGCCGCTTGGTATGGGAAATGAGGGTGCTGCTGTTTGAAACCATTCCCACATGTTATGAAGGTTAAAGAAGCCAAAAGACTGTGGCTCACCATGGCTGCCTGCAAGCCGAATTCTGTTGCCTGGCACTGCGTGAGTGATCTCTCACACCAAACCGGCAGGCCCTAAATATAAATAAGAGGCAAAATGCGACCTTGTAATGAAAGCACATGTGCTGTGTAATGTGAACAGCAAGGTTTAACGGGAATGAGTGATCCTATTGTTCTCTAAAATGTGTCTTTTTAACTACAAATCTCCCTTTTCCCCCACCAGCTGCAAATGTTTCTCCTTTGCAGAGGCTAGCGAAGATTAGAAGGCGGAAAAAACGCACTCGGGATGAGATGTTTTCGGAGCTCCAGATGTCCTCCCACGCTGACAGAGCACAGCAGAATGCATGGAGGCAGACAATGTCAGAGTGCAGGAAAGCACAATATGAACGCGAGGAGAGGTGGTGGGCTGAATGGCGGGCTGAAGAGAGTAAGTGGCGGGCTGAAGAGGATAGGTGGCGTCAGCTTGCTGACAGAAGGCAAGAGTCGATGCTCCGGGTGCTGGAGCATCAAACTGATATGCTCCAGCGTATGGTTGAGCTGTAGGAAAGGCAGCAGGAGCACAGACCCTGTGTAACCAACAGCCCTCCTCCCCAAGTTCCATAGTCTCCTCACCCAGACGCCCAAGAATGCAGTGGGGAGGCCTCTGGCCACCCAGCCACTCCACCCCAGAGGATTGCCCAAGCAACAGAAGGCTGGCCTTCAATAAGTTTTAAAGTTTTAAAGTGCAGTGTGTCCTTGTCCTTCCCTCCTCTCCCACCCCACCCGGCGCTTCCCGCCTCCCCCACCCCTCCCGGGCTACCTTGGCAGTTATCCCCCTATTTGTGTGATGAATTAATAAAGAATGCATGAATGTGAAGTAACAATGACTTTATTGCCTCTGCAAGTGGTGATCAAAGGGGGGAGGGGAGGGTGGCTAGCTTACAGGGAAGTAGAGTGAACCGGGGGTTGAGGGGGTGTTTCATCAAGGAGAAACAAACAAAACTTTCACACCGTAGCCTGGCCAGTCATGAAACTGGTTTTCAAAGCTTCTCTGATGCGCACCATGCCCTGATGTGCTCTTCTAACCGCCCTGGTGTCTGGCTGCGCGTAATCAGCGGCCAGGCGATTTGTCTCAACCTCCCACCCCACCATAAATGTCTCCCCCTTACTCTCACAGATATTGTGGAGCACACAGCAAGCAGTAATAACAATGGGAATATTGGTTTCGCTGAGGTCTATCCGAGTCAGTAAACTGCGCAAGCGTGCTTTTAAACGTCCAAATGCACATTCTACCACCATTCTGCACTTGCTCAGCCTATAGTTAAACAGGTCCTGACTACTGTCCAGGCTGCCTGTGTATGGCTTCATGAGCCATGGCATTAAGGGGTAGGCTGGGTCCCCAAGGATAACTATAGGCATTTCAACATCCCCAACGGTTATTTTCTGGTCTGGGAAGAAAGTCCCTTCCTGCAGCTTTTGAAACAGACCAGAGTTCCTGAAGACACGAGCATCATGTACCTTTCCCGGCCATCCCACGTTGATGTTGGTGAAACGTCCCTTGTGATTTACCAGTGCTTGCAGCAGCATTGAAAAGTACCCCTTTCGGTTTATGTACTCGCTGGCTTGGTGCTCCGGTGCCAAGATAGGGATATGGGTTCTGTCTATCGCCCCACCACAGTTAGGGAATCCCATTGCAGCAAAGCCATCCACTATGACCTGCACATTTCCCAGAGTCACTACCCTTGATATCAGCAGCTCTTTGATTGCGTGGGCTACTTGGATCACAGCAGCCCCCACAGTAGATTTGCCCACTCCAAATTGATGCCCGACTGACTGGTAGCTGTCTGGCGTTGCAAGCTTCCACAGGGCTGTCGCCACTCACTTCTCAACTGCGAGGGCTGCTCTCATCTTGGTATTCTGGCACTTCAGGGCAGGGGAAAGCAAGTCACAAAGTTGCATGAAAGTGCCCTTACGCATGTGAAAGTTTCGCAGCCACTGGGAATCATCCCAGATCTGCAACACTATGCAGTCCCACCAGTCTGTGCTTGTTTCCCGGGCCCAGAATCGGCGTTCCACACCATGAACCTGCCCCATTAACACCATGATGTGCACATTACAAGGGCCCGTACTTTGTGAGAACTCTATGTCCATGTCTATTTCCTCATCACTCTCGTCACCGCGCTGCTGTCGCCTCCTTGCCTGGTTTTGCTTTGGCAGGTTCTGGTTCTGCATATACTCCAGGATAATGCGCGTGGTGCTTATAGTGATCATAATTGCCGCGGTGATCTGAGCGGGCTCCATGATCCCAGTGCTATGGCGTCTGGGCTGAAAAAAGGCGTGAAACAATTGTCTGCCGTTGCTTTCACAGAGGGAGGGAGGGAGTGGGGGCCTGACAACATGTACCCAGAATCACCCGCGACACTGTTTTTGCCCCATCGGGCATTGGGATCCCAACCGAGAATTCCAATGGGCGGCGGAGACTGCGGGAACTGTGGGATAGCTACCCACAGTGCAACACTCCGGAAGTCGACGCTAGCCTCGGTACTGTGGACGCAGTCCGCTGACCTAATGCACTTAGAGCATTTTGTGTGGGGACACACACAATCGACTTTATAAAAACGATTTCTAAACAACTGACTTTTATAAATTCGACCTAATTTCATAGTGTAGACATACCCTAAGTGTTACTGCTCCTAACTCACAGAGCACAATCCTCTGCAAATAGAGTGACCAACCCCTTTCTGCTACAGACTTCCTCCCTTTATACTAACCAGCCTGCTCCTGCACAGCTAGGC
This sequence comes from Platysternon megacephalum, assembly GCA_003942145.1. Taxonomy (NCBI): domain Eukaryota; kingdom Metazoa; phylum Chordata; order Testudines; family Platysternidae; genus Platysternon; species Platysternon megacephalum. The sequence continues at coordinate 9,259,888 of QXTE01000055.1, read as the reverse complement.
TTCAGGATCAGTTAAGCCTAGCTCCCCCTCCAAGGTCTCTCAGGCTCACATTAACCCAATCAGGGCCTGTGTGGCCCATCACATGCTTGTTCAACAGTCCCTCAGGAAAGATACAGGGTGAGATTTTCAAAAGCACCTAAGTGACTCAAGAGCATAGGTTCAAATGACTTGTGCTAGGGTGTATTCTCCTATCTCACATAGATGGTTTTGAAAATCCCACTCTCAATTCCCTCAGTCTGGACTGTTGTTTCATAGGGCTGCTCCACCATTGCATATCAGGTTTGTCAGCACAGCAAGATTCACATATTCTAAACTTCTCTGTCAGACCCATGACATTCTCATGTGACCCAGTGTGTCCGTGTTTTAAAATGGGCCAGATCCTGACAGAGGCAGTGCTTGGCAGGAGCAAGACCTTCTGTGCGCACTGGTGGACTGAAGCCAGTGTGTACTGGGGGGCACGACAGCACATCCTATCTATTTTATTATTATTTATTATGTGCATTACAATAGCTCCTCCTACAGGTCAAAACCAGATCAGGACCCTCATTGTGCTAGGACACATACACAGTAGGACACAATCTGTGCTCTGAAGAGCTCAACAGTCTAAACAGAATGATGGAATAAGGGTGGGAAAGTTATCCCTATAGCCTAGATGGGGGACTGTAAGGGATGGATTAAGTGACCAGAGCAAGGACATACAAGCGAGCTGTGGCAGAACCGAGAGTTAAACCCAGAGGCCCTGAACTGCACTCCCATGAATGAACCACAAGACCATCCTCCCTAATTAGCGCTAATTCTATCTAGTTATCAATGCTCTTGTACCATGCCCTGTACCAGGGTACTTGAGCACCACATAGGCGTAAGCACCACTTCTCAGGACACTTCCACCCAGCATACTTCCCTGTTTTCTATTAAGGCAGAATCCTTCTAGCACCTGCTATTGCCATGGTGCACCTCCTGCATTGCTGACAACCATCCTCTCACCCCTCGCAGTAGTGGTTAGAAAGGCCACAGCTGCAGTGCTGCCAATCCCAAGTGTTCAGAAAGATGAGTCAGGCCTCAAAATATTGGCTTAAAAATAATCAGATTTAAAACAAAAATCACTTGGGGTTCTTTTTATTTGTCTTCTGGTTTCTGAGCATTTGGGGCACACTCACTTCACATGTCCAAGTTTTTCTCCACACCCAGGTGGGCTAAGATTCTCATGCAATCTCTTGACTCCAGGAGAGAGGGCTTTCAGAAAAATACTAAATATTGTGAGACTTGAGATAAAAATCGCATGGCAATAGAGTCCTAGGGGTACTGAACAGGAAGAATGTACTCTGCAATAATTGCATACTATTTGCCCATATAAAATCTAGTGCGAAGTCTTGCAAATATTTATAAATACCAACAAAGGCCCAATTCTGGTTTTTCTCCTGGGTGACTAATTCCATTAACTTCACTGGAATTACTCGTGATCTACAGCAGTATGAGGGGAGAATGCTATCTCGTATGTATAACTCTGGTTTCTCTTTGCTTAGAATTTGCTGAAGACATTCCTTATACTTCTGCCAAGGAAACAAACATATTTTCTATCGAATATGGGCCTAATTTGTCCACTAATTTTGGGGGCCTCCGTTTGCAGTTACAGCGGTGACCCCAGAAATGTTTCACGTAGTCCAGCACAATGCATGATGCTTCCAGGGGTTCTGGCCTCAAGTTTCTTTTCCAGCAAAACTCCTGCCCAGAGCAAGGAAACAACATGGAGTCACCCCCAAAGAGTGCAGCAGTCCCTGAGTGCGGCAACCACTGAGCCCAGCACAATGGTACCTGGGAAGATCCCAAGCGTTACCACAAATCCCTGTGCATCCATTCCTGCTGCAGCTGCTGGCCCCAGCAGTTCACTCGCAGAGTCCATGCCATGGTCAACCCCTGCCTCCAGCCCAGCCTTCCCAGGTGCAGTGTCATTCTCCATCCCTGAGCTCCTCTGCAGTCACTGCCCTCCCTGGTTCTGCCCCTGCCAATGGTACACGCCATGTGTACTGCTGCAGGTCACCACTGGTTAGTTACCCAACTTGACATACCTAGATGAAAAAGGCAGTTTTAGTGGTGTGGGAAATTGGACTGTAAGATACCGAAAGAGAATCAGAAGAGAGAAACTCAAGAGCTAGAGGGTAAAAAAGACACGAGGTAGTAGCTGGAGAAGCAGAAAGGGTCAAGGGAGGCTTTCCTTTATGATTGGGGCACAAGAACTCCTTAGAGGCAGAATGGAGTATGAGAGTTAATGGTTCAGATGTAAGGAGAAACTTTCCTGCCATCTCTGCCACTCACTGGGAAACAGAAATGCATGAGAGAGACATTATTAAATAACAATAAAGGACTGCAGCAGAAAGTTAGGAGATCAGGAAATGATGGGGCCTCTTCAAAATCGGCACAGAAAATATAAGGATATGGCCATGGAGTGAATGATCTGGAAGATATTGAATCTAGGGATTCTGAAATGTCCAACTTGAGCAAATGAATCATCTAAAAACTGAAAAGCGGATAATGTGGAAAAGTGCTCCAGGCAATGCATGTAAAAGAAAGGGCAAACAGTTGCTTATATTTATCCACTCCTGGACATATTTGGCTCAGAGGTCAGTATTCAGAGGCCATTGTTGCCTATTTTCCTTGATTCCAAGACAAAAAAGGAGTGCTGAAGAAAGCCAGTGAAAATGAGGGCAATTACAACAAGACAAAGGTTGTTTTCCCTGGATAAAAGCTTAGATTTATTGAAAACATTGTCAGTTTGATAAAGTGAAGCAACATCTCAGGGATAAAGGTTTTGATTCAAATTATTTTGGGCTACCAGTCTGAAAGTCACATGAAAAGAAGAAGAACACACATTTATCCACAAAGGCACACAAAGATTCATATCAGACAAAAGCGATAGTAGGGATGGGAGAACTGACCCAGTCATAGGTCCTCTATTGGAAATGGGCCTCTATTGACCCTTTTTTGAAAGGTGGAAAAGTTTCAATAACTTTTTTTAAACCAATTTTCATTTTTATATGCCTGGGTACTTCCTAATTCTGACCAGGCCCAGGGAGCAAAAGGGCACAGAAAGCATGAGAAAAGCAATTCTCATGGTATTCTCTGACTCAATGAAAACAATGACTCAATTTCACAAGAAAGTCCATTCTCCTAAGATTTCCAATAGATGTAAAGAATCCATATGTTGCAAACAGACACTGTTCCTGGCTATCTCTCTCACACACACACGCTTAGAGAGACTAGACTAGAACTGTTGTCTTCCAGCCCAAAGACCATTATCACTTGAGCTGAAGGAGGTCTCCCATAATTGGGACCTCTTATAAGTCCTTTTCTTCTTTTGAGGGCCAGACAATGGTGGGTAACTGCACATTTGATTCCTTATGTGGGCCCTCTCATGGCACAAGCCAGGGACTGCTTGCAGCCCTCCATTCCACACCCCTGGTGTCCCATCCCTGTCCATCTTTAGCCCTATGTTCCCCTTCATTTCCCTTTCCCCTCATGCTAAGGGGCCTGGGTGCCACTTCATTTCCCTTGCCCGCATCCCCAAGGCTCTGTTTGTCCTCCATTTCCACCTCCCCTGCATAGCAGAGTCCCCAATTCACTGCCCCGCCCCCATGCTAGGGGCTCTATGTAAAGGGCTGGCGCTAAAACAATAATTCTATTTTGCAAAAAATGTTGAGGTTTTGAAATTTGTTTTTATCCCACATTAGAACAAATGTGAAACCTTTTGTATTCCTCCCCTCAACCCAGACAAACACAAGACCTAGAATAGCCAGTAGTCTGGTCATTAGGGAATTCACATGGGATATCAGAGAGCCATGTTCAAGTCTCTGCTCCAAAATAGGCAGAGCTGGGGATTGAGGGTGTTTTTCTTTCTCAGAAATCTTCTTGATGAATCAGCATTTTCTGATGGAAAAATATTTTCCCCTACACAGGACCCAGAGGCTCCCTAGTGGTGTGACATCAGAAGCAAATCAGCCAGTCACCTATTTTTAGTGGCAATCAAGTTTTTCTAGTTTCGCAGATCTCACTAAAATAGTTAATTGGCTTTTTTTTTTTTAATTAAACAGACAAATGCCCTCTAGTTGAGTGTAGATTTCCTTCCCTTGGCCAATTATGAATATCTATAGTGATGCATGTAGATACAGATATATAATCATAAAGATCAAACAACATATGGGTAAAAACACCTTAACCACTGTATTTGGAAACACATAATAATGAAATTCAATGCCAAAACTCCCCTATTCCTTCTCAAAAACATTTGAAGCATTCCAGATGCTTTGCTCCAGTGTCCATCAGCAGATATAGCAGAAAAAGTCACTAACCTAAAATCAGCTCTTTCAAGTGTCTGACTTGAACTCATTTCAACACCATACCCCACACTGAATATTATTCCCAGACCAGAATAGACTAAGCACACACAGAGCAAACCATGACCAAATTTGAAAATAAGATGCTGAAACTTTTGTACCTGATCATCCCAGAAGATGTGTGAGTTAGAGTTCATTGGGAAATGTTTCTTTTCCTGGGGTGGGGAGAAAGAAGGTCACCCAAATAAAAATAGTTCTTCTGTTAAAAGAAATTGGCAGAAACTTTTCTATCAGTTTTAGTGCACATGCAGTAACTATTGGCATCAACACTGGTAGCTTAATTCGTAGGTGTAATGGATTGCAATAATCAAGCCAAGAGGACATGAACATGTGAATCACTGTGCCCAGATCAGAATCTGATAGGATAGCGTACAATCTTCCAGCTGAAGTTGGAGGTAGGTGTTTTAAGCGGCTGTAGTTATTTGGGCATCTAGAAGAAATGAGGAGAACAAAAGGACCCCATGACTATGGATTATGCTGATCACTGAAAGGTACATACCCTCCAACAGTGGGGCCATCAGGGATGTGGTGAGTTATTCAAAGCATTTTTCACTCCCCATCAGCATAACTCCTGTCTTCACTGCATTCATTTTCTCCTAGCTATTCTTCATCCAGGTGCTAATAACTCTTAGGCACCAAAAGATGTTGCCCTTAGTGTCTGATATTAATTAAATGTAGGGCTGTGTCATCTGCCTATAGCTGGCACTTCTGGCCATGGTATCCTGTGCAATCTGCCAATGATTCACACAGATGTTGAATAGGAGAGGACTGAACTTTGTGGGACTCCACAGGTGATGGTCCTAGATCTTGAGGAGTAGTTGCCCATCACCACCAGGTACAAGGTTCTTCTTTGCCTTCCTGAGAATGACAATGAGACTCATTGTGCCCATCCTGGAAATGCATGTTGCATTCCTGCCTGTGGATCCTCTTCGATGCCAAAAAATGTTGGTTTGGCTTCCAGTGTCTCAGCTCCTGCTGAGCATAACCTGAATCAGAAAAAAATAATTAATGTGAGTGTTTTGAAGAAATCAGGTTACTTTAAGGTTAACACTCCTAAATAGGCCCAAATTAACACCTGGTGTGACTAGGCGTGACTCTGTGGAAGGTGATAGAGCAGTGCCCTTTTTCAGCAGGGCTAAATTTGGCCCTTAGTTCTAAATTAGTATTAATTAATGTTATGGTACCATCAGCAATGTGCTAGATGCTTGTCAGATATTTAAGAAGGGATGGTCCTCACTTCCATGGGTTTGCAGTCTGTGGATACAGACAGACAAGTAGGCAAAAATTAGGGGTAGGGGAACAACATACACGGATTTTTTTATAAACAGATAAATAAATAATTTGTACTTATTGTTAGTTCATCTAAGGATTTCAAGTTGCTTTACAAATATTAATGAAATAAGCCTCCTTGATAGGTAGCTAAAGGCTTTGTGACAAAGTCAGGCTGGACAGCTGTAAGAGAGTGGTCCTATTGGGTTCCGGGAAGAGGGCAGGTGCTAACCCGCCCATCGCTAAAGGCTCCTTCCCCAGCCTAAGGGGAGGAGCCACTGAGCCCCAGACTCAAATAAATATGGGGGAAACAGAAGAAAAAAACAGGGACAGGCGTGAGGGTCAAAGGGGACACTGAGCAGAGAACCCTGGACAGTGCCCACTGCTCCTCAAAGGTGTCAAAGGAGCCAGTGGACGCATCGCAAAGGAACTCTGCCCGGATACGTGAACGGGGAGAGAAACGGAAATAGGCCCCACAATCACAGAGCACCCCCTCAGCCAACATCCTCTCTCTGGTATCATAGATGGCCACTTTGGCCATCGCTAGAAGGAGGTTGACGAGGAGGTCTTGCGACTTCATGGGGCCACGGATGGGGTGTGCATAGATTAGAAAGTGTGGAGAAAAGTGCAGCCAGAACTGTAAAAATAGGTTCAGGAGGAGCCAGCAAAGAGGCTGCAACCTGGCGCACTCAAAGTAGGCATGCATCAAGGTCTCCATCACGCTGCAAAAGGAACAGACGTCGGGGATAAGGGTGAACCATGCCAGGTACATGCCCATACTCATGGCTCCATGAAGGAGTCACCAGCTAATATCCCCAGTGGGCGGTGGGATGTAAGAAAGTGGTGGAAGGCAGGTATATTAATCCTAGAATGATGAAGGCCCTTTTCTCCATGAGCTGCAAAGGAATATGTCAACTAGAGACACCTGAATCCAGTTAAGAGCTGCCTGAGACCTTTACACCCTCCCCCCCAACACACATACACACACACACACACACAGTGAGAGAGGAGGGAGGAGGAGAAGAGACAAGCTGCTGCAAGGCTAGTAGCAACAGGGAGAAAGGCTTCTCCAGAGTGGGCAGTGGCACTCCTCTCCTCCCTACAGGGGTAGCTACCTAACTGACTCCTGTTTAGGGGAAGACTGGCACCCTGGAGCCAATAACAGGGCCACCCCCCACCCCCAGAGAGGTTTCCCTTTGTTCTGTGTGGGGGATTTGTTTCTTTTGTTTGGCGGAGGAGTACTCCTTGGGCCTGCCCTGAGGCCTAACTGAAAAATAAACCCCAAGAGGGGAAAATAAACACTGTCCAGAGTGGGGCTGATTTACTCCAGGCCCGCCACTGCCAGAGGGGAAAGCATTGAGGTGGAGGAGGTGCCTTGCCTCAGTATATTTATACAGAGCTGGGTGTAAATCTAGAGTGTGCCAGGCAGCGTGCCATGCACAAACTGGCCACATGGACCCCGCTGCTGCACACTAAAAGTTCCCCAGTCCTGTTTCAAACAGCAGTCTGCAAAGCACCCTAGGGAACTATTAGTGCGTGGTCCCAAGGTCCACAGGGCCAATTAATGCACGGCATGTTAGAAGGCAGTAGCTTTACATCCCAGATTGTCACACACTAACTTTTCAGATACATATGCCTTAAGGTACCGTTAGCCCCGTTTTACAGATCATCAAAGTCAGCTTTTATGATACACTTTTATTTTATTTAAGGTAGCTGTGCAGTTATAACTTTTGCATGTGGTTATCCTTCTCTGACATCCAGCCCATGGGAAATCTAACACATACCAATTTTTGTCTGGGTGCTTTTACTTTCTTGAGGTTATTATGCCAAGATATAACTTGAGTGAAACACTTTGGGAAATGTAGCAAATAAATCAGAGCACTATAATTGCTGGATATCATGGTTCACCAGCAATCCCAATTAAATACAGATAGTTTAGTACATCCTGCTAGGAGAGAGA